>JAHLJT010009436.1:217819975-218154436 GCA_031308135.1 Acheta domesticus
ATGGAATATTGGTATTGAATACTTGGTTTCCTATTATCGTATGGGACGTCTCCGCCAGAGCGTCTGCCGTCCTCCCCTCGCAAACCGACATCAAGATCACGTGGGAAACGGGTACAGCTATGCCAGCGAACGTCACGGCGTATTGGTCTCATTATCTCCAAACGGAAGTGGTGTACGCACCAATCGACGACTTTGTGGTGAAGAAAAACGTCATGGTATAAGAAGTCGCGTGTTTCGCTCGCCGCCTTCATTTCTTGTCCTTCCTTCACGAGAGGATGATACGCGTCAGTCGCGGAAAAGAGAGTGCAGAAGAAGAACACCCATCGACTTCGCCTGGTGAAGACGAAGAAGTGGGGGTTCGTCTTCTTACGATTCGCAAGTCGCAGCAGTTTTTGGAAGTGGCGGTGTAGACAACATGGCGGATGAGGAGGTGAGATCAGCGACTCCACCACCTCACGATTTTCCTTCTGCATGCGGTCATCCATGTCCGCTGCATTGTACATCGAAAAAGAAAAAGAATGGCGGGAAGGTCGCAAAACCAAAAGAGCGAAATCTCTCTCCCTAGATCTCCTGTTTTAAAACAGAGCGTCCTTCGAAGAAGGACAACAGTCTCTCTAAATCTCGCACGGGTTGTGATGATGGACGTTGTTCAACAATCGACGACACTGCCCGTCGTAAACGTGACGG
Source organism: Acheta domesticus (assembly GCA_031308135.1). Classification (NCBI taxonomy): domain Eukaryota; kingdom Metazoa; phylum Arthropoda; class Insecta; order Orthoptera; family Gryllidae; genus Acheta; species Acheta domesticus. The sequence goes on from JAHLJT010009436.1 coordinate 217,820,663, forward strand.
CCTTATGGCGCGGACAAGAGGACGAGGCAAAGAGTCGACACGGACCGCTTTTCCCCGATAGCGTGCGCGCTCTTATCGTGGGACCTTCCGGTTGCGGCAAGACGAACGTGGTCGTCTCGCTTCTCACCGGCCAATTCGGGCTGGCGTTCCGCAACGTGTATTTATATTCCACCACAGACACGCAGCCCATTTACGCGTACTTGAAGCAAGTCTGCGACGGAATCGCACCGTTTCATTCGTTCACGCAGCACGATAGCATCGTGCCCCCGGCCGAGGCGTCCCCCGACAGTGTTTTCATTTTCGACGACATCGCCTACCACAAGTACAAAGGAGGTGAGGAACGCAAAAGGGCGGACGAAGCGCTCGCCAAAGCAGCGTGGGAGCGGGTCAAGTCCCAGCGACGCGAGTCTCGGTGAAAGAGCTGCCGCGCTCGGTGTGGCGGGTGTGATGAAAGTGAAATCCAAAATAGGAGGGCGCGTGAAAAACATAAAAACCACTTCCAGGCACGTGAGAAGAAGAAAAGGTGGCAGTGAAACAAGACAAACTGCCCAAAAGACCAAAGCGAGACTTGAAGACGCTCCACGCGCTTGAGCAAGCGAAAAGAGCTTGCGCGAAAAGACACCGCGTCGTCCTCCTCCTTCCTCACCGCCCGCTCCCTTCGATCCGACACGCCGGAAGAGAGGTTGAAATGGAGGTGGAGAAGGCTCGTGAAAACATTCGACAAAAAATAAACATGCTGCAAGAATCCGAAACGATGCGCAATCGATTACTCGATACGTATCTCACAACACCCCTCTCGAAAGCGCTACGCCCTCAAAGAGAGGGAAAAAGTAACATACCACAATCTTCCGTTCAACCTTCCACGCGTGGTCCTACCAAATCGGAATCGAGTGAAGAAGATTCCTTCTTCGATACATTCACAGACGAAGATTTGAACGCAGAAAGAAATAGAGATGTTCGCAGTCAACATTGTGATCAATTGGTATTTGCAAAATGCTGCAATCGGTGTAGGAGATACCACGTACGGACCGTACTATATAGGAGGGCGACCTCAAATCGGTAACGCCGTCATAGAGCTTTACCCGGACGAGGAAGCATTCTCCGTTCAGGGACATAAATTCTACCCAGAGCCAGGCCTCCTCGAACTACTTTTCGAGCAACGACCCAACCTGAGAGATGTCACGAAAGACGATTTGAAGAAATACAAAAAGATTCTCGAATTGTCTTCCGCACACAAGGTGAATTACAGACCGAATTTACACTTTAACACAAAGGATAATATACTGAAATATCGTGAAATTATCTCGCCTCTTTCGCGGGGGAAAGACGAAGCAAAAGACTTGAAATGATGAAACGAAAGAGAATGGGGAGGGGGACTACGTTTTGTGACGGCGCCAGACTACAAATATTGGCGCGATCCGAACACGCTCGTGGAGAGGCTGTGTCTCTTACACGGTTCAAAAGCCGCAGGTAACAACGGACTCGACGAGAAATAGTAGAAATAGAAGATGAATTGCGTGACGCCGGTATTATCGCTTAGCTCCTCTGGCCATGCAGAAGAATAAGAAGAAGACGACCTCCGTTCGACAAGGACTCGCTGCGGAATTGCACGCGCTTGCCCGTCGTCGTTACGCAAGACGGCGGACGATGACGAAAGGATTCGATGATTTGTGGCAAGCCGACTTGGTCGACATGCAGCCGTACTCCAAAAGCAATCGAGGGATGCGTTACATTCTCACCGTCATCGACGTGTACAGCAAGTACGCCTGTGCGGAAGCGATAAAGATAAAGACCGGAGCGGAAGTCGTCAAGGCTTTCGACCGCATCGTGACGTCGAGCGGCCGAGAGCCCCCCTTTCTGCAAACCGATCAAGGCACCGAGTTTTACAATACCGCGCTCAAGTGGCCCCGAGAGCACGGCATCCATCATTATTCCACCTTTTCCAACGTGAAGGCCGCCGTCGTCGAACGTTTCAATCGAACGCTCAAGGAGCGGATGTGGAGGCGTTTCACCGCCGAGGGGACGGGACGCTGGACCTCATGCTCGCCGACCTCCTCCGAGATTACAACAATACCAAACATCGAACCATCGACATGAAACCGAAAGGACGTGAAAGACGACAGCCTCATGCGCACGGTGTACGTCATGCGACGGTGAAAACGCTCGATCCGCGTCTCCTGAGGAACAATCGATTTCGAGTCGGCAACATCGTTCGGGTGAGCACGTACAAAAACTCGCCGTTTCGGAAAGGCTACGAAGCGCGATGGGGCACCGAACTCTTTAAAATTGTTCGTGTGCACCTCTCGAATCCCGTCACGTACTCGCTAGAAGACCTGAAAGGCGAAACGATCAAGCGCTTCTACACCGAAGAATTGCATCGGACGCGATATCCCGATCACTATTTAGTCGAGCGCGTCGTACGGAAAAAGGGTCCGCCTCGTGAAATGGCTCGGTTTCGACTCACGTCATAATTCGTGGGTGCATGCGAGAGACATTGAAGGCGGAAAACCGAAGAGTCCTTGAAGTGGGGGGGGAACGATAAGAGACGCACTCCACTTCCTGTCCGCTGTCGTCATAGCCTTGTGTAAGAAGGCTGACGGCAGCACGACGACCGTCAGTCTTCGGGCGAGAGAGTTGCTTTCCGCATGTGCGCCACCAATCCGCTTCTGTTTTTCTAGTGTTGTGTGCGGAAGCATGATGCGCTACGTGAGAAATGCTTTACATTCAAAATTCGTCACGGAACGACCGCCTCCTCCTGAACAGGACACCTCAATAAAGAACATGAAGAACGCCTAGAAAGCATCAACGTCTTGAGTGTGGAGCAAACGTGGGACGAAGCCGAGTAGACTGCTGCGCGGACGGCGACGCCGACACCGACCGAGGCGGCGGCGTGTGACGAGGACGAGGAGACGTCGACATCGACCGCAGCGTGGCACGAGAACGACGAAGTCTTCGTCGAGCGTGAGGTAAAACCGCTCTATAGAAACGATCGTCATTCAAGAAGAATAAGGAAAGCAAGACAGATCCTCCAACCCATGGACAATGGCCATCGCGGACCCACAGCTGTCGCGGATCTGCAAGGTTATTACCTCGACAAACGCTTCATCATTAAAGTGTTGTCCGTCATCCGCCTATCAAAAGACAATGACGATCCTGATCGACTCATTCAGACATTCATCTTTCATCCACCGCGACCTTTCCATACATTGACCGGCGATGACAAGAAACATGTGTGCTGGATCAAAAGCTACCATCCCGCCACACCGCCGTGGGGTAGTGGGAGTTACAATTATGACGACAGAGCTTATATGATTAGGGCAGCTTTAAAAGGTGCGACAACAGTATACGTCAAGGGAGGTGAGAAGAAAAGGTGGTTGGAGGAGTGCATGGAAGGAGAAGGCTGCTGCGTTCTCGATCCGGAAATTTCGGGTGTCCTCCGCTACACGAGTGCTTACACGCGGCCCGCGACCTCTACGCTTGCGGCGACGTCAGCCTAGCTGGACGACACGTCATCGCCCTCTACGAATGGTTGCGTACACAACGCGCGTACTCACTGCAGCATGAAGTGCAGTGGATCATCTAGGCGTATGTCCGCTTCCGTTCGAGGGCGATAAAAACTCGCACTTTTAAGTTACGATGTGCAAGTTCCTGCGCGTTATAAGCACGTTCTCCGCCGTTTCGCTCGTCATTACGATGCAGAGTGTTCCGTCGTACACATCCGCCACTCAGCCGTTACCGCTGGAGCGCATCAGACAAGAGACGCGCGAAGACATCAACCCCGCTTTCCGAAAGTTGCGTGAAGTCAACGGCGCGCTTACACTTCTCGACTCGGACACATTGAGTCAATTGCCGGTCGAATTTTTGTGTCATTGGGTGCAGCCCTACCAGAAGGAGCGCGTTTTCGAGAAACTTCCTGAAGCCACCCGACAACACCCTTGTGTTCAAGAACTTCGTGCGTGTAAGGAGCATTGGAATCGCGGACGCACGCGCATCGACGCACCGCCGCCGCCGAAGCGAAACTGCCGCTTTGCATCGCTCTCCGCCAGCCTTGCCGACAACACTACTCGGAGGACGACGACAACGCCCCGTCGAGGAAGACGTGTCCTTCGTGTCGAGTCGAGGACTTTGCCGTCTGCTTGCATCACAACAGCGTACCTCCGGTGTTGAAAGAAGATTGCGTGTTTTGTAAACTTGTCTTGAACTGTGAAGTGAAAAAACAATAAAAATAGGATGAGCTGCCTAGATAGCATCGTTACCGGACTTGTCCTTCTCAACTGTTTCCGTGTTCGTTGCTCTTATCTGCTTAGCGCTGTGACGTGAAACAATTAAAATGGGAACGATGTCATCACCTCTTCCGCCTCCTTTCGTGGAAGTGTCTGAAGACGAAGCATCACACATCAATGAATATTGCAACATATGTCTCAACGATGACACTCCCCCTCCTAGAATGGCGCGCACGCCATGCAATCACTTGTTTGTCTTGCGTGTATAGAAAGGTGGTTAAACGTGTCCAACACGTGTCCTTATTGACGCCGTGTCTTAAATCCTCCACTCGAACGCGAAAGACAGCGCTTATCCGAATCTAGTCGAAGACGTCATGGCATCGATGGTGGATGACACATACATTATACAAACGCTCGTCCATCTCTGCAACGCCATGTGCACACTTCCCCCACCCATGAGGAAACGGTTCTACAGATTCTGCGAGCTCTGCAACATGTGCTCGTTCGACGACGCATGGAACGAGTTCGGGAAATGGTTCGACGACGTGCTGCTGCAACAACTCGTCACGCCGTGCCCAATTTAACTGAACGACTAAATTTGTATATTCCTCTTATCGAACCCAGTGCTCGTATCGACAGCTCTAAGGAAGAGTAGGATGTGACGTCATCACATCCGCCGCCGATTATAAAACGCCGCGGTGAAACGCTGCGGCCGTCAGTTCATCATGAACGCCAGCCGAGCAGACGCGAAGGAGGTCTTCATCGACTCGTCAGAGGAGGAGCAGGACGATGATGCGTATGATGACCGAGTGAACTCGCAAGATGAAGAGGAGGACGAGGACATAGAATTTTATCAACTACCTGACTACGTTGCCACCAAAGAGTACGTGCATGCGCAAACCGACCACGTTCGTCGATTACCGGCGGACGATGCCGATAGGGCCATGCGGGAACTCATCAATCCTGTCACGACTTTACTACAACGCGTGACCGAGACTCAGTCCAACTGTCTGCGCAAATGGAACGAGGTCGGTCCCTATAACGCCGATCTTTGGCGCATTTCGAATACGGGGTATCCACAATAAGAAAAAGATGCCGCCAACAAAGCGTACGTCGACCGCAACATTCGAGAAGCAGCTAGAAAAACTTACGCCGCTCCGGTACAGCAAACTGGGAAACGTCAACGTGTTGCAAACCCGAGTCGTCAACATGGTTACGCCCAAGGCAAAGACAGACGCTGCCACGAAAGGATATGGGGCCGAGAAGATCAAGAAAGAGATTGATAACGCACTTGCACATTAACAAAGGGCCATCGCCAGCAGTGACCACGGCGAACGTTTGTAAAATGGTCCGAATTCATTTGTACCATGTATCATTTGTTTTCAATAAACAAAAAAATAAACGTCTGTTGAAAAATGTATCGAATTAAAATTTTTTTACCATGTATCATTTGAATTTACAAATGTCATCGCAAAATTTTTTTACCATGTATCATTTGGTATCAATAAAAAAAATTAATTCTTATTGCACTGTTTTCATATTTTTCCCCTGTCACCGCCTTGTAGCGTTTCCTTTTTTTCTAGCATGACCCACCAATCCATTGCAGACGCTAGAGGGGGACGGGGAGCGAGCGCCGATAGAGAGGCCTCCCCTCCCCGCCACGCCCCGACCAAGGCGCCCGCACCGGCGCCCGCGCCGGCGCCCGCGCCCGGCCGCCGGCGTCACGCCGCACGCACCACGACACCCGCCTACGAGCCACCTCCAGAGACGCTGTCGCGGTAGCTCAGAGCCAGCGTGCTGGGCAACCCTCCCTCTCGAGCACACAGGAAACGGGGCTCAGCCTGGTTCGAGTCCGCCTCGGGCAGCGCGTTTTGAACAGCACCACCGCTGCTGCGCTCACGCACATGCGCTTCCCCGCTTCGCCGACAGAGCGCGCACGCGCTGCCAACCTTCGCCGACAGAGCGCAGCACACGCGCGCGCTGCCAACCTTCGCCGACAGGGCGCAGCACACGCGCGCGCTTCCACGCTTCGCCCACAGGGCGCGCGCACGGCAACGGACTGACGGCGGCGGCCTTGTGACGTCACAGGGATTATAATTGGTGGCGCCGGTTGTTTACAGTGCCGATTCTAGGACTGATAAGCCACTTCCGTCCTAGGATCGGCACTTTCCCCCTACTATGCGTAGTCCATTTGTGGCCTGATAATTGCTTTATAAAGCGTGAGGCAGTTCGCCGTTGACAGTTTCTCCGCTTATGAAATAAGCATCGCAAGCGGCCTTTGGTCTGCCGCGCTTTCTTCCGCACGTTATCTATGTGCAGGTTAAAAGTGAGTGCGCTATCTAATGTCACTCCTAAATACTTAACGTTTTTGGCCCAGTTTATTACATCGCCACAAAGCGCGAGCGGCCTCGGCTGCGTGAATCTCTGTCGTCGTGTGAAGAGCACAGCTGCGCTCTTACTCACGTTGACTTTTACCCGCCACAGCTTCAGCCACTCCTGGATCTGAAGTAAATGCTGATCCAAATACTTCTGGAGAAGCTCGATCTTTTTTAGACGTGGCTATTACAGCCGTATCGTCTGCGTAGAAAGCGAGGGTTCCGTTTGAGGGTGCGAGGGAATGTCGCGCACATAGAGGCTGAAGAACGTAGGAGCAAGCACACTCCCTTGCGGCACTCCGGCCCGTATGGCGCGGCGGGTAGATTTCGCATTCAGAAGCGTTACTTGAAACGTTCTGTTTGCGAGGAAAGAGTGAACAAGGTGTACTAGGTAGGTTGGAAGGTTTAATGAATGGAGTTTGTAAAGGAGGCCGACGTGCCAGACCTTGTCAAATGCGCTGGCGACGTCGAGGAATACTCCACCTGTAAATCGGCTCTCGTTGAAGTTGCGCCTTATGCGATCTGTAATTCGCACAAGCTGATGTGTTGTGCTGTGGCCCGCGCGAAAGCCAAACTGCTCCTTATTCATTAGTGAATTTTCTGAAACAAATTTGAGAATTCTTTTTAATATGAGTTTTTCACACAATTTACCGTGTGTATTTAATAAACTAATTGGTCTATACGACTCGGGCAGTTTTGGATTTTTTCCCTGCTTGTGGAAAGTTAGAACATGTGCATGTTTCCACTGACTCGGAAAGTGCTGAAACATAAAGATTGAATTAAACAGTGCGACTAAAAACACTATGGCTTGTTGCGGCAGCTTCTTCAGGTCGTTCGTGATGCCGTCCGGACCGGGAGCTTTTCTAGCTTTCAGCTCTGCAATAGCCGCTTTAACTTCTGTTTCATCGGTGAAATACGGCTCATCGGCGGGCGCGTGCAGTGCCGCCATCACCGTTTGTTGCACTTCTACAACATGCGGTATTGGCGGCGCCTCCTCGACCGGCTGAAACTGAGATTCTAAAACATTAGCGAGGAGCTCCGCTTTCACCTCGTTCGACTCAGCGAATTCTCCAGGGCTGATTTGCAGCGGCGGCACTGTGATAGGCTTCCTGGAAAGCATGCGCGTGATTTTCCATAATGAATTATCTTCCGGTTTGAGACCTGAAAGAATTTTTTCCCACTTCTGATTGCGAAACTCTACTAGTTCGATTTCAACTTTCCGCTTCAATCGATTTAGCTCTCGCTTATCAGCGGGGTGTCGCGTGCTCTGCCACACTCTGCGCGCTCTGTTTTTCCTGCAAATTAAATTTTCCAAATAAGGTGTTAATGGCTGCTCCCTCTTAGAGGAACGTTGCTTCTCAGCTGCTGCGTTGAGGCTGTCAGTCAAGGCTTCGGCGAATTTTGCTGCTCCAGTTTCAATCTGCTGCGGATCTGAAAGAGCGGACGCGTCTGGAAGGCGCTGCTGCAGCTCCGTCTGAAAGAGATTCCAGTTTGTGCGCCTCTTCTGCGTCGTAGGTGCAGTAGTCAGTGTCGCGCCGCCGCGTCTCATCTCTGCGATTACTGGGAAGTGATCAGAGGATAATTCATAGGTAGTGGTTAAAATAGGTGGATAGTGAATCTTATGGCAAAGCGCGATATCTAAAACATCAGGCTTGCCATTCGTCCTATGAGGATAGAAGGTGGGTGTGGTAGGAGCGAAAATCTCGCAGCCGTTTGCATCAGCAACTGCTTTCAGCTTACGGCCGCGCGGGCAGGTGATGCGGGAACTCCAGGCCGTGTGCTTGCCGTTATAATCGTCTGCCACGAATGTTGGAGTGGTGTTTGCCGCAACTAGTTTTGCAATATCTGCAGCTAGTTGGGCGCACGCTTCCGCGGAGCGGTCGGACGAGCGTAAAGAGAGACGAGCCGCAGCGGCCCGCGTTCCGTCTGTACGACGACAGCAGTGGCCTCGGCGTGCTGCAGCTGCGGGCTGTAACATAATGAATTATGCTGCGTCTGATTATTATCGCAGTTCCGCCTCCTATTTGAGAGGCCGTCATATTTGCTGCTTGTGCCGCTCTGTCGTTCCGGTAGCAGATATATCCTGGAATGGAAAGAGAAAGATGCGGGCTTAGCCATGTTTCACTCAGCATCATGACAGAAATGTTATGCCGAGCGAGAAAGCTGTGAAGTTCTGACTGCTTCGCTCGCGAGCTGATGCCGTTGCAGTTCCAAAATGCGACGGTGCAGCTATTCCTGTAAAAAGAAGGAAAAACAGCCATTATTTAGGGTGCGGGGGAGGTTTGGGACATGGATGAGGAAGAGCGTGCCTCATCCGTCGCGCCGGCCGCAGCGGCCGCCGTCACCTCAAGCGAGTGCACAAGGAGTTGTGTCACTACAACTTTGAGGATCACTGCAGGCCACTCAGCCGGATCGCGGCCGGACACGGCGCGCATAAGCGCCTGCGTCACGCGCACCAAGTCGAGCCCGTTGCGGGCGAGCTCGTCAATGGTGCGGCTAAGCACGCGCTCCTGCTCGCTCAGGGAGGCGGGAATGGGTGTGGCCTCTGCCGTCCGCCTTCGCTGCTCCACTCGGGCGGCGCGCTCCTCGCGGGCCGCGTCGGCGGCCGTCGGCGGGCGCTCCCGCTGCTGGCGGGGGCGTGGCGCCGCGGGAACGCGTAGGAATGCTCCTGGCGTCGCTGCGGTCGTTGTGCGCGTGGGCGGTCGCGTCTCTGCGACCGCTGAGACCGCGGTGGCTGCGGTGATGGCTGCGGGGGCGGAGACGCGGTGCGGCGGAGCGAAGGCGTGAGCTCCCGTGAGGGACATCGCGACGCCTCCGACCGCGCGTCGGCCGCTCGCCGCTCTTGGATGCCGGCGTGTCGCCGGCGGTCGCGCTGCTGCCGCTCGTGGCGCTGCTGCTGGGCCGCGTTCCCCCTTGTACTCCGGGCAGCCCTTGTACTTTGCGCCGTGAAGGTCGCCCTGGCAGTTAGAGCAGTTACGCTCTTCCGCTGGGGGGTTTTGCCCCAGCGGACACTGCTCGGCTCCGTGCGCGTTGCCACAGAACTTACAGCGCGTGCGGCGCTTGCAGTTCCGGGCCACGTGCCCGAAATCCAAGCAGTTGTGACACTGCGTGGGCCCGCGCGGTGGTCGATACACCGCCACGCGGACGCGGAGCCCACGGATGGAGGTTACCTCCCGCAGCGCCCGGTGGCGCTGCGTATCTTGAAGCGTCGCGATGATCAGGGGCAGTGGTCTGCCCCGTCGTCTGGGCCGCTGGCTGCATATTCGCTCCAGTTTCCGCACCTGAAACCTGAGATGATCCAGGTTACTGTGGAGCGCGTCTAATGAGAGTTCCAGCGGTATGCCCCGCAAAACATACCGCAGGAACTTCTCGTTCCCTGTGGAGTACGTGTGGTACTCCACAGAGCGTTCGTCGAGGGCGGCCAGGACATCCTGGAACCCCCGGTGGCCGTCGCATCGGAGCCGTACGGCGTCGCCGGCCACCTCCGCGATGACCTCGCGTTCGCCGCAGGTCGTCTGCAAAGCCTCCAGGAGGCCAAAAATGTCCGCCACCCCGTAGACGAAAATGGGGGGTGGGCGGCGTCGGCGGGAGACGACCGTGAAGCCGTCGTTGTCCTCTTCTTCTTCGCCCTCGCCGGTTGGCGCGGGCGGGTCGTCGGCGGTGGAGGTGGCGCCCGCTGAGGCGGGCGTGGGGACGCGCTCGGCGTCGGCGTCAGAGTTGGCGCCCGCTGCGGCGGGCGACGGCGGCGGCGGCGTCGTGGCGCCCGATGATACGGCGCCCTGGGTGGCGGCCAACGTAGAGGGCCCTGCGCCCGCTGCTGAACTCTGCTTCTTCCTGCGAACAGGAGTAGCAGCTTTTTTAGCACACATGCGCTCGACGGAAAGAGAGCCGGGGCGCTTGGTAGTGCCCCGTGGCGTCCTGACGTCGGATCTGCCGCGCCCCTCGTACCTATCCCCCGAGGGGGTCAGGTACGGGAGCCCGGGAGATGCCAGCGCCGACATCCTGCTCTCGCTCTAGCCCTAAAAAGGGCTGTTAAATTAAAAGCCCTAAAAGGGCAATCTAAGGCTTTTTGCTCTATTAGCCCTAAAAAGGGCTGTTGCCCCGCGGCGGGCTTCGATCCAACGGTGGCGGAGCGCTCTTCTGCTGCGCCCGCTTCCCTCGGCGTCCTCCGTCGGTCCGAATGTCGGAATCGAATGTGATCGAATCGAATGTCCTGCTGCCGAGAGGCTAGCGTGTCGCATAGATAAAGGACGGGGTGCAGGAGCTGATAGGTCGCAGCGGCGACCAATGGGAGGAGGGCAGGTGGCCCGCGATTGGCGGAAATCGGGCGATACTGGGAGACCTGATAATGTGGGGGGAGGGAGGGTGGTTGGAAAAGGATGAGGATAGAAAAATGAACAGGATACACATCTGGAAATTGCATCTGCGTGGTCGGAGACGGGAGAAAAGGCCGAGAGAAACCGGGCGAATAAGCAGCCACGTCATTGGCCGACCGCGGGGGTGTGTCTCCGTGGGGCGCGACCGTATTGGCGGGGAGCGCCGACCCGCCTCCAGGTGTTGCTAAGGCGGAGCCCATCGTCTCTGTTGAGGTTTTCGGGCCTCCTGGAGATTTCCAAAGCCTCTTTGATCAAACAAGGCCACCACCGGTCTTCAATAGATATAGTATGTGTCTCGTGGTAATTGACGAGGTGACCGGTTTCGGCGGTGTGTTGGGCTAAGGCCGACTTGTGGATGTTATGTAGCCGGTCATGTCGCATGTGTTCCCGCGTCCGCTCTTCTACCGTACGCCCGGTTTGGCCTATGTAGACAAGCCCACAACTGCATGGGATTTCATATACGCCGGCGTCTTGAAGTGGGTCCGGGCGGTCCTTCACCTGGACCAGGCTCCCTCCGATTTTATTGCGCGCATGAAACACGGGGCGGATATCGGCCCTCCGCAGCAGTCTACCAATCTTGTCCGTGACCCCTTTGATACAGGGTAACCGGGCTGTCTTGCGGGGTGGACTGGAGGGCTCGTTCCGTTCACTCGATGTAGAAGAATCGAACCTCGATAGCGCACAATGCACGGCGGAACCACTGTAACCATTGGCCAGGAAGGTCTCTCTGAGTAATGCTTTTTCCGACTCAAGGCTATTGTGGTCACATATCAGGGAGACGCAGGCGTGAGCAAGGGTGGAAAGGACACCCCGTTTCGTGGCAGGGTGGTGGTGTGAATCGGCATGTAGGTAACGATTGGTGTGGGTGGGTTTCCGGTAGACAGAATGGCCGACAATCCTTAGTCTATGCTTTAGGCGGCGCCGTATGGTCGGCAATCTCTCCCGCACTTTCCGCCCGCCCCTTCCTTTCTTTGTGTGTCTCCGCTGAGGGCCAGCGGCGCCCATCCTCTCTGTTTACAAAGGACGAGGACCTGCGAAAACACCCTTCACCCGTCCGTCGCCGTCGCCCGCCCGTCGAACTAGGCAATGATTGACTTACAGGAATGGAACATTTTGTGTCGCCAACGAAGGATCATGAAGAGGAGCTTCATTTATTTATTTGTCAAAAAAAACAGTAAAAACTGTATATGACATGTGGGGAAAGAAATTTATCTGCGCACATTTTCTTGAGGGCCAGAATTTTATTAAAAAAACAAACAAAAAAACGAAAAAATGAATTTAGAAAATAATTATTTTAGAAAAATAAAGATATTTGAAAAATGTTTTTTCCCGAGTTATAGAAAATCAATTTCAACTGTAAATGGACTACAAGAAAAAGGAGTGCTCAACAAAACGTGCGCACAGTGAAGCTACATTTACGTCCAGAAGCAAAACAAGGGGCCATCTCAGAATTTGCTCAATGGATCAGGGAAACTGGACAAAAACCTGATCGAGATGGGGGTCACTGACCCGGAAGCTGAAGTACATTACTTGTTACAGGCGTATTAAATATTTTTTTAAATGTATGCAATGCAAACATAAACTAATTCATTATATATCTTTGTTTTGTTACATTAAACATTATTTTTCTTTTTCACGATCAGTATAGTCTCTAATTGTATAGTAACAGTTTTTCAGCAGAAAAGATTTTACTTTTACCTTAAATTTGTGTACCGACTTTAATTGTTTTGTCATCTGGCAATGCGTTGTAAAGTAACGTACATGTATTGTATGTTGATTTCTTGTACTGAGCTGTTGATACTGACACTTGATGCACGTGATTTCTACGGCGTGTGTTGTAATTATAAATATCAATATTGCATGAAAATATGTTCCCTCCGTTAAGTAGGTCATTTTTGACAAATATTACCGATTCGTAAATAAATAGACAAGGCAATGGTAGGATTCACAGCTCAATGAAAAGAGGCTTGCAGGAATCACGTGGAAGGCATTTTTTCATTATTCGAATAATTTTCTTTTGCAATCTGAAGGTCTGAATACTACAGGATGAGCTTCCCCAGAATATTATGCCATATCTCAGGCGGGAATGCACATTTGCAAAATAAACGCAGCGAGCTGCATGAAGGCTGACAGAATTTGAAAGAATTCTGAATGCATAGCATAATGAACTTAATTTAGTGTTTAATTCTGTTATATGTACATTCCATTTGAGGTTTGATTGAATTGAAAGACCTAAAAATTTTGTTGCCTCAACATCAGCTAATTGCATATTGTTCATTTTCAATGGAACACGCGATTTCCGATTTGAGATGCAAAAATGCATTGAAACAGGTTTTCTTTCGTTAACAATTAATTTGTTATTATTAAACCAATTTGAAACTTCTGAAATTGTACTATTTACTGCTTCTTTTTTGCAAAGAACATTCGTGTCATCAGCAAACAGAACCGTTCTTCCATTTTTAATAGACGAGGGCATATCGTTTACATATAACAGAAAGAGAATAGGACCTAAGATCGAACCTTGCGGGACCCCATTCACAATTGGCAAAGAATTGGAAATATAAGTATGTAATGTCCTTTCCTGCCAGTATGGTATTTCTACTCTTTGAGTCCGATGTTTAAAGTAAGAAGTTATCCAATCTAGGGCAATACCACGAATTCCATACGAAGGTAATTTTGAGAGCAAGATCTTATGGTCAATAACGTCAAAAGCTTTCGAGAGATCTAAGAATATTCCAATGGGTACTTCATTTTGGTCTATTGATGAAGCAACATCTTTGAGAAAAGAAAAAATGGCAGTTTCCGTAGATTTTGATTTTCTAAAACCGTGTTGTGAGTCTGAAAACGCTCTGTTTTTTCTGAGAAATGTTTCCATTCGTAAGTAGAAAAGCCTTTCTAATATTTTTGAGAAAACTGACAAAAGAGAAATTGGCCGGTAAATTTGAATATCATTTTTGTTCCCTTTTTTAAAAAGTGGCTTAATTTTTGCTGTTTTGAAAATATCTGGAAATATTCCTGTACATAAAGAAGCATTGAAAATGTGAGTTAACGGATGTATAAAGGCAGATGCACAAGTTTTTAATAAACAATCCGGAAATTCATCTAAACCAGATGAATATTTATTTTTTAGTTTACTGACTATTCTGAGGATTTCGTTGGGAGAAGTTTCGGGAATAAACATCGTATCTGAAATTTTTTGGGAAGTGTAAAATGTTGAATTTTGTGATTTTAGTCCCTTCGTGAGATCAGACGCAATTCTGGAAAAGTGTTTGTTGAAGAAATTGGCAACTTTTTCCGGATTACTCGTTTCGCTTTCATTATCCTTTAAAATAACATTCTCTACAAGGTATCGAGATGATGTGGTTGTATTTCTTACGATATCCCACATTGCTTTAGTTTTGTTACTAGCGCTCAAAATGTCCTGACTATTTTTCATTATTTTTGCCTGAACTATTACTTTTCTTAAAATTCTTTTATATTCTCGGAAGTATATATGGAAACCGGGTGATACGTTATGATGTTTAGAAATAAAGTAAAGCGTACGTTTGTTTTTACACGATGTTCTAATTCCTTGTGTGATTCAAGTATTACTTTTGCTTGAAATGTTTAATTTTCTCTTTTTAAGAGGAAAGCACGCGTTAAAATGAATTGAAAGCTTGGAGAAAAATAAATTATATTTTTCATTTGTGTCAACAGCGTTATAAACTTGGTCCCATGATTCCTTCATCAAGTAGTCCGTAAATAATTTTATATTAACTTTAGTGAATGCTCTGCACATGCGTGTATTATTTATTGTGTCAGTGTTTATGTTCTTAGTAATTGTAAGAATTTGTGCATCGTGGTCACTGTATCCTAGATTATTCGTTATTATTTCATAGGTAGTTGTGGTTTTGTTAATTATAATTTGATCTAATGCTTTTTGTGATTTAAGCGTATTCCGTGTAGGTACATTCACTGTAATGTCTAAATTAAAAGAATGAAGTAAATTGAGAAACTTCTCTTTTTCGTGGGATTCGCTCAGAAAATCAATATTGAAATCTCCACATACAACAATGGATTTAAAAGAGAGTTTACTAATTTTGTTCAGAATTATCTCTAGATTTTCCAAGAAAGTGAAATAATCTGAAGCTCGCTTTGTTGGAGGTCTGTAAATGCAAAGTAAGATAATTTTGAGCGTAGTAAGATGTACTACTGTTGTTTCAAAAACTTTTTCAACTGCATATAAATTGAATTCTGACAAGAAGGTAGAATCAATATAATTTCTTATGTAAATACACGAACCTCCGTAAGCAGGGCCCTTATTTGATTCCTTCGCTCTGCAATACGATCCTGCAAGGTAAAAGCTAGGAATTTGGAGTGTGTTTATATCATTTTGAGACAACCAATGTTCTATTGAAAGGCTTCGTGGATTTTATAAACAGTGTAAGGAACAAGGATGGAGATAATGGAATTTTCCAGAAGGAACTCCTAAGGCGCCTTCTGTGATTGGCCGAGGTTCATTTGCAGCGTAGAAAGCGTGAGCCAAGTTCATTAGATTTCAGAGTGATCTCAGAACTTTCTAGAGAAAAAGAGTGGGGAGAGTAGAGCTGGAGGAGATTCTGTACCGGCGGCCAAAAGGGACTTCTCGTTTGACTGTCGTAAGGGACACTTCTTGGTTGACTGCCGTATTGAACACTTTATTTTAACGTTCTTAGTATCGTGAAAACAGTGGATATCAGGAAAATATTCAAATTTTCAAAATTTACCCTCATAGACGGCGCCAAAAGGAAGAAAAAAAGGAGGTGTTGTTTCTTGCCATAAAATTTCTGCTTCCGTAATTCTCTGGTTGAAGGACAGTTATTGGACGTGTGTAAATTACGTAAAGCTGTTTTCGGAACACTTCTATTCCGGTAAATTTTGCTAAGTGTTGTGAAAATTGAGAATGATTAAATGAAAATTAAATGGAAAGTTGTGATGTACCACGTACCATGTACCAATGGAAAGTTGTGATGACCACAGAATTATGAAAACGTGCACAAAATTCACTTCTCCCCATAGCCCGTCATACGCAGTTTTTAACTGTTTTTGATGTAAATAAATAAATAAATAAATACCGATTAGATGCCAATGTTTACGTAGATATTTCCACCATGCCTCCAACCACAGTTGAGTCATAGTCTTCATAAGTAGAGTTACCCATATCGAAGTTACCCAAGTTTTTATCGTAGTTCACAGATCACACACACTCCCCTATAACTTGGAATTTTATTTTTTGGCTCGTGGGGACAAATAAAACAAAAGAAAAAATATTATGAAATGTCTCTTTTTTTAACTGCATTCATGTGCTCACAACTTTTGATAGGAATTTTCGCAATGTCTATTAAGAAGATTTAGTTCAAGAACAAAGGAAGTTCAAAGAAGGCTGCGACATATACTTGGGTTTTTATTTCTTGGCACATGAGTGCCTATCTTCCCGATGGAATATCTCACGGCATTTCACGTCTTTCTTAATAATGCCGCTAGATGTCGCATGATCGTGACCGTACCGAGCAGTGCAGGCGATCATACGACACCTAGCGGTACGAAAGAGAAGACGCGAAATGCTGTGAGATATTCTATCGCGAAGGTAGGCCCTCATGTGCCATGAAATAAAAACCCAACTATATGTCGCAAGCCTTCTTTGAACTTCCTTTGTTCTTGAACTAAATCTTCTTAATAGACGTTGCGAAAATTCCTATCAAAAGTTGTGAGCACATGAATACAGTTAAAAAAGAGATTTCGTAATATTTTTTTCTTTTGTTTTATTTTTCAACCGTATGTTGAAGTATTATATTAAAAAGGCCCTCATTTAACTGTTTGTTATTTGCTTGGCGTAAGGGTGGAAACTACTAAAAAGGCAGACTAAATCACCTTTGCTTTTTGTTACAATCACTGTACGCATTTAACGTTGTCTTTTGTCTTTCGTACGCCAGATCCCACCACAGACCTTTGGGAGCATCGTGACTTCATTAGCTTTATGACAGGGTGTAGTTTGGTATAAATCGCTGAATGTCGGCTTTGCCAACTTTGGAAGACTCTGGTGCAGTTAAGATTCATCAACATTTTTTTAAATTGTTATTATAATAGGCGTTTTCCCTCACTATAAAACTGTATTAATTATTAAATGTATGTGAGAATTTTAAAAGAAAGAAGAATAAAGTATAATTACTCATCAAGTCCCATTATTATTTTAATTATCTGAAACGTGGTTGGTAGAGGTACACACTATGTGTTTTGTTTTCATCCTGAAGATCTATGTGTATAGAGTGATGTATCATGGAAATCAGAACACGTATTTGACTAAGCGAAATATTTTGCTTGTGTATTATTGTTTTTTTTTGTGAGATCGTGAGGTTTCCAGGGAAGTTTCATTTTCCAGAAGTGTAAGGAATATCAACTTTGTAATTGCTTGCTGACGTAAAATCGGGGTGTAAATGTGTGTATTAGGAAAGTTGTTAACTATAGCCGACTGCCGGTGATTGCCGGCAAGTTGTGGTTTTGTACGTTATGTCGGTAAACTATTTAAAATCTTCTGAAGTATACTTGTAATTGTGTATGAGTGTTTAGATATCGATTGAAGATTTTTCTAAGAAGAAATTCCTGAATTTAATAAGGTTTGTGTGGATAGTTTGTTTACATGTACCTCGAATATTTAATGGATTTCGTGGTCATACCAATCGTTCTTGCAAAGAAATGACATTTTTATTGTTACATTCGAAATAACTAATGCTGTTTAGGCATTTTGAATATTTGAGGCAAGTTTTAAATCCTTTTCCGATTTTTTAGATGAAATTAATTAAAGGTTTCTTATTATATAGGTATTTATAGCAATGGATTCTAAAGCTCATCAGTCGGACATAAACACTGTGCACAGTGCCAGCAAGGTTGATAGTGATATTGATATGAAAGTGGTTAGTAAATCAGAGACAATTGAGGAAGTCAGCTCTGAGAATTGTTGTGAGAAACAATTAGAATCTGCAGAAGATTGTCAAACTGTAAGTAGTAGTATTCTTGATCAGAGTGTTAACTGTGAAACTTCCTTTGATGAAGATAACACTCAAATAATCACTGGAGATGAGTGTATTCAAGAAAATGATAACAGTGGCATTGAAAATGCAGAATGTGGGTCAGAAGTATTGAATTCAAATTTAGAGAAAGATGAAATAATGGACACGCAAGCCTTTGAAACGGAAGAAAAAGACCAAAATATGAGTATAGAAGAAATGTAAGTTGTTTAATTTTTCTCCTTTTTTGTATATATTATAATAGCTATAAATAATATATTTATCCTGACATTTTAGACCTACTGAAGAATTGGTTCAATCTTCCGTACAAATGGAGTCTTCTGAAAAGTTGGACGATACTGTTGTGGTTGACTCTGATGAAGAAAAGAAACCAGAAGAAAGTGAAAATACTCAGACAGTTTTTGAAGAAACAAAAGTCGAAAATGTTTGTAGTCAAGAAAAAGAAGAATTAGAGAAAAGCACGGGTAAGATTTTTTTTAGTAAATGCTTTTAATATTTGGATAGTTGAAACATGTGTTCATATCATTTTTTCTATTCCACTTGTAAAATTAAAACCAGTAGTGTACATACAAAATCTCCCAATCAGGACAGTGTGTCTCAGAAATCTCTCAGTGCTTTTTCTGTCTGATTTTTGTTACCACTTCTCCATACTGGCTAATCATAAACTGTGTCTCATTTGTCTTAGGAATTGGTATATATTGATTGCAATTCTGGTGTCCAATAAACTGCATATGTACTATAACATAACCTCTTTGATTCACGAGTAGGAGATTCATTGACAATTTCTAAAGCACTAATGGTATTACCTATGATAAACGTGGAGGTTAAACTTTACTGTAGCATTGTACCAGCAGAGTTTAGCTCAAGGCCTGTATTGCCGCTGTCTTTGCAATAACTCTTGACTGAGATGCTGGGGCTCAAGTCCCAATGGTAGTAGACTTTCATCACAAGCCATTTACCGAGGTCAAAATCTAGCATCTGGCTACTCTGATTGGTAGTTTTCCACAGATTTTCTGATCAATGCATATGCCAGAGCACTACCCTAACAAACATGCCATGGTATTTTCTTTTCTTCCTGCTCCTCCGTACATGTCAGAGTTAGAGCGTGTCCAACTGGGGTGGTGCCCTGCTTGGGGAGATACATGGTATGGTGAATCCTTCGCAAGCACACCTATAGGTTGGCACCGGATCTCACCATCCAGAAGGGAAGGAACATCGTCATTTTCTGGAATAATGCATTCACTACACTAACGGGACTAATGACCCTATCAGGTGGTGTGCATGAAAACCTAATCAATCTATTAATGTAGCCTGGTCATTCAGTTTGAAGGTACAAAATTTTGTTTTGGACTCGAAAGTAAACAAACAAAAGGTAATCCACACATTGCCATAACTCTGGAAATTACAAAATTCCTATTAATTTTTATGCCAAAACAATAATTTTACAATAAAGTTGACTTATTTGCATCATGCAATTTCAAGTTGACAGTGCGACTGAACTTTGCCTTCCACAATACGTATAAAACAATCCTGGCAATGCTCAATTACTGTTGCTTTTTAAATGTCAAAAAGTGCATGTAGATAAATGATGACCTTCTCCAGATTTCTTGCAGTGTCTGAAATGGAGTGATTCATTTAAGTAAAGTTCAACTTATTTGAATATAAAATTATGTCAGCAATGAATTGAACCCTGAAATTAATTTTCTTTTCAGAACATTAATGAATATAAGCTGCTAATAAGTAGAAACAGTTCTTGTATAAAGTACGCTTACATTTAATGTACATTTTTTAGTTAAATTCCACATAACTAATTATTGAATTCCATCCTAATTTGAAATAATGTTCTTGTACGTAATAAATACCTTTGATCATGAATGTATGGATATTAGTCTCACTGTTGATAGTATTGCAGTCACTGTGATATTGTTTTTTTCAATAGTTTTGTTTGATGGCTGACTGTCTTACCTTAAGATCACTGACAGGATCTGAGTGTCCTAGCTGCTTCAGTCTATTCACTTATTGAATATAAAACCTTTTAGTAGACAAATGCTCTAAATCTAGCTTACTCTGTTGTTAGAATTAAAGTTCTATTGTAATAACTATTTTTTAATCCTTGCTATTATTGGCTAGTTTGTCAAGGTTGGAATTGGGAAGTATTCTTTTTCAAAGGGTGAGTTTTGTATTCAGAAATGTGTATATATTCGTCAGAATATGCTACAAATACAGTATTGATCAAATAATAGGTATTTGCAGAGACTGAAAGATTCATACTCAAATCATTTGACATTCAATGTCAGCTGTGATATATATTCTAAATTCATTGGCTAAAGATGTACAAGCCAGTATTCTGACATCTGTTGGATTTTATATTTGCAATTCACACTATTTATCATCATTTCTGTGATATAAATTCACACCATTTATCATTTCTGTTATTTAATAATCTGTATTCTGCCATCATTTGTATCTTACATTTTTCTCAGCATTACTTAGGTTAAGTGAATTCAAATAAATGGAACTGTATCTCTTTTGCCCTAAACTATGTTGCCAATACATTATATGTTATCTGTGTGTACACTTTTATTTCTGAAGATACTTGAAAATAATGACTTCGAGAAAGAAATTGAGGATATTATTTTGACCACACTCAGTGCTTATATCCCAATCGTTGGACCCCTTCACAAAGCGATCTTAACACACTCTACTTGTATTTTCTTTATGCTCACTTTAAAATGTTTGATCTCCTTTATTTGAAACTGAAAATGTATAAATGTGTAAAAATTATGTTCCTTTGTCTTTGTATGTGAATGTGTAAAAATCACATGCCATTGGCCTTGCATACTATTCATCTCCTCTTAGAATATCTCTCAGCTTTACAGGTACTATTGGAAGTGAACTTCGATGCACAGCACAATATAAGGGTCAAACTTTCAAACATTGGAACAAACTTAGATTTTTCCCACAAACTGGCCATTGAGGGTACTTTGCAGTTCAACCTTAGCTGAGCTATGAACCAGATCACATTCATTAACATTAAAAATAATTCTGTTATGTTTTCAGCTTTCTAGAATGAATGTTCCATTGTATTGCATTATTTTTGTCTTTATTTTTTGTAGGTGAAACTATCACATTGTTTTATTAATATTCAAATATTATTATTAGTTTGATTTTTCATAATCCTTTTTGAAATATAGTATAACTTTTAATATTTAACTCAATTCCATTCTTTTTTACTGCTATTTGCTAATTATTACTATTGCAAGGATTAACTAAGTTAATTCCATTTTTTGATGAGGGTTTGCATTAAGGAAATAATTGGAAACTGATGCTGTACATTCAGAAATACTAAGTTATTACATAAATCAATAGTTATATTTCTTCTTTGTTTTGTGTTGTAGTAAAGAATGTTTTTTGGAGCCCGTAGCATTTCCGAGAGCCTAATTTACATTTCTTTTGATTTTTCCTCATGCCACCATTCACCATCTCACTTCCTATTTGGCCTTTCTCTGCTCTGTACTTTCAAGTTTTCTTGGCTGTTGCTCACTGTCTAACCTTCTTAAATGCCCATACCATAATAGTGTCTTTATTTCCAAAATTTATTTTCCAGATTTCATTATTTTTCTATTCCTATTTCTTTTTTTCTCTATTATTATTATTATTATTATTATTATTATTATTTCTTCTCTTGAAATTTGACAGCATCTTCTCGGGTATTTCGTTTCTGTTGATAGAATTCTGCTTTTGTCCCTTATATTTGCAATCCATAACTCAGCACTATTTGTAATAGGCTTTCAAGTATTGATTTACACAAGATTCTTTTTATGCTTGCATCCTAAGCCAATGGATATATTGCCCTGATAACCTACCATCCTCTATTTGTTATGTTGAGGATATTTTTATTGCCATAAGTATAATTTGATAAGGTGAAGTCCAGATCGTTCAATTCTTTTCTTGTTTTATTTTACCTCTGGGTTAAATAAGTCCCATCCATTTCTTTTCTACCATTCTTTTCTTACAATTAAGTTTTTTATATTTTTATGTCAAAACCTTTTTTTGTATTCTTCTATTAGTTTTCCAGTCATGCCATGGTTGTCCTCCTCATTGATCATCTGTGTACAATACGTTTTATGAGAAATCTGTTTCTATAGATAGTCTTCATTCGCTTGTGCTTTATTCTTCCAGGTGTGAAGAACTAGTTTTGCATATTGTGAATAGATTAAGGTATAATCCTAGCCTTAGACCGTTAATAATTCTTTAAGTTCAAGAACTGTGAAATGTAGACTGTCAACTTTCATGCACTCTGGCAGTCTACATAAAGTATCAGTGTTCTAAGTCTCAAGACACAATATGATAAATGATAGTTTAGTTTATCAAGTCGAATGTTCTCAGGTCTACAAAAGCCATGCATATCTCTCTGCATACACCAACTCTTTTTTTCAATTATTTGTTTTAAAGAGAATGTGTCCAACAATAGATCTCCATGTGCCAAAACCACTCAATTATATCAACAGCTCTAATCTGGCTTCCAATATTATACTCCATTAATCATACTATCTGTTATATTTAATCAGTCTCCTAATCGTACAGGTACCAGAAATACCTGATATTTTTCACTTTTGTTCTAATTGCTTTTGTTATAGAATGGAGAAATGTATGGCATTTATCATTCTTCAGGAGTTACATCTTCCAAACACATTTTAAATATCTGTGATTTGGTTTAAAGGTGCTGTTTTAATAAATTCTTTGGATAATTCATTGGACTTGGAGATATCATTTTCTTATCTATATTTTTTATTTTGTTTTATTGTAAATTAATCAACATACCCAATACATAAATTCAAGAAATATGACACTTTCATGCAAGGTCTATAACAGGTGTTATAGATCATTACAGAAAAAGTATATAATTGCTAAACAATAGAGAAAAAAATAACAGTAATTAAAGCTAAAAATCATTCAATAAATAAAATTAATAGTTTAATGAATTAAACTCACAAATAGTCTGCTTACTCAGGTTTGAATAAACAAATTCAGTATATTCAAAATCATTTTTAGTAACATGTAGATTTGTTAGTCTGGCAAGGCAAGGTTCTGCTGAGTTGTAAAGAAGGGACTTTTTCATTTGAATTCCCATGAATATCGGTGCATTTATGACATTAAATATGTTAGAGTGAGGTATGAATGTGTCCAAAACCAAGGAACTTTGTAACAAGTCATTTAAAACCTTAAACATAGTTTTCATTTACATAGTTTATGTATTTAATTAGGTCTGAGGATGTTAGTGAAATGTTATTTGAACCAGAATCTGTCCCCAATATACTCTTCTCTCAAAAAATATGTTTTTCATTTGCTATTTCACCACTACTCAAATATTGGTAATTAATTTCTTCATGCATACCTTGTTTTTAAGTTTTCCATCTATACATATTAGGGAGGAAAGGTATTGGAATTGCTAAAAGAAATTTTAGACTGAAATTCGAGAGGTAAAATTCATTTTCAGTATCCCTTTGACAAAAAAAGGTGTTTTAATACCCGTTACCATTGTACCATGTGTAGCTGGAGTAGATAAGAACTTTTGAGCTCTAATTTGGTACACACATCAAGTCTGTTAGCATTGTTTCAAATGTTACTAAGAATGATGCAAGTGGCAAGGAAAAATGCAGTTTTGTACCAAAACCAGTGCACAAAAAATAAGAATTTCCACTTTGGACTAAAGTTTGGGATCTGCGGCAAAGAGTCCAGCGTAATGCCAAGTCCCATACTTTCCCTCCTGCAGATCCCATACTTTCATTCAAAGTGTCAGTTATTATGGCAAATGACAATCTTCATTATTTTTTCAATGTGTTCGGTCCAAACTGCATCTTCTCTCTGTGCTTCCCATCCCTCTGCCAACCCCCCTTGCTCTTATCCTCACCCCACATTCCCACTCTTTCCATATGGTTTTTACTTTTCCTGAACCCTTTCCTCTAGCTCTTCACTCAATCTTACACAACTGGTTCATGCCCTTTTTCATATTATTTACTTGACTATAATAGGTAGGAAAATATATGCTTTGTTTTAAATGAAAAGAGTCCAACATCTTAATATTACGCAGTTTTATCTTTCCTATGCTTTGAGATCAGTGAGATTGGCTGTCAGTCAAATTTATAGTAGTATTCTACTAGTAAATTATTACATATCCAAATCATTACAACCCCTAAATTCTGCATTTCAGAAGAATAAGTATGCCACACATCCCCATTTGTGAATGTCTTGCTGCATACAAAAGCCGTTTGTTGTACAGAGTGAGAGTCACTAATTTTACTTAATACTATTGTCACTTCTCCAATAAAATCATCTTTAACATGCATATTCAATTAGATCATATACTCTTACAATTACCACATGCTAACTAAATAATTTCATCTCTTAATTTTTTTTAAAATTTTGGGGTTAAGCCATTATGTTTCATGATCCAAATGGGGATCATGAATATTGGTTATTACAAAATTGGTGCCGTTAAGAAGTTTTCATCTCTGTCAAAATATTCCTATATCTAAACCTGTAATGAGAACGTGAGTATCCGCTGTTGACGGGTGTTTCTTAGCGCATCAATGAAGGAAAATTGTCACTAAATAAGTTGATGTCAGTATTTTTCTGCCTTGTAATTGAGATGCTTTTTTTGTTTAGTTCTGAAACTCGTATTTTTGTTGGTTGGGCTTGTAACCTATGATTTTGAACCTTTTATTTTATTCCAACATTATTGTGTATTTAAACATAGATATAAAATTTATGATTTATTTTAAAATTAGTTTTATTGTTAGGGAGATAGTACAGTAATGGGCCTTCATTGCAAATACATTTTTGAGAGGGAAACCAGTAAGTTTGAATTTTAAGGATTGGATAATGTGCTGCTTCAAAATTGAATTTTACTTTCAGAGAAAAATTTGGGAAGGAAAATGAAAGAAGAATGATCCACAAGTGACATATAGGCTTGGCAGTAATGTGCTTATGGAACTAATAGAAATTACTAACAAATCTCAAGAATGTATTTCCATTTTGATAAATTCTTTATCATTATTTGATCGGAATTTTGATTGGCTCTATGGAACATATACATATGGCTTTTATTTTAAGACAATCATAGGTTGGAAATGTGTACTGTATGGTACATGGTTACTGGTATACATGGTTAATTGACCTGGGAATGTACAGTTTTAGTTGCAAGACAATATTTCACGAGTTGGTTTTATTCTCATCATCAGATTGTAATATCTATGGATAAACAAACAAAAAAATATTTGTTTATCCATAACATTTAACATTAAAATTTGGTTTTGTCAAATATTATATTAATAGAGATGTGCAGTTTAAGCAAAATGAAATTTAATATTATGCTAGCAAAGTTTGGGAAATTATAAGGTTTTTATGCGCACAAAATTGGGTAATTGGACACATATTATGGGCCTAAAAACATGCATTTATGCAAAAAATTGCAATTGTCACTAACCCTTCACATTATTTGCCGTTGAAAAAAATAACACGTTTTTGGAATAAATTATTCACTTTTGAAAACACTAGGTGGATGTTCAGGCTTCAGGTATGCCTGCAATTGAAACACTGTTCAACAAATAATGATAATAATTAATAATAACAGTAATAGTAATTATACAGTAAAATAAACGAGAACCTGCACAAGCCGGAAACCTGCTTTAACTGGAAAATGTCTCTGGCTCGTGAAGTTATATGGCATTTTACACAGCAAAATACAGAATCTGTCCAATGCAGAAACTGAACAATTTATGTCCGTTAGGGAGAGAAAAATGTTTAAAATGGAATTTCTATGAATGTAATGCAATTGACAGAGACGCAAGATATTCTCAATCAAATGAATGCATCTGCAAGTCTGTTTTAAATTCTCTATCCTTGTGACATGCAATTCAGCCACGCTGTGAATGAGAGAAGTTTCAGCTGTCAGCATAGAATTAGACCTTTCACTTGTCTCTGAAGGCATAGGTCGTAGGTTAATTCCCTTCTGACTCAGTGACTTACTGGAAAGAGTCAGTGAGCAGTCCATCTGCAGCCTCTAGGCAGTGAGGTGGTGTATATTTTTATGGGCTTAACTAATTTAACAATAGATGGAAAGATAACATAAAACTCTAACCTTGAAAAGTTCAAATTTCAATGAGAGAAACTCAGAAGCTGTCAGTGAAGAATGTTGAATATTGATTCATTGGTGATTTCTACTGTAAATATATTATATATAAATATCAATAATCATAATAAAATTCTGTTCAGTAATTTTTACTTTACTTTAATTACTACTTTACTTACTTCAGTTTACTAATTTCAAGATGAAAATATCAATATCACTAGTGTCATAAAATAGATGACCCTGTATAAAATGGAAACCTCCCTAAACCAGAATTAGTTTTCGCCCCAATCAATTCCGCCTTAGACAGATTTTATTGTAGTAATAATAATAATAATAATAATAATAATAATAATGATGATGATGATGATAATAATAATAATGGTAATGATAGTGATACTATATTTTATATATATATATATATATATATATATATATATATATATAATCTATACTAATATATAAAGACAGAACTGCACTGACTTACAGCGCGATAATCTCTGAATCTACTGAACCAATACTGATGAAACTTTTGTACTAGCTTCCTTTAAAGGTCTGGAGTGACATAGGCTATGATTTACAATCACAAACCTTAACATATTCACAAAATAATTACTTTTCTGGACTTTTTTTGCCTAACATGACATATAGATTCAAGAGTGCATCAATGTTCAATTGTTTAGTTGCGCGCCACCAGAGGATGATGACTATCTACGATTGAATTCATTTATGCACGAATTATGTGTCTGTAGGGAAGAAATAATAATATACTATAACTTCCTTGGAGAGAGCTATTTGTTGTATTGTGCTTTCCATTGTTTAACCTGAAATGTTCATATTTAGGAAAGATAATGGCAGTTTTCTTTATATTATAACATATTATTAATGCAAGTAACTTGGATATTGATTTTAATTGCATCAAGGCGTGAATGCATCAAGTGTGGAAGAGACATGAAATTATTGAGAAAACAAATTTTGCTAACGGAAGTGCTTGAAATTGTCGTAAATGGTGTCAATGCACACATCTGTTCTGCATGAAACAGTTACTGAGTTAGTGATAGTAAAATAAGCATGTTTATGACGTATTTGCGAGTTGAACGAGCCACTGTGGAGGATACTATGAATTATTTACGTATAATGCTTAAACTGTGACAAATGGGTTATTTTTTGTAGGAAGTGTTTCATTATAGTAGAGAGTGAAAGTGTACCTTTAGACGATAAAGAAATGATTATTTAAATTCACGATAAGAAGTTCGACAAGAATTATAATTGAAGTAAAAGAGACATTTTAAAATTTTCTTTATAAATACGCGAGAAGAAGAAAATATGAAAAAGAGTATGTTTTACAATGTGGCAATTGATAGAAAGTATTGTAAAGTACAATATACTACACAAAATTTCGCAAAGAGAATACACGTGAGTAAATGCATTTTACTTTTTGTTTACATTTTATGTTAATGTTAGTTATAAAGTGAGTGAAATTGGGGGAGGAAATCACAGTAAGAAACACTATAAATATTTTTTTAGTGAAAAAGTCAGGAACACCTGTTATTTCCAGATAGGTGCAAGGCAGAGAAGGGCGGAGCAGGGCGGGGATACAATAGAATAGATAGTAGTAGACTCTGCCGCAGGGAGAGAATAGTTGGAATTCCTTTTTCTGGCTAATAAATTCCGATAAACACTCCAGCAACGCGGGGTACTTTAGCTAGTATACCATAATAATAACAACAACTCCACCTAGGGAGTACACGACCTTGCAGTTGGTGGTGGAGCTTGAGCACCCCCATGAGCCTTAAAGCTATGTCAGTGGTAGCCTAGCTACTGGTAGGGCCTCCCTTGCTGAATAGGTTGAAGGTGAGGGGTCAGACGAAGAAGTACTCCATTTTGAGGAGAGAGGGAAGGCTCATGAACCTTTGGACTTCCTGTTGTCGGCCCATGGAGGGTACAGGAGAGAAACTGGGTTGGCACATCAGGCCACTGGTTAGAGTGGAGGCCTGAACCTTGCATTTGCCAGCGAAGGAGGCTGCCTTCAGCAGTCAGTGAAAATCCCGTAGGACTTAATAATGCTGACTGGCAATCGGAGGGACCCCTTGCTGGGCCCTGCGGGGGGATGCCCCGATGCCACTGTGGGTCGCAGTAACGGATGGCAGGAAACAACCCGAGGGTTAAGTGTGATCTGTGAACTCGAACTTGCGTCCTGCGAATCTTCAATTCAAACCAATGAGCAAAATGGATAGAACAAGAAATGTAATGAATCTTAACGTGCCTTGTTCTACCAATGTCCCATACCTGCTCAGAAACCGAGCTAATGTCACCTTGTCGACGTCTCGCCATCCCACGGATGTTAGTCCCAGGGACCCAGAGCCAGCAGTAGCTTGAAGCCATCATCAGAGATGGACCCGGGATGAATTAAAGGAGGTGATGTGGTGCTTTTACTATGCAAAAATGAAAAATGGGGGCTCAGAAATAGAAGTTTTCAAGGTATGGAGAGAGTGGAACCCAAATATGAGACCTATCCCAGACTCAAAGAAGCTTGACAGTCAACAACGATACATACTCAGCAGTGGAAAATTCACAGCAGAACAACTTGCAAATCAATCACATCATATATGCAACTGGATATCTAGTATCTCAGATAATTTTGGGGCCAGCCAAGAACAACAACGGCCGACAGCAAAACAGAGTAAACAGCTCTGTACCCCCATGGATGAAGAGAATTATGAAACGGATAGCCGACACCCGGCGCGAAATATCACTCTTAGCTGAGGCATCTTCTAAATCAACGCACACCTCTAAAGTTCAACGAAAAATATTCAATGTTGAACAAAAATACCAAATTGAAAATGACACCAGCAGGCTAATGGTAGTTGAGAAGCTAAAAGAGAAAATTCAAGCATGGGCTCAACGAATTAGACGTTACAAACTCAGAATAAATTTCCATGTACAGAATCGGTTTGAAACAGACGCGAAGAAATTCTATCG
This sequence comes from Acheta domesticus, assembly GCA_031308135.1. NCBI lineage: Eukaryota > Metazoa > Arthropoda > Insecta > Orthoptera > Gryllidae > Acheta > Acheta domesticus. The sequence continues at coordinate 217,849,793 of JAHLJT010009436.1, forward strand.
CAATCTGACTCAGAAACCGAATGGCAGTGCTGTCACTCCTTCAAAAGATGATGTCGAGGCATTTTGGGCAGCAATCTGGGAAGAGAGCAGATTCTACAACAAAGATGCATCTTGGCTTCAATCTGAAGGTGATGCTGCTAATGAACTTGTGGAAACAGTGGAAGATGTTCACCAATTCTCGGAAGAGGACCTCTTCCAAGCAATTAAGAACATGGGAAACTGGAAATCCCCTGGGATTGATAAGATCCACATTTATTGGATTAAGAAACTAACAGCATTACATCCGCATCTAGCAAAGGCTACTAATAAAATTTTAGAAAATCCAAAGGAACTCCTAGAATGGCTCACGTGTGGCATCACGTATCTGCTACCCAAAGAGGGAGACAGCTCTTTGGCGAAGAACTACAGGCCAATCACTTGTCTGCCAGTACTGTACAAAGTTATAACTTCAGCCATAGCTGACAAAATGTACAGACATCTAGAGAAGAATCATCTAATGCCAGTTGAACAAAAAGGATGTCGTAAAGGTTCTTATGGCTGTAAGGAAATCTTGCTACTGAATAAAGTCATTTTGAATGATGTAAAGAAACGAAAACGTAATTTGAGCATGGCGTGCATTGACTACCAAAAAGCGTTTGATAGTGTACCACACGATTGGATTTTGAAGACCCTGGAGATCTATCGATTTCATCCTACACCTATTGAATTTTGCAAGGCTAGCATGAAGTCGTGGAGTACCAGGTTACTAGTACAAAGCAGAAAGGAAGCAGTAGAAACCAGAAGTATTCAGATCAACAGGGGTATTTTTCAAGGAGATTCACTATCCCCTCTGCTGTTTTGCATTAGTTTGATCCCACTATCTAGACAGTTGTCGCAAGCTGACTTTGGTTATAAGCTCCATGGTGATGAAAGGCCAGTATCACATTTGTTTTACATGGATGATCTGAAAGTGTTTGCTAAGAATGAAGCGATTATCTCCCAAATGCTGTCTGTCGTGAATGACTTTAGCAATGACATCTGCATGAAGTTTGGTCTTGACAAATGTGCAAAAATCAATTTAAAAAGAGGCAAACTGATGTCAGAGAGCATTGAAGTTGATATGCACACTGTGATTCAAGATCTTGAGCCAGGTAAAACTTACAAATATATGGGCATTGAAGAATGTGAGACAATCTCGAACGACACAATGAAAGAGAGAATGCGCAAGGAGTATTACAGAAGAGTGAGACTTGTCCTGCAGTCTGCTCTGAACTCCAGGAATAAAATCTGCAATTGGTAGTGTGACGGTGCCTGTAGTAGAGTACAGTTCCGGACTAGTGGACTGGACTGAGCAAGAAATCCGCATCATGAATCGAGAAACCAGAAAACTGCTTACAATGCATCATGTTGCCCACCCTCGAGCTGATGTACATAGCTCCTAGCCTCCTGGCACAATGCAATAGTTGGAATGGGAAAGTATGTAGCCAGTCATCAAGATGATCCTCTAATGAGGCAGGTCATGAAATCTGACCAAAGAATGGGAAACAGAGGCATTGTTAGTGTAGCAAAACGCATTGCAAAGAAAACTATACAAGACATGTCAAATAACACAGACACTGAACTTCTGGTACTACTAAACATAAAATGTGAGACACAAAAAATGTTAAAGAAGTCATGGAGGGACAAACCCCTCCATGGACAATAAAAAGAATGGACAAGTTGTAGATCAATATAGAGCAATCATTTATGTGGCTTAAAAGGGGAAGAATGAAGCCAGAATCGGAAGCAGTTCTAGTAGCTGCTCAAGATCAGGCGTTGAGAACACGACATTATGATAAAGCGGTTCTCAAAATTTCCCAAGATGACAAATGCCGAATTTGCCAGGAGCAAGTAGAAACCATTGATCATATTGTCTCAGCTTGTCCAATTCTAGCAAAGACCGAGTACTTAAAAAGACACGACAGGGTGTGTAGTTACCTCCACTGGCAGATCTGTACCGCCCTCGAAGTTCCAAACATATGCCTGAAGTGGTACGAACACTCACCAAAACCGGTGACATCGGTTGGATTGTGTACAATATTGTACGACCAACAAATTCAAACGGATCGCACGATAGCAGCAAACAAACCGGATATTGTTATCTGGGATTTTGAGAAAAAATTGTGTCTACTTGTGGATGTTGCTGTGCCTTGCGATCAAAATGTCGTAACCAAGGAGGCAGAGAAACGTCTTAAATACAAGAGTTTGGAAATTGAGATCAGCCGAATGTGGGGCGTAAAAGCACAGGTTGTACTGATAGTTAGCGGAGCTCTGGGATTTGTTCCGCAAAATTTGTATAAGAACTTGGCTAAACTTCCAGGTCATTCAAAGGACTGGGAAGTGCAAGAATTGCCTTATTTGGCACAGCTCACATTTTGCGCAATGTATTGTAGAGGCACCGACAGTCCCTAAATCTGCTCCTTAGGTAGCTGGTTGCAACCTGGAGTAGATTTTATACTCAACCGAGTCATAACATCTGTAGTCGTGATATGGAGCAATAATAATAATAATAATAATAATAATAATAATAACAACAATAACAACAACAACAATAATAATAATAACAATAACAACAATAATAATAACAATAATAATAATAATAATAATAATAATAATAATAGTAATTAATAATAGCAATGTATTTTAAAACCAGCATGTAAACACAAATTAGCCATAATATAAAATATAAATCCTAGATACTTAGTTTTTGTTTAAAAGAAATTCAACATGGAAACGGTGTTGCAGGGCAGTCTTCTCAGAAAACATTCCATTTTGCTACATTTAACATTTAGAAATCATCCTCAATGTCCATGGCAAACACCAACAACCCCCTCAACACATTCCATCATTACAATCTGTAATTATCTTTCCAGAATGGGTCAGGCTCATCCTTAAAATTCACATCATAACTTCAGTATTGGCTACCGAAGGGTCTAAATTCTTTCTCACAGTCTACAATAGGAATTGGTATGTAGATGATTTGGAGACATACTTTCGCAAACTTCTATTATTTGCTTTTCACGGCCCCCAAAGCCCTACTGTCAAATAAATTTATCTTCTTGCCATGGACAATACCACAATAAATTCAGACTTCTTGCTGCATAACCTATCTTGATGAAATTCAGGAGAAGTGTGCATGGAATGAAAATATATATTTTTATATAAACATGATATAATCTATCTTAGTTCACAGGAGAAATAATTAAAGTAAATATTCACCTTAGAGAAGTACATTGTATGTCTTGTTGCATTTCCTCTGCTTGGTGTAAAAAAATATATCAAGAAATTTCCTACATTTTCACAAGTATTTTATCATTTATAGAAAAGAAAAAATGCAAACTGTAACAAGTTCTTTGTAATTGATGAATGTTCACAAATACATAGATTGTATGAAAAGTTGAAACATATTAGAGATAAATCTCCATTTTAATATGCAAAATATGCTCCTATAATTACATGAATATGCACTAACAAAAACTTGGCCAAATATGCACTAACAAATTATTCTACATAGCATCCAGTTCTAAACAAATGTCAAGAAATTTCATTTAGCTACGCTCTGAAGCAACGGAAAAAAATATGCAAAATCATAGAAATCCGCTCCATAGTTATTAGTACTTCCGCCACGACCTCTATGCACCACCACATTCCGCTCCGGCTCTTTCCCTCCTCCGACCCTGTTCCGTCTCGCCCAGCTTTATCCAACTGTCTCCTTGAAACTGCAACACAATCCCTTAAACTATATGAATAAAATTGAGTTTGTGGTTTCACACTAAATGCCTTTTTTTATAATCGCATATGCTTAAGATAAAAAAACCAATTCGTTTTTACAATTTTTGTCTGTCCATGGTAATCTCGGGAACAGCTAAATCAATTTCGGTACAGTTTTCACTGAAATTTATATCATTTTATTTAGTATCACTAAGACTACTTTTTACTTACCCGTATGCATATGTGTATATACAGAGTAATATATGTATTATAGGGAAAGTTGTGTAATGCTGCAGAAAATGGATTTCGAGATTTCAATGGAAGAACACATTTTGGAGTCCCTGAAACCGAAAAAGTGATTTTTTGATTAACCCATTTTATTAATGTATATATTTATTTAAATTGAAAACTGTTAAGAACTTTGTGTGAGGTGAAGAGTATCCTCTGTACTGTTTTCTTAAATGCTCGGATCCTTATCCTAACCCACAAGTTGAGTTGAGCCTGAGTACAGAATGAAACGAGCATTTCTGACAAGAATTGATAGGAAAATATTCACTTCCATGTAAGAAAAACTATTTGCTAACACAAATCAGTTGCAGATTTGGGCTATTATCCCTCAAAGGGTCCTTTGTAAAGGAATTAGCTTCCTGCCATGGGAACTGGAGAACGATAATTATAATTTAAATAATAATATTCCTCACTGAACTGTAGAAAACGTGAACAGAGAATGCAATTACATTTATGACCAGAAGGAAAACAAGACGAATTTCAGCATTTGCTCAAAGGATCTGGGAAACTGGACAAAAATCTCATTGAAATGGGGGTCATTGGCCCAGAAACTAAGTTAAATCATCAACTGAATTAAAATCACCAATTTCTTTACTCAGTATTGATTTGAATTACATTTTTTATGCCTACTTTTCATAATAATTTTTCTAAATTGTGTTCTTATTTAGAACTGTCTACCTACAATCATTTTAATTGATTCAATGCACACATTTATTAATTAACAAGTGCACAATCTTAATTTATGGCACTTATTGAACATTGAAAAGGCAGTATCTTTAGATTATTGTAATTCATAATATTAAAAAATAAGGTACACTGCAGTATCACTGAATAGTTTAGTCATAGGTGCATAAAAGGTGATCTTTAATATTTAAACAACAAATATGCTTCCATTATTCACATAAATAAAAAGGATACAAATGTAAATAATGTGAACTTCATTTGATCACAATTTATATCAATAAAAAATTAATGTTTTATTTTATTGAAGATATAAGATTTCTAAGTTTAAGAGTTAGAAGGTTTTTAATCATTATTATCTACTATAAAATTCCTAAATTATAGGTTAAGTGTAGGTTAAGTATATTTGTTTGATTTATTAAATTCAACATCATCATCATTAGGGCCTGGATGCTTACGACCTAAAAATGTTACAAATATGCAACCATTTATGGCCTAAAAAAATATTATTATACTAAATATAACTTGAACATTTTTTCAAAACCTGCAAAATCTTTCTGCAGTTTGAATAACCATTATATTGAAAATATTCTTTTAAAATCACTTTCACAATTCACACCTTCTCCTTTGGCGCCCCGTGAAGACAATTCTACTTGCTAAAGTTATTAAATACATTTTACAGAAGTATGAAGCACAAAGTACTGCACAAAACCTGACAAAACTAAACTAACACCTTCTTTGCATCTGGTGCTTTCTACACTTTCTTCTTCTCTGTCTATATAGCTTACCCTCCTAATTCACATATATATATATATATATATATATATATATATATATATATATATATATATATATATATATATATATGAGAAAGACAATTATATGCAACAAAAAATTGTAAGAAATTAGATAACAATTAAAAGATCAGAAAAATATCTTTGAGACAACTGCAAGCTAGTATGCGAAAATGGAATCAAAAAGATAAAAATATCATAAAAAATAGGGAAATTGATGAAAAAATTGACCATAATATGACAATTAAATTGAAAATGACCTAATGGTAAAGAAAGCCAGAATATGACTGTGCATGACATATGCAAATTGCATAATTTTACACATTGTAGATAAAGTCACACTTCTTGTGCATTTTCCATGGAAATAGTGGAAAGAAAAAATGTATGACATGTCATAAACATCCGGGCCCTAATCATCATGAACTGTTAGGAGTGTTTTAGTGGGTGTTGTTTCCTGTTCAGTCATGGTGGTGAGTCCACAATGTTTTCCTGTGGTTTTAATCTCTTCTTGGGTGTTCCTCACTCTACTTCCTATAGGTTGGAATTCCAGTACTAGGTTTGGTAGTCTGTTTTCCTCCCGTCTTTCCAGGTGTTTCAACCATTTTCTTTGTTATTCCTTCACATCTTCATTTTTCTTTTTCTTTCTTTCTTCAGTATGTGCCTTCATAGATAAGGTTCTCCGTAGATGTCTTAAGGGTCCTCATCTGAGCTACTTCGAATCTTTGCAGGTGTAGTTCTCATGGACCAGATTTCTGTTCCATGTATTATTGCTAGCTTTGCTGTTATTCTTTGTATTCTCTGCTTTCTCTGTGTAGAGTTATCCCTTCATCTTGTTTATATCCTTCCAAAGTATCTTTTTATTGTCCTATTTATTCTGCTGAATTTTTGGATTTTGTTTCCTAAGTCCTCTTGTTCATGTCTGATTGTTTCCCAGGAAATGCAATTTCTTTACTTGTTTTATAATTATCCCAATTGTCTATATTTAATTCTTTGCCCCCAAAAGTCCATAAATTTGACCAGACCCTGGCATATACTATATTATTTATGTATTTTGTTTAATAGCTCTACTATCAGGCTGTATAACTCCACAGTGGCATCTTGCTGGTGTGAATGCTTGTAACAAAAAATATGTTGGTAGCACAAGCTCATTAAGTGTGGTACAAATTTGATAAATTGTGATGTTAGAAGAATATTTCATAGTTATGCAGTTGCATGCATGTGTACACAATTATTGTCCTATATTTTGTATTTAATATAATTTCATGTTATCATTGCCACGTAGCATAATGTGAACCCACTGTAATAAACTTTTTGGTAGTGAAACTCTCTCTGTAGAAGACATTATTTGAGTTTGGTCAATTTACATTAGAACGTATACTTCTTGATATACTCCATGTAATGAAAACTTGATAATGAAAGAAAGTACTTTGTCCTTTGAGTTTCATTGTAATGATTTTACACTGATTATATCTTTGTGAGAGTTTATGATTTGCTTCAGAATGATTATTTCTTTCAGCCCCTGCTAATGAAAGTCAAGCTACAACAATGGACTTCATGGAAATAGGTGAGATTTCCTCATTGTGACTTTTTGTACAATTGTTTTATTAATATGTATAAAACTTATCTATCCTCTTTGCAGAGGCCAAGATTCCCAATTCTCCTGAAGATTTATTTGCAAGTCAGTCTCCAGGAGATATAGTAAAGCAAAACACAGAAAACAGTCTTGTAGATTATGAAGATTTTATCCCTTCATCTTTACCATCCCAGAGGTATGTAATTGTAAAGAAAAAAACATAAAGTCCAAGATTAATGAATTGAAGTACTAATAGTATTTATTTAAATTCAATGCCTGTGTTTTTCAGAGAAAAGGAAGGACAAGATGAAGTGAATCCTGTAGAATCTGCGAGTGTATCAACCCCACAGAAACGTAAAATAGATGAAGATGATGAAGAGTGCAATGAAGCCAAGGTTCCTAGATTGGAAGTTCCTTTAGTTACTATTTCTAAAGAAACATCAGATTACAAATCAGTTGGGAAGGGGCAGAAGGAAATTGTATTAATAGAGGATAATGAAGCAGAAGCAACTGTTGGTTCAAGAGAAACTACAAAAACGGACCAGAAGGTTGAAAAATCATCAAGCCAAGAAAAAGATCTCTGTATTAATGAAACAGTGGACAAAGAAAAGGAACTCCTTTCTGGAGAGAAAATGGACAAAGAAAAGAAACTCCTTTCTGATGAGAAAGTGGACAAAGAAAAGGAACTCCTTTCTGATGAGAAAGTGGACAAAGAAAAGGAACTCCTTTCTAATGAGAAAGTGGACAAAGAAAAGGAACTCCTTTCTAATGAGAAAGTGGACAAAGGAAAGGAACTGCTTTCTAATGAGAAAGTGGACAAAGAAAAGGAACTGCTTTCTAATGAGAAAGTGGACAAAGAAAAGGAACTGCTTTCTAATGAGAAAGTGGACAAAGAAAAGGAACTCCTTTCTAATGAGAAAGTGGACAAAGAAAAGGAACTCCTTTCTAATGAGAAAGTGGACAAAGAAAAGGAACTCCTTTTTAATGAGAAAGTGGACAAAGAAAAGGAACTCCTTTCTAATGAGAAAGTGGACAAAGAAAAGGAACTTCTTTTGGATGAGAAAGTGAGTCAACAAAAAGATCTTAATAATGAGAAATTGGATCAAGGGTTGGATCTTCATACGAATGAAAAAGTGGATCTCAAAAAGGATCTTCATACTGATGAGAAAGTGGATCATGAAAAGGATCTTTGTACTGATGAGAATGTGGATCATGAAAAGGACCTTCTTATTGATGAGAAATTGGATCACAAAAAGGATCTTCATACTGATGAGAAAGTGCAACATGAAAAGGATCTTCACGCTAATGAAAAAGTGGATAAGGAAAGAGGTGATCTAATTAATGAAGATGAAAATGAATTGAAAAGTCCAGAGGAATCATCAAATGGCATTATGACACCAAAAGATTCACGTAAAAGTGTTGAAATAATTTTCTCTTCATTTGAGAATGCTGACAAGCAGGAAACATTCGTTAAGCCACAAAATCTACCTATGGTTCCGGAAGAAAATGGAGAAGAGTATGAAGAAGACTCAGAGATGGAAAATTTTCATTTGCAAATGTCTTTGTCACCTAGTCAAATCACTCAATCTTTCACTGAGCCAGATGTTTCTAATGATGATAAAGAAATTGTAGCAAAGCTAGATGCTTCCAAAACAACGAGTAATGGTGATACAAGTTCTTCTGACAATTTGAGTAATTCTCATCACGTTTCAAAACCCACTTCAGAGTTGAATTGTTATTCATTGAAGGAAGTTTCTGAGAAAACTCCTGATACAGTGACAGTTGAGGATACAGTGGATGTGCAAGTTTCATCTTCTGAGGGAAAAAATTCAAATGATATAGTTATATTGAAAACAGTGGAAAATTGTTCAACGTCAAAATCAAATGATTCAGATGTGACTGTTGTACTTGATAAAACTGAAGATTGTGATAAATCTACAAATTCAGAAAATACAAAGCACAAAGACATGAATGGAACTCTACTGAAGAGAAAACGTCCAAAATCTGATGAAGATGCTGAAAATCTCATTGTCCTTGATGAAGTTGAACGAAATGATACCCATTCTGAAGGAGACACCCGGAAACGTTCGCGTTTTGTAAGCCTTCCCCCAGATGAGAAAAGCACTCCAGACATTGCTTTGCTTGTGTCAAACAAGGTATGTTTTTAGTTATTTTCATTAAAAAACAAAGTATTTTTCTATTAATTGTAGGTTGTGATGAATGAATTTAAATTAATCTGAGTTAACATGAGGCTTCAAGGATGTGTATTTGTATATTACGGTAATTGTCTTTTCAAAAATTTATTTCAAATTTTTATACTTATTGACAATTAGTTTCAAAATTCTCTCTGTATTTTCCCAATGAACTGAATCATTGGGATTTTACTTTATGAAACTTTACTTAATGAATGCTGTGTCATCCTGGTTGTAACAGTGCACAGATGACACATAAGTTAAAGAACTCTGGGAGAAGAAAACAGAATAATAAGTAGTTCCTGAGTAATATGGGGACTAATTATTTATTTGAATTTAAGAAAATTACAAATATAAAATGAGGCTGTTTTGAAAGGAAATTCTTTTAACTTGACCCCATGTATCTCCTCTGGCTCAAGATAGAAAAACAGTGCTACAGAATGACACAGACTTTCTCATAGGAAAGTTTTCTAATTTCCTTGGTGAGGGCTAGTTTTACGATCTTGCCCCATCCTCTTGCCAGCTGCCATCAGTTGCCACCTTTAATACATTTTTTTAAGTTTTCTCAATTTTTTTGTTTCCTATTGGTAGATTATAAACATTACATTTAGAATATTAAAGAAGAGTAAAACCTCATTCTCTATGGCAATTTTCATTGATAAATTCGAGCCATTTTTACGAAAATAACGTGTAAGCATTACTGTAAATATGAAATTTGAAGCTCTTTTTACAGGAATCATTCGTGCTTTTGAAAAACTTCATTTGAAGCATTTCTAGTCACAATTGCAATAGTGTTTTTAAATTGCTAAAATTAACGGCATGAGAGATATAAAAAAAAAGATTTGTGTAATTTTTCAAAAAAAAAGGAATACCCCAAAATGAACTTTACACCTTATTCGTCACAGTGCAATCAGCACTATCTGTTGAAAAAGAATGAAGAAAAAATTTGGAGAAATGTTTTTAGTAAATGGGATTTGAGCATTTCTGAAAATGCCCAAGGGGCTTTATGTACCCCCAAATTTTAATGAAGGTTTTTCAAAATCACAAAGCTTCAACTCCAGCCAGAATAACCAGGGAATATCCATTTTGGAAAAAAATCTACATATCGTTTAGGTGCTAGTGGTGTTCACAGATGGATGGACAGACAGACAGATGACAGACATTTTGGAAAAAAACAACACTTTTTGGGTATCAAGGGATCTTAAAACACGTTTTTCCATTTAAATCTCGAAATCGATTTTCCGCGACATTACATAACTTTCTCTATACTACATACTATATTACTCTGTATATAGGTACACATACGAGAAAATAATAACTACTAAATTTAAAAGGGTCAGATACCATTCTCTGAAAAGTGAACCTTCTCAAAATTTCAGTCTTTATCATCTATGGTTTTAATAATTTTTTCCTGAAATATTCTTCTAATTATTTCCCAGTGAACCATCTCTTAAAATTACCTTGAGAAATAATTGTCATTGTGGATAAATTTCTATTTTCTCCTCCTCCTCCCTGATCCCCTCCCCCTTCTGCTCCACGTCCTCCGGCCCGCCTCCTCCTTCTCATACTCCTTCTCCTCCTTATTCTTCTTCAAGTTTTCTGCTGCAGGTAGCAAGTCATTCCTGGTGTTTCTCTCTTCCTCCTCCACCTATTTTGGGGTCTTCTCTTCACTCCAATAAACTCATCCACATCCTTCAAATTATCAAGTTCCTCTCTTGTGTTCTCCCTCCATCTTGCTTTCCAGAATTTCCTTCATTAAATAATCTCATTGTGACACTGGTCCAGTCCAATACTTCTACTCTTCTCACTAAAGTTTTCAAGCTTTATTTCTCTTTTACCTTTCTTAACACATTCATTTCTCACACTACACATCCAGTTGATGGTTTACCATCTCTCTCCTCAATCACATCTCTAGCGCTTGTAAACTCTCTTATAAATGGATGAAGCTTTGTGTTTCCTAGTGATATTACATGTTCTTTTTCTTCTCTCTCTAACATATCTGCTGTAAAGTACTGTTCTGGAAATATGAGAAAATTATCATTGTGATTTTCAATTCCATATATTGTGACACGTCCTTGCTTCTCACAAAGAATACTACAGTCAACACTGCTCTGATTGTAGCAATGTGTATGAATGCTAATGTTATTTTCTTTTAATTTATTTATGAAAAATAATGTTATTTTAATATTTGGAAAAATCTTTCTTCAGGGAAAGTTCCAATCTACTCCAAATGACAGCAATAGAGCAACTCCTATGAATGCGAGTATAAGTACAGTAGAACCAATGTCTTTGTCAGCAGGCAAGGTGCATGATCATGAGGCAAGTTGCATGAGGCAATCTGAATAGTTACACTTGTTAGACTTAAGGGGTAACATAATTTTTTAATTATCGTCATTAAAAAATGAGACAATTGTTTTTAATTTGTTGTCCTTAATTCTTTCCCCAGCTTCCCCAGCATTTCTTGACCTTTGTAATATTTTTATTGAAAAAGCCTAAATATTGCATCTTAAATTACCATTCCACTTCATTAGCAGATGTTGTTAATGGAGTCATGAATTGGCAGTTATACCTAATTTGTTCATTTCTAGGAACAAGAAAAAGTCACTTGGTGCAAGATAGGGAGAACAGGGCAAATGCAAGTTCTCATTTCCACATTTCCATGCTTTACCGATTGCAACCGGAGGTTATGCTGTTTTTGTTTGTAAAAAAATGACCAATTGTTTAGTTCAGCCTGAGACACTTGCGTGCAATTTAACTTGTGACATTAAAATGTTTATTTTATTAAATACAATTTTTCATACACTATCATACCAGTTACACTCGTGTTCATTTAAATGGTTATTCATCTGTCTTCCAGGATTTAAAATGCACCTCTTTGTCCTTTATGGCAGTATCTTCATCAGTTATGGTTGTTTATAATCTGTCAGAAATATGTGATTAGTTTGGATATTCTTTTCCACCTCAACAAAGTCATAGGATGGATGCTGATTACTCTTAACAGACATTATTTTATAATGAATTCACTGGGCACATTCAATTGTAGTAAATTTATCACTAGAGCAAGTATTAATTTGAAGCATTCAGTAGCAAAATTTGTATTTAAATACATAGTGAAAATTAGGAATATATATTAAAATATTTAAAATTTAAAAAATGTGCATTATCACTTATTTTGTCTAAATATTTAATTGGCTATGGGATTTTTAATAAAGTTACTCCCTCCCACAGTTTTGCACAGATTTTAATGAAGTGTCACTTGAAAGAGTTTGTGTAGATTTTTAATAATGATAGATTTTAACTTAGCAGAGCAGATTCACTATGATGTCTACACAGCTCTGCTGCTCATCTTTACTTTGGAGTGGTGATGTTAAGGGTGCAGTGGAGTTCATTGGTGATGACAATTTTTCAAAGTTAGTACATATTCAGTAAGAAATTATTCATTAAAATGAAAATTCTAATTTAAAATACTTCTAAATAAATTCTGATCTTAAAAACTGAAATTTCATTTTTAAAGGAAGAGATTGAAAATATTAAATTTTATGTGCAATGCTAGATACATACTGCAAGTGAAATAAAATTCAATTAAAATGAATTTAGTACACTAATTGGTAGATTTCTTTTCCCTGCTTTGAAATAACAGGATAAGAAAAAATATGTTATCATAAAATGTCTTGCTGCAATTACCACGCTTATTAAACATGATCTCCATGTTACTCAGGGCCACTCCTGATATTGAGACAAAGGAACTGTATGGCATTTCATTTTGTATGACTTACGGACCAATGACATTGACATCATTTCATTCATACACCACAGTAACATTCGGGTAATTAAAACATTGTGATACCTCTTATTTCTACCAACAAAGGGTTAAAGATTTACCTATTATAATTGACTTTTGAGTAATAAGAACATCACATTAGGGCTACTTTGATTATTTTAAAGATCAGTGAAAATTCTGATTAAAGTGACTAGTTCTTAGTGTTGTGTCCATTATCACCAATCAAGTTTTCTTATTTCTTTTGGCATATAAAATAAATAAAATTGCAGTTAATATGAATTTGTTTTGTTTGGGGGGGGGGAAATTAAAAAACAAACAAACAAAGGTAAACCCTTGAAAATATGCTTCCATGGTATGATTACAACTTTCGAGTTTGTGATTTGTTATATTCTTAATTATTTTGAGTAACAGATGGCGTATATAGAGAAAACGTTTCATTGTAATGTCAAATATAAGTTCATAATTGGGTTTGTTGTCAGATTTATGAGTTAAAAATACACAGAAAATTTTAATTGTCTAGTTTTTCAATTTTCAAATAACATTGTTAATAGTTATTCAAATGTTTATCCTGTTTTGTGATATAATGCACTAATGAGGGAAAATAAAGTCAAAATTTGAATCAAACATAACCTATTTCACTAACCCGAACATCCTTTTCATGTATGGTCCTATGTCTGCCCCTTGTCTTCACAACAAATTTTACTTTTACTGTTATCTGTGATCTGTCTGTAATCTGTGCCATGTTTTATATTTCTTGCTTCATAGACGTTTTGCTGTTAGTTTGTTTCGTTTTTCCTGGATGTTGAGTTTTGTATTATAGAGGTTATAGTTCGTTGCTATTATACAGTTTTGTATTTCATGCGATTCTATTTTAATAGACGTAATGGTAAACATAGTTTATTTTTCTAATTAATTTGAAATTAATTCATTTGAAATTTATTTGAATAAAATTCATCTTTGAAAGCATAGTATTAAAAGAAGGGAACTGATGCGAAGATGTCTTGAAAAGCAAAAGTTATAGCTAAGCCCAGGCTTTGGATGCTCTACTATATTTCAGAAAAAACATTATTGTAACTATATTTTGGTTTTTTTGTGTTTTTAAAGATTCTTATTAAGGGTTTTGTTTTAATACATTCTGAGGGAGGGGGGGATGCTAAATCTTGTTGAATTTTATTTGCTGATCTGTTTACAATGTAGTGTAATTGATATTTTCAAAATTTGCATTGGAGTGATACACCTTAATTTTTCAGGACTCCTCATTTCCTTTACGAGTGGTCAAACGTACCTATGCTCTTCATGTAAAGTTACATGTTCATGATGATTTACAGCAAGTGCAGACAATTGAAATGGTGCAGGTAAGCTCAAATTCAATAGGAATAACAGTTTGGGTAAAGAATGGAAAAAAAATATCAAAAGGAATTGCATATTAAATTTTGAATTCAATTTTTTTTTGTTCAGTGTCAAAATATGGAAGATTATATGTTAACAAATACACTTGCTCGTGATACTTCTGGAGGGTCAGCAGCTGATATTTCAAGAAATTCTTCCCCATCAAGTGTTATGAGGTTGGTGATTTCATATATTCAATTTATGGATTGGTCTTAAAGTGTTTCATTTACATTTTCTTTTTGTTGTAGTTTGGGACCATTTCCTCTGAAAACACAGTCATGGCGGTTGTCAACCAGCTCTACATCTACAACTTCATCTAGCCATAGTAATTTAGGTAATATTATTGTTAGGGGAAATTAAGTCTAAAATTTTTGTGTGCTTTTACATTATTTTCTTTTTTTCAAATAGGAGTAAAATCAAAAAGTGATGATTGGCATTTTACTGCTCCATTGAAGCCTGCTTCAAGTCGAAATAATAGATTACGAAACATACAGTATTCTTCAGAGTTCGAACGTGATCTTTTTGAATTAGCAGAAAGAACAATGCACATTGAAGATACAGAATCAAAGTTAACAAGCTTTCTTACCAAGCCTGTAGTCCCTCCAGTTCCTTCTGATGCTCCCACCACAACAGAAGTACTGGATGAGATGAAAGACATTCCTCACACTAAAACAGAAAGTCAAGAAACTGTTGTGGAAACTCCGAAGAGTACAAAAAAATTATCCCGAGGGAATAGGAACACCAGAAATCGTACTCTTGTATCAAAAACTATAAAGGAAGTCACAGAAGAGGAAAGCTCATTTCAACCAACTCCAGAGAAAGTAATGCTTTATTTGTATTCGTTTCAATTTTCTGTTGTGTGCTGTTGAGTGTCTGTATAATAATGTATATTCTTTTGTTTAGGATACACCGGATGCTGGAGAATCTTCTAATAGTCAAAAGAAACCTCGTAAACCTCCTGCAAGAGCTAGTAAACGAACTGGTAGAAGTACACCAAGTACACCAGTTACAAATGAAGAGACAAAAAGTTCTACTCCCACTGCTCCTTCTAGTGGTAGGTCACGTCGAAATCGTGCTGAGCAGGCTCAGCCTGAGAAAACTGATTCAAGTTCTCAAGAATCATCTCACGTCTATGAATGGAATTCAGGAGGTTGTTTTACTAAACTTGTGCCAGGTGAGAAAGATGAATTATCTTGTTTCTATTGTAATAACAGTTGCGAACATCATGAGGTGTTTCCTTTGGTGGCATTAACTTTTAATATGAAACTTCTACTAACGATTGTATTTTTAATACATATTATACATATATAATACATATTGTAAACCATTGTACGTCTTCAACACGTTGACTGTCGACTTGAAATGAAATGTTTGTATATGCCACCTGAATGTAAAACACTTATAAGCGTCAGTGGCACCGCTGCACATCTAAACTTCACACTTTAAAGCATCGCCGGCAGTGAACGTGTTCACAGAAAATTGTTTTATAATCAATTAAATTAAAGTTTTGATTTCAATGTTTTTATTTTTTTTATTTATTTATCTATTTTTTAATTTTATTCTTTAGAAGCTCCAGTTTTTGCCCGTTGGTCTGACAAGAAGTACTATCCAGGAAGGATAAAAGAAAAACTGAAAGATGGTCGTTGGGTAATAGAATTTGATGACAAGACTGTGAAACCACTGAAAGAAGAATTTATTATTCCTATAAATATTCTTACGAAAGGGCAAATAGTCTTTGCTTATGATGGTGATGAATATGAACAAGGAATTATTGTTGAATTTAAATTGTTAGTATGCTCATTTGCATGTTTTTGTTTTATTCAGAGATTGATTACGTAAATAATAATGATTTTATTTTCAGGAAAGATGGAGAAGTACATTATGGTGTAGATTTAGATAGTGGGAGAAAGTTGTTTGTTTCACGGTCACGACTGTTTATGTCTGAGGATCAGGCTCGCCTCCTTCAAGAAGGCATGGATCCCAAATCTCCTACTACAAGTTCACCTGCTCTTACAACTGTGAGCTGTGGTGAGTTAATCTGTCGAAAAAATTAAATAGGTTTATATTAAGAATATCACAGAAGACTTGTCTCATCTAAAAATGTTTGATTTTGTTGGTTTCCAGATAACATTGTTCACCATAAACGTCCCAGATCAACACGTGTTCTCTTCGGAAATGCAAGTCCAAGTGTATCTGGTGTTGGGAAGACTACCAAGCGTCCTTCACACGATACTTCATGGTAAATAGGATTTTACTGTAACTTGCCTCTTAAGTGTAGCTGAGGCATGACATAAAAGTATGCTAGATATCTCAGTAATTAATGAATTGAACAATTTATTTGTTTTACATAAATTGTGTGTTCTACTATTATTATGTATTTTTAATGTTTTGTTTTACATTCATTTGTGGTCAAGATTCTTTCATAAATGCATTTATATAAACTGTGATTATGTATATCTTATTAATCAAAAAAGGATGGATGAATGGACATTATAATTACTTAATGAGTAAAACAATATTAAGTAATGTTCAGCATGTGGTTACAAGTTGACATGAAAGTATTGTAATATGTGTCCTTAAAAAAGGAATATTTGAGAATAGGGCCTATAAATAAAGAAAATAGTCATAATTTTATTCAGGATCTTTTGAGCCTTTACAAATTTTGTAGTGGGGCAAGCTGGATTATGTATTGGAATTATGCTATAGGTTAGTGTTCAATGGCTCATCTTTGTAGTTGACGAGTTTTAAAAATTAATTCTATGTTTATTCTCTTTTAATAATTTATTCAGTCACCGTGGTGAAATAAGATGTAATATTTCCCCGAAATAATGGCTTGGTCATTATACATTTTTCCTACCTAGAGATAAAAATTTGTAAACAAAAGCTATTTCTTAGTATCCATTTTCATTAGTTATGACAGATTGTCACATCCTGTGCTATTTAAGTTCCTGAAGATCCTGCCATTCATAATCATGTTACTGGTATGACATTTAGTATTCTTTACTGTTCACAACTGGGATTAGTTGTTAATTATCTGTAGACAACATATACTAAATGTCATTACTACATCATGAGTTATTAAAATTATTACTTGTGCTGGCATGTAGCAGGAACTCATAGCATTATAAATGTACCCATCTAAGTCTTATAATGTTAAATACTTTAGTCTGAGGTTGTACATTGTCCTATGTTGTGTACTTTATTTGCATTTTTGCTTATAGTACCTCCTTGGAGGAAATGGTACAAAATTGTAGAAATCAAACATGCCTTAACATTCATAATTATTATCTACACTACTACTCTGCTATAAGTACAATGAACATTTTATTTTCACATTCTTTCATTATCATAAATATTTAAATTGCACAATCATATTGTAAGGCTCTAACAACTGTTTGTGAAAATACTTGTATTCCACTAAAATTGTGGGTCAGTGCTACTGTTGGGAATTGTCATTAGAGAAAGTTGAAAAATCTATTTCTGTTTTCTGTGGTCCATGAAACTTAGAATGAGGTGCTTCTTATCCGGTTGAAAATTGCGTAAATGCCTTATTCACTTCAGTCCCCATAATTGGGTTAATAATTTTGCTTCTTTTGTTTCATACTTTCTTTGTTCTCCTATTGTTCCTCACACAACCCTTTCTTATTTTGTTTTATTACAATTGCAGAAATGTAAAATTGTGTGTATGTGTTATAAAACTTACTTTATTTTCTGTTTTTCTCGCATATTTTGTCTAAAGTTTATGTAGCTGACTATTGTAAAAAATAAAGTATTAAAATGAAACTAATACTTCACGTGGAAATAAACATGATATTTTGTAATTCCTCGGTCGTTTGAGTTATCTACCCCACTAGAAGTAAACATTAAAGCACATAGTGTGTCATACTCAAGTTGAGCTTTACCTGTTGGCAGTTCATCCTCAGTGAGTGATAGCAATGATAAGGGACCGACACTAGTGCTCGATGAAGTGGTTGGTGTTGACCCAGAAGTTCCCAGTAGCTTCCCAGAATCTCTTCACTCACCTAGTGGACGTGGGAAAGGTCCAGGGCGTATCAAAAGCAAGTCTCGGACTCCAAGAAGAAATACCCCAGCAAACCATACCATTGCTGACACTCAAGGTATATTCAACCTGAGATCCTACTATGATAATAACTAGATATTTCTATCGAAATTTTGAATTTCATTCAAATCTTCCTTTTTTCTAGAATTAAATAAGCTCCATGAGACATTGGGACCTATTCCTGAAAAAGGTAGCAAGATGTTTAGTGGAAAATGTTTTCTCTTAACTCATTCAGTGTACAGACCTATTGATAACTTAAAGATAAATCCTTCATTGAAGTCGGGCAGGAAATCTGATCAAAAATCAACTTCGGAAGGTAGTATTCTGATACTGCAATTTTTTAAACATCTACCTAGAGTTACCTCTCAGTAGTCATAAACCAATTAAAATCTTGTTTCTGCAGAATCAGCATTTTCTGATGATGGATTCGATTCCAAAATCCCTTTTGTGAAAGAGCATTTGAAACAACAATTGGAAGCTGGAGGTGGTATTGTATATGAAAGTTTTGAAGATGTGCCTGAAGATCAGTATCAAAATTGTTATTTGGTTACCAATCGACCTAGTTTAACTGCAAAGTATATTCTCAGTTTGGCCAACGGTATAAAGATAATTCAACACCGTTGGGTTATTGAAGAAGCTAGGGTGAGTAACCTGACAATTTCTAATAGTTATACTGGATACAATACTGGATATGATAACAAGATTGTGCTTACCAGGGTTCAAGCGTATCATTAGCGAGTGCTCGATGCGCTGCAGGCTGGGACTTGGAAGGTAAATGTTATGTACCTCCAGAAGCTACTGTTCGCACAAGGAAACAGAAACCATTAAATAAGAAAGAAGTGGGAATAGTAAATGAATCTCAAACATTTGTCAAGTTCTGGGAGCGCATCTTGGAATTAATGGGGGCGAATGTGAGACACATATCACCTGGATCCCCTGAACAAGGTAATAAAATTGTTATACTTTATAATGTCATTTAGGTGGGAATATTTTTGCAAAGCACTGATATCTTTTAATTAATGCCATGAATGGGAAATGTTAAATTGTTGCGACCATGTGGTGTAAAATTTGGTAAATGCTGAATAAAATAATGCTTCTAAGACCACTTAACCTCGGGAGTTTTCAACACCTCAACAAGTCATAATATATATTTTAGTAACAGTGAGACCTGAACTCCACCATTATTAATTAGAAATCTTTTTGCTTATGTGATCACTTTCATTCTTTTTAGCAAAACACTTGAAATGTACATAATTTGAAAGTGATTAATTTACAAAGTGGTCATATGCTTTCATGTTATTATAACATGTTCAAATAGCAGTTTGTTTTGAATTAGTATATTAGTGCTAGATTAGAATGAATTATTTACTAAATTAGATTATTTTTCTGCATATAATTTTATAACTGAAAAAATTATATAAAAATCAAATGTGCTTTGATTTTGTAAGGCTCTTGTACTCCTAGAGATATCAGGAAAAATTAGTACATGTAGGCTGTCAGGGAATTGTACTAAAACAATTGGAAAAAATATTTAGTTAATAATAGAATGATATTTAAAAATTCATTTGAGACAAAAATAACTAGTGCTGCTAAACATCATGTACTTTCACGCCAAATTAAGTGAAAAGTACTCAAGTTTTCAAAAATTTGTACATGACGTTATTTCAAAATCTATCTAATGAACAGATTTCATTAATGAAAAAATCTGTCTTAGTTTTAGGCAGGCGCTGAAAAAATTTTGAATTTTTGCAATTTTCAATCAGGGATTTCAACGAACATGAGATCTGCACCATTCTTTTAAATGTTCTTTACACTATCCAACAAAAAAATTAATAAAAAATGATGGAGCTTTTTTTTTTTTTTTTTTTTTTTTTTTCCCTCTCTTCTTCTTCTTCTTCTTCTTCTTCTTCATTAGCCAGATTGATCTGGGAACTTCAATTGGCTGAATGATTTAGATGCTAGCATGGTTCACATATGGACGGACAGATGTTTTGCCATCATATGCTTTTTTGGTATCAAGGTCTGACAAAACATGGATTCTGGCTACTCCATAGAGGTTGTGTAGAAAGTTAGGAAATTTCAAATGTGCAAAATGTGATTTGTGAATGATGCCTTGTAATAATGGAATCTGCACATACTAAACTATTTACACACTTTCATATAAATATTTCTCCGAAGAGCATTATGTAATCCAAAATTCTTAATATTTTAATTTCTAGATTTAGTGATCTCTTAAAAAGTGAATTAAAGAAAAATCTGTCCTGACCTTTTCACAAAAATTTCGGAATTTTGTATTTCAATGTTTCTTAATAATTTGAAGTGTAATTTCAACAGTATACAATTAGCTATTTAGGGCTGAATAATAATAATAATAATAATAATAATAATAATAATAATAATAATAATAATATTTATTTGTCACATAAATACAGCATAAGCTATGTATGACAAGTCAGAATATGTACATAATAATAATACATACAATATACATGTTTGTAAGTACACAATACAAAACGGAAGAAAAAAGAAATGATTAAAATTGAAAAACAATACTAATAAAAAGGAAAGGAAAAGAGAAAGAGAAGAAAGAAAAATAAATAAATAAGTAGTCGTCTTCTTATGAGTTGATGCCTGGGCTGGGTCCATCCCCTACATTCAACAGTCAGTTTGGGGGTTTCAAAACATGCAACAGAATATGTAAAAATGATTAATACTAGTGTATATTTGTGTAGATACGTGTTTATGATGTATATATTATTTTGTACTGTAGAATGTATGGTTTAACAGGAAAGCTTTCAGTTTATTTTTGAATGTGTGTACAGAGTTTAAGCTTTTAAATTCACTAGGGAGTTTGTTGTGTAGCGTAATACCTTCTATTAGGGTACTTTTTTGAAAGAGTAAAGTTTCTGTGTGGAACATGCAGATTTCTTTTTTGTCTAGTATCATAGTTGTGAGCTTCTATGTTAGGATTTATGAATAACAGTCTATGTTATGATTTATGAATTTTACAGGATAAGCCGAAATGCTACTTGTTACTCCTCATAAATTTTATTAGTACAATGGTAACGGATTGTTATTACATGAATGTTTTGTTTGTTATCATGTACTGTACATACTGTTAAATTTAATTAAAAATCAAATGAGGCAGAATTAAGTATTAAGCTGATTTAATTGCTACATAATGATGTATATTCTACATACTATAATTCAGATAAAATAATGCACATAATCTGTATGCAGTAAATAAATAAATAAAAAATGAACATGGTAGTGAGATAATAAACATAAGAATGCTCTTAAATCATAAAAATCTAGCAGTTACACAATTATAATCACTGCTCTGTAATGACTGGAAGCAATCAACGGTTATGAGCTATCCATATTAGGGATCTTTTTCAGCTTTTGGGGTGGAGGGATTGTATGGAACTCATCAGTGACTGGTAATAGATCCTGCAGCATTTTTAGTTGTTCCTAGTTACTTTTGAACATTTCCCAAGGTTTCATGACAGCTGTTTTGATTACAAATGTTGCAAGGCTCTTCAAGATATTTCATCCATAAGTCTTCTGTAATCTTCAATTTTGAACTGTTTTGATTTTTTGGTAAGGAGATTCAGTGGTTAAGGACTTATAAAGAAGTAACTTGAGAGGGTAAACTTCCTTGAAAACCCTGTGGACAGTAGATGATTATTAACATGGACCATTGTTCTAAATGACAAATGCCTATTTTTGTTCCATAAGAACTGATCTAGCAGTATCTCTGGTGAGTATTTTGAAAAACAAAATTGCTGAAAGCTACACAAGACTACATTGACCATTATTCCACAAATACATGATTTGCAAATATTTTAATATAGATCATTATTCAGCCCAACAGTTCAATTTATGAATTAATTTTAGGTGGCCGAGTACTCTTACGTTGTGAGTGTAATCTATTTTGATAATAACTATGGAAAATAATTTTAGGTAATGCTTTCTTATATTAAATCATTATGTACAGTGAAAGCTTTATATAATGTTTTTTAAGGGACCATGAATTCTGAACATTGTATAGAGGAAAACACTATAAAGACGAAGACTGTGTGTAAGGGCTTTTGGTCAGGACCGGAAAACATTGACGTAACATAGAGGATAGTTCTTCCATCATTATATGGAGGAACATTATATAGACGTTTCACTGTATTAAGTAGAGAAGGATATATTTGCTAAAGATGAAGTACTTAATAAACAACACATGAATATTGCAGACTGTAAAGCCACAGAAGTATAACGTGAACCACCTACCTGAAATTAATCATATCTATGTAAAGAATTTATTAACCACAATTTTAGAAATTTTAAACCAGTTTCTCCAATAAAATGTCCTTGTATAGTGACTATTAAAATATAACATCGATGTTGAAACAGAATAATTTCTTTTCAGAATTTTTCTACAACACAATGATTAGGATATTATTTGTAATTCTTTGTAGTGCTTCCAGATGAATTGAGTTAATCTTGTAATATGCCAACAATGTATCAAAACTATTTCATGTGTCCATTTCAAAGTTCCTACCCTCCTACTCTTCACCACCCTTGGCACTCCTTTGTTTTTAGAAAACTGTTTTGCAAAATTTCTCGGATAAGAAATTGAAAAAAATTGATTTGTGGTATTAATTTTCATCATTTTAAATGTGAATTGTTGGTTTCTACAGATCGTCAATTCTCTGGCGTGGATGTTATTCTGACTGATGGTACATGTCCACCAGAAGTTCAGGATCGAGCCCGTGAGTGGAGCATTCCTTTAGTGTCAACGGTTTGGGTGACACAATCACTCATCAATTGGAGGATACGCCCATATACTGGACATCCTCATTATCGTTATGACTACTGTGCCTCTGACTGACAGGCAATGCTGAAAATCTTAAAGTGTGGTGACTACTGAGGTATAATCATTATAATTTTACTAAACCTAGAGTTGAAACACATTACAGTGGTTATTTCAATTTTGGTTCAATAAGTTTACGTATGCTGACTGATGGACTTTGTGACGGAGCATTTTTAATTGGCTGGAGACTCTTGCAGTATATATCAGCCTCACTCCATTTTGTACATTTTAAGAAACTGAATATCTTGTTGATAGCAAGTGCAGTTATGGTAATCTGGTGTGATTACGAAGAAATCTTGTGGATTTTCTAGTTTTAATACATAAATTAGAAGAAGAGACTTTCAACATTATCATTTCTGCTTTGAAATTAGACCTACAAGTTGATATTTATTTTACATATAATTATTAATTTTGTATTTAGTCATTGGTTGTGTAAGATAATATAGTTTTATTTAATTTTTAATATGCATAATTGTGAAGTTCATTTCATGATCAGAAACCAAACAGGATAATTGAACTCTGTGTGAGTTTAAACTTGTTTTTGTGATTTATGTGCATTATTTATTAACAATTTTGTGCAGAAAGTATTGTGAATGATTTAGAAAATCTTGAAAATTATTTCCAAAATCTTAACTGCTGTGAATTTGTGATAATTGTTAACAAACAGCATCTGGATACATTTAATTCTTTCTATGTGCCAGTACACACTATTTCCAACAGATTATTTAAGATTGGTTTGCGTCGGGATCTGAATGTGTTGTTTTTGAACATTTTTTACCATTTATACTTTATTTTTTGTTGTGGAAATTTTAAGAAGTTAAAAGTATGCTGTAGATACGGAAAATTCATGGACGTTTACTTGTATGAATTAAAGGTGGTGTGATTCATTAAGCAAGATGAAGGTTATTACCTGGGACCAAGTGTTGGTATTATGTGTGTGAGCCAAAGTACAAATCATCAGGGATTCATAGGCAAATGATATTTGTTGATAGGTGTGTTTGTGACAGTGTTACCAATGTATACATTAGGATGTATGGATCATCGATTGTGATAAAATACCATAGTTAAACAAACTTTTGGTTATGCTGGAATCTAGTTTAATAATGCTGATAACTATAACTCATGTGTATCAGTGAAGTTAGTAATGCAATATAAAGAAAATCTTGAACACATACTATAAAGAAATGCATTAATCATTTTTTAAATAAATAGCACACTTCACTTGGCATCTTAATATCTAGTTTTGTAACATCTTACACAGGTTAGTATGTGAACTTCCAGTATATGACAAGAAGAAAAGTGATTCCAGAGGGTTTAGAAAATCCAAAATTGTGTTCATAGGAAAATTCTGAACTTGGAACTTCCTTGCCTTTAAATACATTCCCTCTGTTGCATTGTATTTTAAACATTATGAGTAAGAGAAATTTTCTCAGTATTTTTATCACAAAATGAAGATGGAAATATGTCCCTAGAAATATTTCTGTTCTTCAGAACAAAAGGATGCATTGTATTATCTTTCAATATCTTCTGATACACATTTCATCCTACCGGACAAGGGGGAAATAAAAGTTATCATGTAAAAGAGAAAATCAAAATGTGTTCCCCTATTTCACTGTATTGATTCTGAATATTGAGATGTTTCTGGAGTTGAAACATGTGAAGTGCAGTTGAAGTCGCCATATTCTAATATATTTCGTATATATGAGAGAGTTGTTTTAATTTGCATTTTGATTACTTAGTTTAACTAGGTGATTTGTTATTTAATATAACAATGTATGTTATCAGATTAGCCAGCAGTTTGTGTGTTAAAATTGTTCCAAGGAAACTGATAACTATAGTGTCCAGTTCTCAACTTTATCTGTTTGAATGATGCTCTTTACATTTATTGTGAATACTTTGTAAGTCCCTACCTTTAGGAATTACAAACACATTTTATACTTAGAAATTGAAGTATTAATTTGCTTTCTTCCCCATTTGTAAATTTTAAACTCTTTTTTACCACTCGTTTTATTAAACCATTTTGTTAAAATTTATTTCATATACTTCTGTAGTGGGGTCATGAATTAAAAAAGTATTCAGTGTTAATTGAGAGTCATGTTTAAGATCATGTTTTCTTTAGTTGGTAAACTATTTTGATTTTATTTTGGTTAGGGTTTTGCATTGCTTCACATGAACATCAACATTACACTTAATTTTGTATTTAAGGGTGCTTGAACTATTCTCTGCCTCTGCTAGTGTTTCTGTGAGAAATTTTGTAAATATTAGCAGTTATTTTATTTTTTTTTAAACCTCTGAAACGTTCCTGTTTGAAGTGATATGAGTGTTTTAATATGAGGCTTGTTAAATAAACTTGGGGGATACTCATTGATCCTTTACTGTCACAAGATTTTTTTTAATGAAGGGAAAAGATTTGATAATATATTTTAGTAGCATATGTTGTTAGTGATTCCAACTTAATTCTGTGTCAAGTAGATAGGAAATATTGTGAAGGTTATGGAAAATTCTAAATAACTTATCAAGCTTGTTGACATTGGGACATTTCTTTCAATAGAATTTGAAAATTTCATTTCTTTGCATTGCTGTTGAAAATTATACACTTCGAAGTATATTTTGTAAGAAATAAAATTCAAGGTCTTTTAATTTATTCATTAAAGGCCATCTTCATCCACACAGACAATGTTCAAACAAGCTTTTTGTTTGTTATTAAAATGTTAGGTTAGCACTCATTATGAATTGGAAATCTAAAGAATAATTAATAATAGGAATTAATTTTTCACTATAAGAAAGAATTATTCTTCAGGGTTTACAAAAATACATTAATTATAATTTTATTTCCTGGCGAGTAACTTTGTGTTAAAAAACAATGAGACTAGTACCCATTAGTACTTACAAATCATGAAATTTTAACAAGTACTGTCAATTATAAATGAACTGACTTCAGCATTCTATGATTTGTAACAAAAGCGGTAATTAGATAATGATTTCATTATAAAAATTGCAGATTTTCTGAAACAAAGAAACTTTAAAGAATGTTCTTTGAAATCCTAGAAACATTTACACTTGACTCGTGAGAAATTAATTTAACACAACAGCCTGTTTTGTTTTTTGAAAAGTTCTGACTAGCCTGTTTCACTATGCCTCATTTACTTGCCTCAGAATTAATTAATTGTGGTAAGTTCCTTGAATCAACTTTTCCTCCCAGATGTGGACAGTGTTCAGCACATTACTTAATGTTTTTCTGTAAATTACAAAGTTTCAGTATAATGATCAAGGGTAAGTTCATAAGTGTTTGTTCTTTGATGCAAAGCTCTCAGCCCATAAGTTAAGTTCAACGGATTCAAAAAGATTTGATTTCTGAAAATTGCATTTCACATAAAGATATTGAACACTCAAGATATTTTAACTATGTACTTTTTATGTAGTTACAACTAAAATTCTATGAATGAGAAGTTGAAACACTAGGGAAAATGATAAGGGAATTACATTTCAATAAGGTCCATAACAATGCACCAAAGGTCATATTTATATTTCCCATGTAGTAAAGTTAATATTTATTGTCATTTTAGAACACAATTCCCAATCAAATTCTTTCTTCTCTAAGAATTAACATTCAATCATTATACCAATCCAAGAAAAGTAATGAAAAGGACATAACAAGTAAAAAGAATAAAATATACACCCGTAGACCTGCATTTCTTTGTATTGCCTGACGAATCTGGTCGTTGGCATCCTTCACATTCTCCGTTGCTCCAACAACAGTTGTCACTATTCGATCAATGTCTTTATCTTGCTGAAGAACTTTCTCTGTGAAAATTTCTTGAAGTTCTGCAATTCGTACAACTTTGCTTTCAATTTGACGAACCTCTTCTGTCAAATTATTTAGTTCATTATATAACTGAGCATTTTCCAATTCAAACATCTGCAATTCCTCTGCAGTTAACTGATCATCTTCTGAAATAGACTGATCATAAGCAGGAACACTATTTGTATTCTTAGTACTAGAGTCCTTATCAAGCTCTTCTGTGGTTTCGAAACTTTCTGATCCAAGTGAAGGCTCTTTACGATGTTTCAATCCCCCAGCATCATTAGAATAAGATTTTAGTGGATCTATATCACCAAGTTTTGATATTTTCTGTATCTCCAGTGACCTTTTGACACGAATTGCTCTTTGTTCTGAATAAATTTTACAGACTGATTTCAAATAACACTCGACAAGATCCAGAACAGCCTGTCGGTGTTCTAATAGTTGGGGAGATCCATCGATATTCACAGATTCCCTCTTAAAATCCTGAATTAAATGGGAGCACGTATTCATAATGCGTTGGGCCCCAGAATCTATTTTATCCCGTTCCAAATCAGTCATTTGAGGGGTATCAGGTAAATGACTAGCAAAATTCAAGTAGGCTTTTCTGTGTTCTAACAAAAAATCCCGTAATCGAGTTATCTGGGCCACCACTTCTTTGGCCCTTATGGTGAAATCATTCTTTTGAGGTCTTTGGGGGAAAATTCTACTTCTGTCTGTATCACCAACAAGCCCAAACGCTTTGTTTCGCGTTCGTATAGTTTTCACGCAAGCTTTAAACAACGATGTAATGTCCATATTGTCAGTTCCGTATCGATAATCACTTTCAGACCTGAAATACGAACAGATTTCTGTTATTAAGGAATAACAGAATCGCCTCAAGAAAATGTACTTTTATTCATGAAGCTTCGTCTCTTCTTGATATCTTTCTATAATGAACTACTCCAAGCAGTGATAAAATTTAATAAGCAGTACATAATACATGGTTATGAACTCACTTCCTTTTATTTTTTCACTTCATACGGAAATGTACACCTTTCTTCTGTTTTTCACCCGAGTTCAACTTGTCTATTACAGTGCATAGTAATCTACGAGAAACATACTCGTATTGCAACGATGCCTTGACAGATGCTTACCACTTTGCTTGCTACCTGCTTGCTCTGCTTGCTCCTCACAGGTTTGCTGGCCTGCTACCTCCCAGCAACCACCGCGGGTGAAGATGCAATTTCGCAGCAGGTCTGCCAATATTACACGACATTTTTCGATACCATCTAAAAGTAATTTATGTATAATTGCAATGACAGCATGCTGTCTTTCTTAGAGTTCAGTAATTTATGTCCACTATCTTTATCTTTAAATCGATTTAACTTTCTTTGTATCATTCCACGTACGTCTTTGCGCATTAATCATAACCATGAAGAATTAGAACATTCAGGAATTCATATTCGTTTTATACTTCAAAAGAAAATGGAATGAAATTCGCTCCAAAACATGTTGCAACCTCTATACTTAAATGTGCGATTATCATAATTGGCAATAGGTGACAATCAACTGTTTTAGACGGTCAGAAGGGCAATCACGAATGAAACGTAAACTACGTCATCATCAAAAGTGGTGGATGAATCCCACAGTCGCCTATACTTGCTGTAGACCCCGCCCACTGCTCCCACGTCGGCGGTCCGTGTCAAAGTTGGACTGCGGGCAGGGCTCGAGCTGAGCAGAGCACAGCACAGCGCAGCAGAACAGAACAGAAGAGAACAGAACAGAACAGAACAGGGCAGGCCAGGCCAGGTGAGTGCAAGGGGAACGACTACTGACGAACGTTGTCAAGGCAGAATAATTGCTGAATGTTATGAATTACATTGAATGAAATTCAGAGCAAGTTGAAGTGTTTATTTAGGAGAAAAAATGGGCCTCAAGAAATTCCAAGTTGTTTTTGATAATCCCTGGAGCACATACTATTGCGGTCAGCCAGTATCAGGTAGAATAATCATTGCAGTTGACACACAAAAGAAAATTCGCGGTAAGTGAACTATTGGCATTGGAGATGATGATCTTCAGTGTTGTATTTTCAAGTTTCATGTTCAACATTTCATCCTCTTGTAGGACTGGTTGTACATTTTAAAGGTGAAGCATCTGTGAAATGGGATGTAACAGAAACGAAGAAAAATGAAGCAGGCAGTGCAGTGCAAGAGACCACTGTATTTACAGGGCATGAGCAATATTTGAGAACAAATTTAATATTCTGGGGGGAGGAGGTATGTATTTCACCTGTCACAATTGCTATCATATGTTTAAAAATACTTACTGAATATGCTGTGTTTGAGGAGAGAATGGAATTAGAAACTTTGCAGACTGATTGTTGTATGTAATTAAATGTGCCTCCTTGACATTGGTGTCTGGATTTTTAGTACTGGTTGCTTTGTTGACATTTCACAAACGAATTATTTTTTTTATAATTCTTTGTAGGAAATGAAGTATTTATTGAGCCAGGAGAACACAGTTATCCTTTCATGACATACCTTCCACCTAATCTTCCATCATCTTTTGAGGGCGAGTTTGGCCATGTTCGCTACACTGTGAAGGCTACTCTTGATCGCCCATGGAAATTTGATCAAGATGTTAAAGCAGCATTTACTGTGATATCTCCTTTGGATTTAAATACTCAAGAGACTGCAAAGGTATTGTAACATTTTTAAGTTCGTAAGAAATTATTAGCAAACAAATTTTACTAATATTTTTTTGTTGTTTTTTTCCACACAGAACCCAGTTAAGTTAGAAAAGGAAAAGTACTTTTGTTGTTGTTGCTGTAAATCAGGACCTCTGACTCTTGTTCTGTCTCTACCTGTTGGGGGCTATGTCCCTGGGCAGGCAATACCTGTAACTGTAGAATTAGATAATAACAGTGGCACAAATGTAGCTAACGTAATATGTACGCTGCGAAAGGTATGTTAAATTTGAGCCAACGAGTTTATTACGTTTGGTAAGCAAGAATTCATAAGTTTGTCTGTTTGTTGCAGATAGTTTCTTTCAAAGCAACATCTCCTTCCAGCACTGTCAAAAAGGATAAAATAACGATTGTTGATCACAAATTTGGTGGAGTGACGGGAAATTCTTCTAAGACATGGACCGAACAGATTGTTATTCCACCTTTACCTCCATCAAACTTAATGAATTGCAATATTATTGATTTGTCCTATGACATGAAAGTTTGTTTTCTATTTTCAAAATTCAATAATATTGAAAATAAACAGTATCAAATACAATATTTATCTAAGAAATATGTCTTTTGTTGTTAGGTTGAAGCAAAACTTCCTGCCATTTACCCTAATGCTGAACTGAAGACACCAATTATATTAGGTACCATACCACTCATTAATTATCAACCACCTCCTCCTCCAATTGCAAAAGAGGGAGAAGGAGCTTTAAATACTGGAGGAAGTGAAGGCGTTGAACCAGCTGGTCCAACTGGAGTTGCATCTGGTGCTGGATGGAACTCTGTACCCCAGCAAGATCCAAATGCTCCTGCAGCACCCCAATGGGGACATGCACCTGGAGCTCCTCAAGACCCTAATGCTCCTCCACCTGCATATCCTCAACAGCCACAGTGGGGTCCTCCTCCAGTAGCTCCTGTTGCACCTCCAGATGGAACTTCTCAGCCTGGGACAAACCCTTCCTCCGCTGGGTATCCTCAGCAGCCCCAATGGGCACCTCCTGCTGGTCCTTATCAACCACCTCAGGGAGGTCCTCCACCTCAGGATGGGGCTCCTGAGGGAGGAGCACTGTATCCCACCTTGCGTAAGTATTCATGTCTGTTATAAAATACACATGAATCTGCAAGATCAACTCTATTTTTATTTGTAACAGTAATTGATGTCAGTTATATAGAGCATCTGCAAATCTGGATCAGAACTGAACAGAAAGGAGAGGAAAGAGTGATTGATTTAGGTTTGAACCTTTGGTACATAAAAGGTTTCAAATCCAAATCAATCAATCTCTCTGTGTGGGAGAATGTAATTACATAAACGCACATCCCTTTAAATTCATGATATAAGCCATTCAAATTTTATATCATAATATTTGTGCGTTGGGAATGCAATCAGAGTATATCCTTTGTGAATCCAGTGGCATGCTCTTACATAGCTTTGAGATCCCAGTATTGTAACTTTGCTCTTGTCAGCATTAAAATCAGGTTTATTGCAAAACACCACTTATGAATTGCCCCACATCTGTCTGTAGCCTAGATGAAGTGATAGACATTTCTTTAGGCAATCCATCTATGTAAATCACTAAGTCATCAGCATGTGAGGCGTGTTTACAGTCTAGTAACACATGTAATGTATCATAACACAATAGTAGCAGAACCAGGACAAATCCCCGAGGAAAACAACCATATAGTAACATACACCAGTTAGAAGATTATTTCAATTCAAAATTTCATTCAGGTGCATCAACTATTCAGATTCTAGAATTTCAGAGAGTGGGCACAAAATTGAATTTGGGTGAAAATCACCCAAAACGCTGCATTGTTTTTTAGGAATAGCTGTAGCGTGAGAGAGACGTGTGTGTGTGGGCATACGTGAGATAAATGTGTGTGTGAGGAAGAGAGAAGTGGGGGTAGCGTGCGCGTGAGAAGGAAGTGTGTGTGTGTGTGTGCGCGCGCGAGAGAGAGAGAAGTGTGTGCGCGCGCGCGCGAGAGAGAAGTGTGTGCGCGCGCGAGAGAGAAGTGTGCGCGCGCGAGAGAGAGAAGTGTGCGCGCGCGCGAGAGAGAAGTGTGCGCGCGCGAGAGAGAGAAGTGTGCGCGCGCGAGAGAGAGAGAAGTGTGCGCGCGCGAGAGAGAGAGAAGTGTGCGCGCGCGAGAGAGAGAGAAGTGTGCGCGCGCGAGAGAGAGAGAAGTGTGCGCGCGCGAGAGAGAAGTGTGCGCGCGCGAGAGAGAGAGAAGTGTGCGCGCGCGAGAGAGAGAGAAGTGTGCGCGCGCGAGAGAGAGAGAAGTGTGCGCGCGCGAGAGAGAGAGAGAAGTGTGCGCGCGCGAGAGAGAGAGAAGTGTGCGCGCGCGAGAGAGAGAAGTGTGCGCGCGCGAGAGAGAGAAGTGTGCGCGCGCGAGAGAGAAGTGTGCGCGCGCGAGAGAGAGAAGTGTGCGCGCGCGCGAGAGAGAAGTGTGCGCGCGCGCGAGAGAGAGAGAGAGAGAGAGAAGTGTGCGCGCGCGAGAGAGAGAGAGAGAAGTGTGCGCGCGAGAGAGAGAGAGAAGTGTGCGCGCGCGCGAGAGAGAGAGAGAGAGAAGTGTGCGCGCGCGCGAGAGAGAGAGAAGTGTGCGCGCGCGCGAGAGAGAGAAGTGTGCGCGCGCGCGAGAGAGAGAGAGAAGTGTGTGCGCGCGCGCGAGAGAGAGAGAAGTGTGTGCGCGCGCGCGAGAGAGAGAAGTGTGTGCGCGCGCGCGAGAGAGAGAGAGAGAGAGAAGTGTGCGCGCGCGCGAGAGAGAGAGAAGTGTGCGCGCGCGAGAGAGAGAGAGAAGTGTGCGCGCGCGAGAGAGAGAGAAGTGTGCGCGCGAGAGAGAGAGAGAAGTGTGCGCGCGAGAGAGAGAGAGAAGTGTGCGCGCGCGCGCGAGAGAGAGAGAAGTGTGCGCGCGCGCGAGAGAGAGAGAGAAGTGTGCGCGCGCGAGAGAGAGAGAGAAGTGTGCGCGCGCGCGCGAGAGAGAGAGAGAGAGAAGTGTGCGCGCGCGAGAGAGAGAAGTGCGCGCGCGCGCGAGAGAGAGAGAGAGAAGTGTGCGCGCGCGCGCGAGAGAGAGAGAGAGAAGTGTGCGCGCGCGCGCGCGAGAGAGAGAGAGAAGTGTGCGCGCGCGCGAGAGAGAGAGAGAAGTGTGCGCGCGCGCGCGAGAGAGAGAGAAGTGTGCGCGCGCGCGAGAGAGAGAGAAGTGTGCGCGCGCGAGAGAGAGAGAGAAGTGTGCGCGCGCGCGAGAGAGAGAGAAGTGTGCGCGCGCGCGCGAGAGAGAGAGAGAGAAGTGTGCGCGCGCGCGAGAGAGAGAGAAGTGTGCGCGCGCGAGAGAGAGAGAAGTGTGCGCGCGCGCGAGAGAGAGAAGTGTGCGCGCGCGCGAGAGAGAGAGAGAGAGAGAGAAGTGTGCGCGCGCGCGAGAGAGAGAAGTGTGCGCGCGCGCGAGAGAGAGAGAGAGAGAGAGAGAGAAGTGTGCGCGCGCGAGAGAGAGAGAGAGAAGTGTGCGCGCGAGAGAGAGAGAGAGAAGTGTGCGCGCGAGAGAGAGAGAGAGAGAGAAGTGTGCGCGCGAGAGAGAGAGAGAAGTGTGCGCGCGCGCGAGAGAGAGAAGTGTGCGCGCGCGCGAGAGAGAAGTGTGCGCGCGCGCGAGAGAGAGAGAAGTGTGCGCGCGCGCGCGAGAGAGAGAAGTGTGCGCGCGCGAGAGAGAGAGAGAAGTGTGCGCGCGCGAGAGAGAGAGAAGTGTGCGCGCGAGAGAGAGAGAGAGAAGTGTGCGCGCGCGCGCGAGAGAGAGAGAGAGAGAAGTGTGCGCGCGCGAGAGAGAGAGAGGGAGAGAAGTGTGCGCGCGAGAGAGAGAAGTGCGCGCGCGAGAGAGAGAAGTGCGCGCGCGAGAGAGAGAGAAGTGCGCGCGCGAGAGAGAGAGAAGTGCGCGCGCGAGAGAGAGAGAAGTGCGCGCGCGAGAGAGAGAGAAGTGCGCGCGCGAGAGAGAGAGAAGTGCGCGCGCGAGAGAGAGAGAAGTGCGCGCGCGCGAGAGAGAGAAGCGCGCGCGCGAGAGAGAGAAGCGCGCGCGCGAGAGAGAGAAGTGCGCGCGCGAGAGAGAGAGAGAAGTGTGCGCGCGCGAGAGAGAGAGAGAGAGAAGTGTGCGCGCGCGCGAGAGAGAGAGAGAAGTGTGCGCGAGAGAGAGAGAGAGAGAAGTGTGCGCGCGCACGCGCGAGAGAAGTGTGTGTGTGTGCGTGTGAGAGAGAAGTGTGTGTGTGCGTGTGAGAGAGAAGTGTGTGTGTGCGTGTGAGAGAGAAGTGTGTGTGTGCGTGTGAGAGAGAAGTGTGTGTGTGCGTGGGCGAGAGAGAAGTGTGTGTGTGCGTGGGCGAGAGAGAAGTGTGTGTGTGCGTGGGCGAGAGAGAAGTGTGTGTGTGCGTGGGCGAGAGAGAAGTGTGTGTGTGCGTGGGCGAGAGAGAAGTGTGTGTGTGTGTGTGGGCGAGAGAGAAGTGTGTGTGTGCGTGGGCGAGAGAGAAGTGTGTGTGTGTGTGGGCGAGAGAGAAGTGTGTGTGTGTGTGCGTGGGCGAGAGAGAAGTGTGTGTGTGTGTGTGCGTGGGCGAGAGAGAAGTGTGTGTGTGCGTGGGCGAGAGAAGTGTGTGTGTGTGTGCGTGAGCGAGAGAGGTGTGTGTGTGCGTGTGCGAGAGAGAAGTGTGTGTGTGTGTGTGTGTGTGAGAGAGAAGTGTGTGTGTGTGTGTGCGTGGGCGAGAGAGAAGTGTGTGTGTGTGTGTGTGTGTGTGTGTGCGCGCAAGAGAGAAGTGTGTGTGTGTGCGTGTGACAGATATATATGAAGTGTGTTGGAATTTTGTCTTTGGTATGGAGTTTAGTGTATTTTTTTTTTGGATTATTGGAGAAAACTTTTATGGTTCCTTCCTGGTTACTCAGTTGATGTTTTTAAGATTGTTTGGTGGGGTTGGGGACCATATGCTTAAGTTCAGATGCAAAATAAGATCCTTTCAGAATGTGCTCTGCGAATCTAGAGGAAATCTACGATGAAATGATCACAATGCATACAAAATATGTGAGATTTTTTTCACAATTCAGATGATTAAATTGTTCTTTGTAATTGTAAATTTTAAGTGAAATACTTGGTCATAATAGGAAAACTTCAAAATGTGGAAATTTGTCTACAAAATGTTGCAGTTGGTATCAAACTATTTTAAAAATTCTTTGCTTCATTCTAAATATTATCATATTAGAGTTGTCATTTAATTTCAAGAATTAACTGTGTAAGTTATCCACCAACTCATTACTGGCATAACATAATTTGAAAAATAATTCTTAAAATGTTACCACTTAAGTATGTATTGGTGTAATCAATCCTTCAGAATACCAGAGCAAATGGGTCTTCAGGCAAAACATTTTTTTTCAGGTTATTTATTTCCATCCTTCCAGAAATATTGTGTAAATTCTTGTGTTCTCTATTAATGTTTTTAATCATGCTAAAATTGAAATAGTCTGATATTCCTAGAGAGGGAGAGCTAGCTCACAATTGCAAACAAGCTAGTTCTGTGTTGAATATTTTTATTTTGTGTTGTGTTGAATATTTTAAAACAAAATTACAAATTATTCGATGTTCTGATGTTCTTTTGCTGTTAGTTGTATATTGCAACAATTATGTGGCCTTTCAGATATGTATTTTTAGACTCTTCTTTTAATTACATATTATCTTCAAATTGCACCTTGATGATACTATGTAGCAGTTTCCATTTTTCATTATAAATGAGCGATAAGAATATCACTTGGAAAAGTTAAAACTACAAATACTTGAATATTCATATTTTTTTATAAATGAAACAATGATTATAGCATTTAAGCAAATATTATTTCAGTTACATTGGGAAATGTATGTTACCTTGTAACTCAATGATAATATACTTATAATTTAATCTGTATTTTCACTTTGTTTTTGCAATACAGCACCACCTGCATTTGCTGAAAGTGCTTTTGGGCCCAAGAATATTCATGATTCAACTGACAATCAGCATACACATGGAAATATGCAATTTGCTCCAAGATATCCTGTATACAACTACAACACAAATCCACAGCAGCCTTCGCAACCACAGTAGTAATTTGAATTGAAAAAAATAATTTTTTTTATGGATAGGTGGTTGATTTATTTCAATAATAAATTACACAGACCACCATGATTCTCCTAAGCTTGATACTGAATTATTATATTGCCTAAGAGAATATTACTTCTTGTACTGTACTTCCACTATTAAGATGTTGAAAAAGAACATTTCTGTTATCTTGAGATCTGAATATTATTAAGAATTTCACATTCAATCTGCATAGAAATTTGTTGATAATGAAAAAGGTTTTGGGATGTGGTGTGAATTTAGAATCTCAAATTGCTTCAATATGCTCGCATATTCACATTGCAGGCAGCTATAGGAAGTGTTACTGCAAAGCTGTTATAGCATGTCCATGTTACTGTGATCTTTGAATACAGGGCGATTCCATCATTACTTGTGTGACTCGTGCACATATACAAAATATAAACAATCGACAAATTGCAAATAAATTAATTTTACGTTTTGTAATAATGATAGGAATACTGGACATCAAAACACCATCAGAACTTGTTCAAAACAGGATATTTGTTTACTGTTACAAATATATTATCATTTTCACTGCAAGTTGCAAAAATCAAAAATATTCTCCATGTTTCTGCCACAATAATTTTTCAGTAAACGTAGTGTAAATTAGTTGTAACTGAAAGCAATTGTTAAGTAGCTTGATATGGCTTGCATATTTTATAAAAATTCACTGAGAAAGTGTCACTGTCATAAGTCTAATTTCTGAACTTGAAACAGCGTATTAATGGAAATTGAAGTTCTAAGCAAACAAATAAGTTGGAAAACTCCTGTACATACAAATCAAATTTTTTGTAGTGCTTTTAAAGATAATTTTAAATCAAAATGAATGTGATATTTTTCACTTAAGATTTTTTCTCTTTACCCTCACAATTACAGTTGTCTTACCAAGATCCTGAGTGCAATTCATTTTTGTTGTTGTTTTCTTTAAGTGGAATCGTCCTGCAATTAAAAATTGTACTTTTGTTTACATTTTATGTTACTTAAAATATTAATGTTATTAATTGAATTACGCTTTTTTTTTAAGCTACTAATGTTAAGCTCCATTGCTGTGATAGGTAGTGTAGCTGTGGTTATTGTCTATGTTGACTTCAGATATTAATTGAAAGGGATTGTTTCACATATGTTATACACAAAAATAATTAGTTGAAACAATATATTTTTATATCAATTGTAGTCATACAAATAAATTCTTTCAGATATAAAAGCATATTTATTGTATTTAAGAATCAAATTATTTTTTAAATCAGTGATGGAATGTTAAACATTACTTTCAATGACTAACAAAATTGCATTCTTAAGTTTTTTATTTATCAAATTAGCAAAAGAAAGTAACAAATATACAAAGTTAGTATGTGGTTTTTCCAGTGGATCCATCCCAATTTATTAAATGTAGATAACTCTTAAAATATAGTTGAAAAAATTCAACAACAGGCAACTAAACTGGACATGTATAAAGGCCACATTTTTATAGGCACTATTCTGATATTTTTCCATTTTTTGAATTGATTACAACCGTTTGTAGACATTCATTCTGTTAATTGAACAGCACAATATATATACGAGATAGGAATATGTTGGAACATTGCATTAAGCTTTCTTTAAAATGACCTATTTTTGTAAATTCTTACAGTGTTTTCAGAGTGTTGTTTGTATACACTTGTTTCAAAGAAGCTATACAAATTTTCAATAAATACATTATATAAAAATTCAAGTGTATGATACCTATACCATACTAAATTCCTAATTTTTTTTGTATTAAGGTCTGTAGAATTTCCTTTCTTTCATTGTCCAGCTTTTTCTTTAACCTTTCAGTTCGTAATACCTTTTCTAGCTTTACCTCGGTTGTAAATAGAGCTGGAAATCTGAATTGAAATTGTAAATTGCTACAAAGGTATAACTTGTCAATTAACTTAAATGTTTCAGGAATAGGAGTTTCAAACTGAGTGACTAGAGGAATCACTTTTCTGTTTGCACGGTCTTTGTCTTGTTCCATAAGTAAATTTCTTGCAATATAAGCACAAGCATCGCTATCATCAAATCTTTCTGAAATATAGAACAGTAATCTTGAACTGTTTTTAATTACTTCTTCCAACACACAAAATAAGTCTCGCCCTAACGAAACACATTCCCAAAACACTTTCCCCACAAGGTCGTATTGGGAACAGAGGTTTCTTTGCAGTTCAGTTGCCTCCACTTGGTCCTCTTGAGCGCATATCATGCAAAAATCTAATTGTTCTTCAACATTTGCTGGAATTCTGTTATTCAGTTCACACTCTACATCGTCAATTATGTTCAGAACAGCCTTTGAATTTTCATTTAGAATTTCCTCGATCATTCCCTCAATGGTTGCTCGCAGTTTAGATGAAGGCCAGGTAGCATAAGTGTTAGATGTATCAAAGTTAACTTCTAAACTTTTAGGTGCCTTCCCACACTCTGTCCCAGATTCCTGTAATTTGTTAAAAGTTTTTTGTAGCGTTTCTGATACACGACTTAGAAGCGACTTCTTCAATACGGAATCATTTCCTGCCATTTTCCTTCCTCAATGAAACAAAATATTGCCATCTGAAAGTCAGATAATGTTAATCAATTCAATCTATCTGATAGAATAATACATCTACAAATATATAAATAAGAAAATACAATTGTGCTTCATTTAATGACAATTACACTTTTTGATTAATTAATTGGAGTTCAAATTTTTGAGATTTCATTGCATTATTTTACAACAGTTACACTAGTACTTCAAACTGACCAAGGGCCTACACAAACAATGGTAATTTTTCACAGATTCAAGTAATTGTAAATGCTTTGAATATTACTTACTTATGATTTGCAAGAGAGAATAACAG
This sequence comes from Acheta domesticus, assembly GCA_031308135.1. NCBI lineage: Eukaryota > Metazoa > Arthropoda > Insecta > Orthoptera > Gryllidae > Acheta > Acheta domesticus. Next base: position 217,888,632 of record JAHLJT010009436.1, read on the forward strand.
TGCTAAATCTCTTTCTTGCTTGTAATTTGTCTACAAACATGAACACAATCAATTTTAGATTAAATTAACAAAGTGTTTGTATAATAAAAGTATGCGGCATTTGTTTCCCAATATGTAGTTGATAAAGTATTTTGGACAGACACCAACTACAATTATTTTTCCTTACATTTTTGCAACGCAAAAACTGCTCATAACTCAATTAAAAGAACTTCAAGATCAACACACTTGTCAATACCATTGTTCTCATTTGATGTGAACAATGCCTTCTGTATTTGAAAGATTAATACAATTATATTTTCAAAAAATAAAGTATTTTTAATTGGGAGTCTTTGTTTACATGATACGATACTGCACACATATTGCACTACCCAACATGATTCTCTCCAAATAGCCTCGTCTACAAATTCATTATGAACGGAAAAGTATCACACTGCAAGAAGTAATTTCATAATAACTGAAAATAATTTACCAAATTATGCTACCTCAAACATTTTGCTACAGGAAGAAAAATTATAATACATGAGAATTTGACATGAAACCAGCAATTATTTTAGAGTTGAAAGAATGTAACACTTCAGGCCTGCTAAGAACCAGAATATTTCATAGCTGATCTATTTCACAATCAAAATAATCACTTATCTGAGCACCATTACAGGGGATTGAACAAAAATTATTCAAAGTATCACAAATATCAATTGCACGAATATTACTTGATCGTCACTAACTCTTATTACTCCTTGCCAACAAGTATGTTCATACATCTTCATGGTTTCTTCCTGGTTTATTTCAGGGCAGCAGAATTTAGTTATCACAGACATTCAAGATATTTTGTAAAGGAAAGGAAGTGAATTAAAGGAAGTAAACAATGTATCACTAGTGTTGCCAATGCGAGTAGTGGAATGGAATTGTCACAGTTAAAGCATGAATCTTCACAGTAAACAATTACAAAAGAAATAGTTAGTATGGTTAAGTGTTACAATCTTGTGGAAGTAAGATTATTGGAATGTTATCTTCCATGTTACTGACCAGACATGCATTTACTTCACATCAACATTTCAAGTGACAATCAAATGGAGAAAACGTTGGCAAGAGAATAATATATTCAATAAACATTTGTATGGAATAACAATTCATAAAAAATGTGTAATATGATTATATAATATTGATCTTTTACAATTATCTAAAACAATTGAATAGAAATCAGAAAAGGAAGTTCAATAAAATATAAAGTTGTAAAAATACAGCATACACTTGCTACTGTTTTGCATAATATTTCTCTCGAGTTGCCACACTAAATCTTACCTTTAAACAACACAGTACTACACAGTTGATCACTGTAATACTACTAGTTTTCAAACACACAACTGATCTCCGTTATTTTTGACATGTTGATTATTCAGTGTATAAAAGCAGAAATTAAGGCACATTGTCATAATGTACTTCGAGGAACTTCTTTCCATTATCATTTTATTAATAAGCAATATATTAGATTTCCATCAGTCACTGCTATCAGAATGATTTTCTGATGTTTCCTTTCCGGAAAAGGCTGTAGACTTTGCATTTATGTGTTGCTCCAGATTGGAGAAGTCAGTTGATGAATTTGGATTTATAATAATTTGTATAGTGTTGCCAATATGCACTGTAGCACAATCATTAACAGAAATTCCTGGCACTGAATTATGCATTGCTTCACGAAGTTCATCAGGGATAGGTAATGTTTTAAGAAAATCATCATCACTGTTTTTATATTCATTTTCAGCGTTTTTTGCTTCCCTAGACTCTTTTTCAACAGAAGCTTTCTTTTGTGCAAGATTGGGCTCTAGCCTATTAGATTCAACTTTATTTCCATTCTTCACTTTTTCAACTGATTTTAAATCACAATGAGATTCCACTGTCTGACACTTATCCAAGTTCTCTCTACAAACCTCATCATTTTCTGCCATTTGAATGACAGGTGAGGGAGGAGCTTCACATGCAAGAACATTTTCTCGATTGGTATTATCAGGCAGATTCATTACAGAAAGGTTATTTTGCACAGAATTTATGTCATTTGTCTCAGATTTTGCCTCCTCTATGCATTTGGTCACTTCTACTTGGAACTGAAGACATCTTCTTTTAAAATGTTCCCGATCTGAAACTAATCGCCGCTGCCTCACTATAGGTGAATATGTATTGTCAAGACTACGCCGTGTTACATCACGTTGAGTTGGATTAAGGCCTGCAATTCCTGATAAAGCCAAAGGAGCCATGCAAAATCCATGAGGAAATACAGGAACACATTTTTCTTTATCTTTTTGTGCTTTTGACATTAGGCTCAGAAACACAGCGCCACTTTGTAGTCTTTTACAGAAGGCACTGCTAGTAAAATTTTCTGTGACAAAAAAGAAAACTTTTGTACTCTGGTCCATCATCATTTTGTAACAGTCAAACAAGTCAGCACCTAATGATATAAAACCATCATACAAAGTGCATCCAGCTAATCCAAATGCTGAGGCCACATAGTTTTTAAACCGAACAGCTTCATCATAATCATTTTCACTGGCTATAATACAAAAATCATAAAACGGTGGATATTCACGTAATAAATTCTCTTTAATTGCAGATATCTTCGCCTGAAGTTCCAATGGAAAATGCAAACAAGTTTTTTCTAATTCTCCACATGATGTTAATACGACACTTTGGCACATGTTATCAGATACACCTGAGTACGGCACAATTTGTTTTCCGTTCTTGCAGTCCTTAACAAGTGGCCCACACGCTCCTTCTTGATCACTGTTGTGTTTGGGAATTACTGGACTTGATGTTTTATTCCGATTCATTTCTCGAGTTTTTCGCCGACGATTGGTTCCCGGAGGAGTAAAATAATCGCTATTTTCGTCTTCTGACGATGGAAACACTTCCAGTGGCTCGGGAGATGATTCAGTACTATTTCCTGGAGAGAAAGGAGGTTTATCTTCATTTACTTCAAGTCCGTCCTCGATTTGTGTACTCGTATAACTACTGTCCTCAGAAGAACGTGTCACCGAATCCCCATCTTTCGCGTTCTTAGGCTTACGTCGATCGAACATTTTCCCCCACTTCTCCAGAATCCATCCATTTTTCGATCGCACTTTTTTCATTGTTATTCTAACAGCTTTTTTCATAGTTTGAGTATGAAATCATGCTTTTCTTTCACATACGCAAGGAGCAACTGAAGAGTACTGAAGGCGTGACAGAAGGGAAACTCATCTGTCACTGACCTACACACTAATCAGCTGTTCAGGCGACCGGGATCTACACAAAGAAACTGTTCTTACCTACTCTTCACCACCTGTATCGGTATCAATTTCCTCGATTAAATCCACACACTGTCAAAAAGATTTAAATAATTTCGAAAGAAAATGCAGAGCTCTCCACGCCCATCCGTGTCTCATTGGCCGCCATTTTATAATTACTCATTCGAAATGATAATGTTTCTTCCGTTTTGCGAACTTCTCAAGATCACGAAGATGAGGATTAGTAGGCTAAGTTGTGCACTTCCTACTTGAGTATTGCGGTAAAAGCGAGTGTAATCGACGATAATACAAAATATATTTTTCAAGATTTTGATATTTTCTAGTAAATAATTCTCTTCTTTGCTACTAGATGTCGCGATAATGTACTAAAGCCAAGATCTCGCATGGTTGATGAAATCTTGAAAGAGCGCGGAAAGTTGTGGCTATATTGTGTGATAGAACGTCAAAATACTGTGGCGAAAATGTGTGATAAATGTTAGGAATAAACTTAAGAACTCGATCACGGCTGTAAAGCCCTTTAATTGTTATTTTTACATACGAACTAGAATTTGCGTTGTACTTCTAGGCACATTTTAACTTGACATTTTCAATTCATTGTACTTTTTCTTGTACCAAAACTGGAACCTGCAGTTCTAATATTGTTTTTTTCATTGTATCTTATTAATGTTGTAATGGCAGATGGTCGAGGTGGTTCTGAATATCCAGATACTTTGCAAGGTTTTGGATATGGTTTCAATAAAGGTATCAATTGACATGCGGTTACACATTCTTTGTTACCTAACCTACCCTTTGAATAATGATAATCTTCTTTGTAGATGGAAAATTGCGGAAATTGCATCCCGATACTAATGAACTTGGAGAAGAAGGATTTGAATTTAATGTGGCTCATGATCAAGAAAAGAATCAGAGACACTATGAGGCTCTGGGAGAAGTGAGTGTTTGCAAATTTCCAAGCTTTCTGAAATTAAAATGGCTGTAGAATTATACTTTTTATTTTTGTAGGTTATAACAAAATATGTGTATGAGCTTCTTGAAACAGAAGGCCAGCTTCTTCGATTAGAAGTACCTGTGTCTGATGATAGGGTGAAAAGTAGCGATGGTGACAAGAATATCAAAAGTTTTATATTTGTGTCGAAGGATGCATTGTCAAATCCAGAGCGTTTGCTTATTCTCATTCATGGGAGTGGAGTTGTACGAGCAGGGCAGTGGGCTAGGAGGTTTGTGTGAAATGGATATAACGTGTGCAATTGATACCAGCAATTGATATATTCTTTTAATACATTTATTGTTTTTTTCCCAGCCTTATTATTAATGACAGCCTGAAAACTGGATCGCAACTTCCCTATATTCATCGTGCCCGAGAACTTGGTTATGGTATTATGGTTTTGAATACAAATGATAACTCACGAACCATTGAGGGCAGACATTATAAAATTAAAGTAAGTCATTTTATTAATTCATTTTCTGTTTATGACAATTTTTTAATGAAAGAAGAGTCATAAGAATGTTTTCTGAAATGGTCTCCACAGAATAGTGAAGATCCTCACAAACATGCCCATTATGTATGGGAAAATTACATAAAGAAAGCAAAAGCTCGTCATTTGGCAATTGTTGCTCACAGTTATGGAGGCAGTGTTGTTATGGAGCTGGTAAGTTTAATAACTTTTTCTTTTTTGAAAATGTGTAAGTATATCATATGTGTAAAGGTTTCATGTACAGAAACTTTTGTGGAATTGAACATGACGTTCCTTTTTTGTTAATTGATACTATCTTGACTTGATAACTGGACTATTAATAATGCAGATCGTTTTATTCATGATTCATTATGACATTTGGTATCCCAACTTTACATTTTGGATCTGCCAGAGAATACTGATTGGCGAACTATTGGGTAGGTTGTATATTACCTTAAGAACAATATAGATGTTCATAAGTGAATGTTGTTTGGAGGAACAATTTTTTGGAAATCAGTGTTCTTTGATATGTGGCATTTGAGAATTTCTATATTGACATTTTGAAATTAATAGAACAATTTCTCTTTCATGTTTTGTGAATAAGAATTAAAACATTCATGTATGGTATTTATTTATCTATTTATTTATCTAATTTATTTGTCTATTTATTTATTTATAGGCGTGAAATTTATTTAATATCGACTAAGGCTGTTATGATTTAAATCATGATTTTAAGTCAAATTATTTTGTTTAAATCAATGATTTAAATCAATATTTATTATTTGTATTATTTGAAAATGTATTTGTATTTTAAATATTTGTAAAATAAAAATTACTCAGAAAAAAAGACTTATATCAACTATAAAGTTATGTATATATTATATTTCTTATAAACTTTTTCACATAAGTGAACTTATTTGAGAAAATAAAATACAATATAATATAATATAATGCAATAAAGTGAACAAACTCATGAAACTAAGAACAATAAACGTTTGTAGTAAAGTTATGTACTAATAAACTTAGATGGGTGATTAGTTTTTATCTAGCATTTATTTGTCTGTAGTTAAAAACTAATTTAGCAGCAATACTCCACTAACACAAACCGAGCTAGTTTCGAGAAAAATGCGTTTCAGTCTTCAACAGTGTCCATAATATTCTAGAGTTGTATTAAAATGTTTGCAAAACCCACTTGTAGTACATTTTAAAGATGATGAGTATTAATAAAATAGGAATTTCAATAATACTTATTTAAAGAATTATATTAGTCTTATTGTTAAGATTAATGAAAACCATTGTTAATCTTACTAGTATTAATAATAATAACTTTTTTTCTTTATGTGTACATTGATAAAATTCCATTTCAGGTGGGCAGTGTACTTTCCACTGGCCATTAAAGGGTTAAGGCATGCAAATAATAACCATATATCCCATATCCCACAAGTAAAGGGGAAAGTGTGCAAATAACCAGTATATCCCATATTTTTTTATAACAGGACAACTATTAAGTAAAATTCAATACTTCAAAACTGTCTAACATTTTTATGTTTTTTTATTAATTCAGTTGTTTTCAACAAAAAGTGCTTTTTGATCAGTGTGGTATTGCACAAAAAATTGTAACATTTTTTTGAACGGAGAATGCCTTCTTTCTAATTCATGCCAACGGATGGTGCCACAAACTTATTCGTTAACATAGACGCAAGAAAAGTGTTTCAAGAGCACAAAATTATAAGTAAATCAAATTTAAAGATTTTGTGGGTTTGGGCAGTATTACACCGGACCCCTCGAACATTTAGTAACTTTATTTTTTTAAATAAAATTATAACAGTTTAATGATAAATTTAAGAACTGAAGTTTTAATAAAATGTTTCCTGCTTTTAAAGTAATTAAGGATAAATAAATCACTAACGATTTTGGTTTTAAGTAAAAACATCTAATACAATTTTAAAATATCGTGATTTTTTCACCCTTATTAACATTGTATGTTTTTTGTGTTTGAACAGATAAAACAGTTCTTTGATGAGTTTCGAAAGAGAGTTGTTGCTGTTGCTTTTACTGACTCTACTCATTTCATGAGTCGCTCTAATCCGAAGATGATGTATTATTTGCAGAAGGTGAGTGAAATATAGTGGTATATATACTATACATTCTTTAAAATCAGTGACATTAAAATATATGAGTTCAAATTTTGATTGATTAATTACTTTGTGTTTTTGGGCATGAGGACTGGTATGATAATTAGTCCCATAAGTGTAGATCATATTTTTGTCATGGGAAGTGACAATATTCTTCTTCTGCTGGATTGTGAAATCCAGCACCGACCATCATATCGGCTTGCAAAATTTTCCTTGTCCAGCTATCTCCCACCATTAAATCACCTCCCTCCCTCACAAGCTCTTAGCTTCTGACATGTGTGGTGTAGTGCATGTAAGTTTGTGTGTGTGAAGGATGAGGATAGGACAGTGAAAATGAAGGAAAGGTTGTGCATCGTCTGTGGCATGTTTGTTAGGATACTGCTCCAGCATTCACTTGACGTTGTAAAATTTAAGTAAGGTAAAATATAAACGTAATTCTGTGCATGTGCATTTGTGTAATTGCCTAATTGGAGAGGACCAGGACGAGAAAGGGAAGATTGTGCATGCTCTCTGGCAGTTTTGAAAAAATACTGATCCGGCATTCACCTGTTATTGATTGGAGAAACCACGGAATACTGCCGTGTGTTCGGCTACTAGATTTCACTTCCAGACTGTGGCTGAATTTGACCTAACTAAACTGTGATTAAATGTAATGTAAAACAAAAAGACTATAAGTAAAGTTGATGATAATATTGTAATTATGCAATGTATTCTTTCTTTATCTTTCTCCTTTGGTCATTCAAGAAATTACATAAATCGGAAAAACATTGAATTTGTAATGATACAATCCATTCTCTATTTAACAATATTGATTTTTTATGTTTTCTTTAGTAGTCAGGTATAACAGGTAGTCAGATATTGATTTTTATTTCTAGTTACTCTTTTCAAGTGAATAAAGTTAAGTTTGTGCAAATTGTAGAAACTACTCAGAGACTTCTAGAGCAAAACTGTCAATTATAGTCCATGATTCAGTGGACTGACCTTTGGCTTTGTGGATTAATTACACCTATGGCAAAACTATTCAATAGCCTGTTATAAATAATCATTAAGGACTTTTGGTTCCTAAATTTTGACGGTCTAGCAAAATTAAACATATTTAGTTTTTAAATTCTTTTTTACAAGTCAATCTTCCTATCTAAAGTGACAGTCAATGTAAACTCTTCGGTTTTATTTTGGAAATCGTAGATTTCATTATACTCCTAGTTTTTATTTTGGATTATATTTATATCACGGTAAACATTGTCATAAATCCAATATCAGTAATTCTTCGTATGTCATTTGGCTATTTTCGTCTTAAACGTTCCAAGGAGTTTTGTTTTTTCGTGGTAGCTATTACATAATATTGTCCGTTTTTTTTATCATGTACAGGATGTCTAGAAGCTCCCGTTACTAAAAAATACCCCGAATTCTGTGTTGCCATTCATGAAGAACGGCAGGTCTAGTTTTCCCGAAAAACCATTTTGTCTTTGAGAAAATTGAGTTTAAAAATCTCTTCCGGGCGCGAAATTCAAACCGCTACGACACCAGACCGCGGCGTCTCCTGGGCGGAGCATTTCCTCGTTTCTCCGCGTAAACGGTGAAACAGTCGAGTAATATTTTCTAAGGAAAGCATCGCGTGGTTTACGTTAGAACACGTTAATAGTATCAGATGTTTATAGGTTCTGTTCAATAAATATTTTAAATGTACTTATTGAAAATCCAGTTTTGTTCAAAATGATAGCCACGGTACACGGCGGCGTAAACGTAAATGATGAACATGATCCAACATTTATGAAAAATATTGAATCTCCTGGAATGCTCGAATTGTTATTTTTAGCACATATTCATATGAAATAGTGCCTTGGGCTTAAGATGTATTATTAGTGGAAGCTCTGCGATTTTAAAAATCATTCATTAATTTTTGAGGGTACTTTACGTGAAGACCCCCGAACATTTTTGTAATTTTCTCAAAATCGGCTCCAAATGTTTTCTTTAAATTTCTTGTGAGAATAGAGAATTAAGACGGCATCCGATTTTCACGGTTAACTCTGAATTTTCGAAAATTAAAAAAGTTTGAGTTTCATTCGGCGTCTTCCTCCAACTACAAAATTGCAGATTTTTACTTCAGATAAAATGTGTTTTGCAAAGTGAGTTCTTTCTTTAAGGTCCGGTACATTTTTTAAAAATGTTAGTAGATTTTGCGCAATGAGCAATTAAAAAATATACAACAAGATTTTCCCAAAAAAGGATCCACATTTTTCTTTAAACTTTCGGTAGGGATACTGCTAAATGTGCTCTATGAGATGACATAAACGCCATTTTGCTCTATTTTGTTTATCAAAACTTACAAAAATGTAATTTTTTTTGTCTTGTCTCTCATGTCGTAAATATTAACATTAACGGCGATTTGTTGACATTATTATATTAATGAGTAAATGTGCTTTAAATAATGTCAAGTAAAGTTTGTCTAAAAATCAACCGTTTTCTTTGAAAAATAACTCAAAATTCCGCATTTTCTGAAACGACCAAACGTCATTTTCTCATAAATGGCTCCAAATATTTTCTTCAAACTTTTCGAAGGGATAGTACCAATTGCACTTTTTAATATGACGTGAAATTTATTCTAAGTTTTTTTTTTTTTTTTTTTTTTTCAAAAATTACACAAATGTATTTTTTTAAAAGATTTCTCACATCTTTAATATGCACATCACCAGCAATTTGTAAACGTTATTATGCTTGTGAGTGTAAGTGCTTCAAATGATTTCAAATCAAGTTTTTTTGTAAACTCAAGAATTGTCTGCGAAAAAGAGCTTCAAATTTCGCATTTTTAGTAGCGCTTAAAGGTTTTTTTGTTCTTTAATATTCTAAAATTGTTTCCGTTCTTCCATTAGGAATCCGAAAAATTAAGAAAATGTCAAAAACCTGTAGTTTGGTCGGCAATAAATGGTAACTGGAGTATGTAGCAATTCCGAATTCATTTTCACAGAAAATTTTTGAAGTCATTTGAAGCACATTAGCTCATAAATACAATAGTGTTTACAAATTGCTGGTAATGTGCATGTTAAAGATGAGAGAGATCTTTCAAAAAACTTACATTTGTGTAATTTTTGAAAAAACAAAAAAATACCTATAATGAACTTTATGTCATATTAAAGAGTGCAATTAGCACTATCCGTTCGCAAATTTTGAAGAAAAAATTTGGAGCCATTTATGAGGAAATTAAGTTTGAGCGTTTCTGAAAATTTTGCGGCATTTTCGTTAAAATCTCTGATTTTTTGAAAATAAGAAAAGTTCAAATTTTTTCGGCGTATTCCTACAACTACAATATTGAATAGAGATATTCTGTCCCTAATGAAATCTGTTATTCATGTACAATTTTTCGAAAATAAGAGTAGATTTTATGTGAAATATGTAATCCAATCGGTATGTGCATTTTACCTGAAAAAAGGTCATCAAGACGTTTTCTTTTAGTATGTTAAATGTACCCAGGCACTAGGAAAACCCCCAATTTTTCTACCTCACAGACCCTGTGCTCAACTCCGGGGGACCCGAAAAACAGTTGTATTTTTTTTACTTTCCCTTATACTTACACGTCGCAGCATTATACTTGGTAAAGGGAAAGTTATGCGATGCTACACAAAATCAGTTTCGAGATTTTAACGGAAATATACGTTTTGGGGTATCCTGATACCGAAAAAGATTTTTTTTCTTCCTTCAAAACGTCCGCCCGTCCATCCGTCAATCTGTGAACGCCACTAGCGCCTAAACCATAAATACGATTTCTTCCAAAAGGGATATTCCCCGATCGATCTGGCTCCGCTCGAGGCGCCGCGATTTTGAAAAACATTCTTCAAAATTTGGGGGTGCTGTACGTGAAGCCTCCCGAACATTTTCATAATTTTCTCAAAAATGGCTCAATTTTTTTCTTTAAATTTCTCGTAAGACTAGGGTAAAGTACACTTATAACGCTGGTATAGGCCCGATTTTCACGGTTAACTCTGAATTTTCGATAATTGCGAAAGCTTGCGAAAAGGCTCTAGCCGAATAAGATGGTAAAAAGTGCCCCCGCTTGGAATCGAAAAGTGAATCTTTCCTGAGGATTGTGACCACGAAAAACATTTTTTCATGGACTTCTAAATTCCTGACCCCCTCACATCCTCCGTAAAAACGAAAAACGTGTTTTTTTAACTTTATTTTTTTCACTAACTCCACCGCATGAATTTTCATGGAAAATAATGGGTATTTATGTAAAATTTACTGAATTTTTCAAAAATAATTTTTAAAAAATTATTAGCCGCGAAATTCAACCATTTAAATGGATTTGAAAATTTTGGATTTTTTAAAGAAAGTTGTTATTCCACCGGGAGCACGAGAAAATTCTCAAATGTTGCCCTAAAAATCGTCTATCTTCTGGAATTTTTTCAAATTTTTATGATTGGTGCGCCATGTCTAAAAAAATTAAAATACATATTTTCGTCCCATTTGGCGTATTTTCATGTAAATAGAACTTTATAGAAAAATGTAATTACAATATTATTTGTTTTCTAGCCACGGTATTTGGAATATTAAAAGGCTAATATCAGTAAATACGTTTGTCAATAATATTTTGACCGTTAGATAAATCGCACCAGATGGTGAACAATTTTGTTCAGTTATTTTTAATAAATTGAGAAGTTCGAAAAATTATCAAATATAAAGAATTGACTTTAATTTAAGTGAGAATTTTTTGAGAATTTTAGATGCACTGGTGTAGACTAACAAGATAAATAACTGATTAAACAGATTTTCTATCATATTAAAAAAATACTTAAAAGCTTAAATATCAAAACAGTAACGTACTGTTAGCTTTCTACACTCAACTTCACCTTTTTTATCCCTTTTTTCTTCAAAAATAGCATCTTCATTATTTTCTTTTAATCATTTCCGTAATATTTTTAAGTATGTGACGGTAATGGAAAGCTGGATTTTTCCAGGGTGGCCGCTGGGATTCGCGAGTAGAGGGGGTAGCTGAAGGTGGTGGGGAGGGAGCCTTATTAGCCTACCGCATCATACGTGCTAGCGAACATCATTGAGAATTAATTTGCTTTAGTATCTTTGTTCGATAGTGGAGGAACACCAAATTCATGTGATGGCCTGGCGCTGCTCGCATCATCTACATATTTTCCACTGTCATTTATACCTGTTTCCTCAGTATCATAACTAGCATCACTATTATTGCCAGCAGTAGCCACTCGCCTAACCCTTTGCACTCGCAAGCAAAGCGCATAATACACCTCCTACAACTCTTACGGCATGTTAGAGATGACACGAGAATAATGGCTACTAGCTCGTATCAGTACGTAATGTGCTCCGGCCTACCACTCGTAGAGCATGTCTCAGATGCCACCCCAAAGTCCCTAATTAACTCGTTGGGCTTGCCACAGATGCCCAAGTATTTTCCTGGTATGTAAAATAAAGTTTTCATTGTTGAATCGATTTGATTTCTTTGGTCAAAAAACAGTAGAAACTCTATGGGCCGGTTTCACCACCTTGGATTAGTGTTTAACCTCGTTTATCTTGGAGTTTAATCGCGTTTAAGGTTCTTCGCGAGTTTCACCACGTATATTAAACGCGTTTACTGGAAGTTAAACTCACGAGGAGTTAAACGCCCGAGATCGGCCGTTTAAGCGAAGGTAATCGCGTTTATCTGCTATCCATTCTCGTTTCCACGGTGTTTGAGGTTATTTAAACGCAGTATTATAGTAGTATGATAGCAGCAGATTCGTGCTTCTAGATCAATAGAATATAGTTTTGTTTATTATTTGTTTGTCTACATTCCTGGAAGTGTGTTCCCGTCATATAAGTAGACAAAATCAACAAACAATGTTTAAAAAACATATCAATTTTATTTACACAAATACATCATAAACAATTTCACAAAAATGACAATCAGAGTTTGAAAGAAAACTATTATAAACGGATTATACCTTACACACAACAACAAATATTGAAGCTAAATACACGTGCTGATTGATAACCAGAAGTAGTCTGTGGTTCTTCTATGATGGTACCTCACAACGCCATACTATGCCTGCAATTAGCCGTGTTTAAAAGGAAAGGAAATTGGCCAAGCAGGTACTATTTGAAACAAAATATACTTCTGGTAACAGTCTATTCCAAAGATGAAAATACAATGCTCAGTTCTGATTTTAAAAAAAATTGCAAAGAATGTTTGGCAACTCATTGTTTGTTACACTCATAAATATTTTTGTTACTGTGTTCATCTAGACATACATCAGAGCAGTAGATATGAAAAGAATAATTCCAAATCCAAAATAATTAAAAATAAACAAAGAAAACAATTCATGAATACTCAATATAAATCATGTAAAGCTTACCTAAAATATTCATTATTAAAAACTTTAAATTCAAAATAAGTCAAATAAAATTGTTACGGTATTTAAAAATTGAAATGCCAAGGCAGGGAACCATGGTATCATAAATAACCATGGTCTGTTTTATTATATACAGAATAAATAAGAAACCTACAGGATTGTATAACGGATAAATAGATTTACTTTAATTGATAACAAAGAAAAGGCAAGTGTATACGTGATGGCAAATAAATATTATATATAACAAATCAGTTTTTAAAATTTAGCCAATACAGAAATGATGTACTAATAAATATCTACAGTTGTAAAATCAATATACAATGTGTAGATATTTTTTATGGGTGTAACAAGAAATGAGGTGGCTAACATTGCAAGTAGCAACTATAATCATAACTTCAATATTAATGTTTTTATTAACTATATCTGAGCATTGTTTCATCTTTCATTGTGATTGGAGTTTTCACCTATACAATTGTATTTGTTACCAGAAATATGTTTTCTTTTATGAAGTACAAGCTTGGCCAACTTCCTTTTCTTTTCAATATTTCTTTTTCAAAATTTACATTTATATAATTTTTGAAAAAACAAAAAAAACTCAAAATAAACTTCACGCTATACTAATGAGTGTAATTAGCACTATCCGTTACAAAAGTTTCAAGAAAAAATTGCAGCCATATATGAGAAAATGACCTTTGAGCATTTCTGAAAATGCCGAAATTTGAGCTACTTTTCACAGAAAACGGTAGTGTTTTCGAGTAACTTTACTTGACATTATTTAAAGCACATATACTCGTAAATATAATAATGTAAAAAAATCGCCGATAATGTAAATATTAACGACGTGAGAGACAAGTAAAAAAATTTACATTTTGGTAATTTTTGAAAAAACCAACCGATAGACCAAAATGGCTTTTATGTCATTGATAGAGTACATTTACCACTATCCCTACCAAAAGTTTAAAGAAAAAATTTGGAGCCGTTTTTGAGAAAATTTTGTTTTTGTAATTTTTTAAAATTGCACATATTGCACGCAATATTGCACGAAAACTACCAAAATTGTGAAAAACATTTACATGACCTTTATTAAAGAACTCAATATGCAGAGCAAATTTTATTCGAAGAAAAAATCTCTATCTTCAATTTTGTAGTTGGAGAAAGACGCCGAAAAAAATTCAAACTTTCACAATTTTCGAAAATTCAGAGCTGTACGTGAAAATCGGACCTATGCCATGTTAAAAAGTGTATTTTCCTCTATTCATACAAGAAATTTAAAGAAAAAATTTGGAGCCGTTTTTGAGAAAATGTTGAAAATCCCCGGGGGGCTTCATATAAAGTACCCCCAAATTTTAAAGAATCTTTTTCAAAATCACGAAGCTTCGACTAGAATCAGATCGACTGGGGAATATCAATTTTGAAGAAAATCGACCGAACGGTTTAGGCGCTAGCGTTGACCACAGACGGACGGAATGCCGTCGATCGATTTTTAAGTATAAAGAAGCAACAAATCATGGATTTTGACTACACCACGAGATAGAGGATTTTTTCTTAATTTAGCAACTGGTTTTATCCACTTATTCGTTTTCACGGCCCGGCAATTAATTTTTTTCCGCCGAAAATTGGCCATTTTTTCGCGCAGCATTACATAACTTACCCTATACTACGTATATCACTCCGTGTATAAGTACGTATACGGGAAAGTAAAAACAATAAGGCCAGCGGAATTTTTGAATTTTATTTTTGGATACGAGGATACAAATCCTGTAATTAATGAAGATAGAATATTACATATTAGACGAAGACTAATATGTTTAGGATGCTTACTACTAACTTACATGCTATGCTTCATATATACAGAGACGAGGAAGTTAATTGTCAGTTTCAGTGAATTTTTTCAGGAACGGGAATTTGTTTCGAATTCGGGTTGGTGATATAGGATTTCGGGCGAGGTTGAGTGCATTATTGAAATAGAATTTGGAGGCGAGGTAATTAATATGGTTGGCTAATGTGGTTCGATGGATAGTTTTTTGTGGAGTTGGTCGTTGGTGACAAACCATGGGACGTTAGTGATTATTCTTGATACTGATTTTGGAAAATTTGTATTTGGTGGATGTTGGTTTTGGCGGCTTTAATACAGATGGGGCACGCCTGTATTACTATGGCTGTGCTCTGTGGTAGTCAGGAGTTTTTGTTGATAATAAGTTTCAGTTGTAATTTTATTTTTACTTGACAAACTTTGTTTGTAAATATTTTTGCCAGTTAATTTTCGTGTTTCTGTTGAGTCCAAGATATTTAATTGTGCTCTGTGGATGACAGATTATTGGTTTGTTGTTTAATGTGAAGGGAGTTGGAGAAGTGTAAGTTCTGAGGGTAAATATTTTGGAAGCGGTTTTTAATGGGTTAAGTTGGATTTTTAGTTTAGCGGCCCAGCTATCAATTAGATATAGTTGCATTGTGTTACGTATTTTGTATAGATCATGTCCTGAGAAAAATAGCGCCTTGTCGTCGGCAAGTTGGGGGATTGTTTTGTAAATCTGGGTGATTTTAGCAATTTTGGGCGATTTAGCATTTTGTAAGGATGGAATTTTAATTCTTTACACAAAATTCTTCTAACCGATTCACGATTGATTCGTAGCTCACCTTCATGACGTCTAGCTGACCGTTCTGGGCTTCTGACTACCGCTTCCCTTAGCCTTTATTTCTGGTGTCGTTACACTGCGTTTCGGGCCAGGCTTCTTAGCCATTATGTTTCCTGTCGATATGAATTTCTTCACCCATATGAGGATTGTATTGCGGCTCGGAGCAGCTCCATGTCGACCAACATTGAACCGTGACCAAAACAATCGCTGCGTTGCTGTAATAGACTCATCACTTCTCTGTCATAGACAAACAATCGACGTTGCTTGTCCCATTGCTCCATAGGGACTGAGTAAATGAAATGGCGTCTTTTATAGAGCAGAACTATCCCACTACGCCCTCCTCCCACCACTGCACTCTCAGTTCTACGCAGTTCAAAACCGTTCCTGTCCTGTGTGTCACCCTATATATATATATATATATATATATATATATATATATATATATATATATATAATATTGTAATTACATTTTTCTTGCATGAAAATACATGAAAATACGCCGAATGGGACGAAAATATGTATTTTAATTTTTTCAGACATGGCGCACCAATCATAAAAATTTGAAAAAATTCCAGAAGATAGATGATTTTTAGGGCAACATTTGAGAATTTTCTCGCGTTCCCGGTGGAAAAACAACTTTCTTTAAAAAAATTCAAAAATTTCCAAATCCATTTAAAAGGTTGAATTTCGCGGCTAATACATTTTTAAAAATTATTTTTGAAAAATTCAGTAAATTTTACGTAAATACTCATTATTTTCCATGAAAATCCATGCGGCGGAGTCAGTGAAAAAAATAAAATAAAAAAAACACGTTTTTCGTTACTACGGCGGATGTGAGGGGGTCAGGAATTTAGAAGTCCATGAAAAAATGTTTTTCGTGGTCAGAATCCTCAGGAAAGATTCACTTTTCGATTTCAAGCGGGGGCACTTTTTACCATCTTATCTGGCTAGAGCCTTTACAACAAATTTAGTTTCTTACAACTACAAAATTTAACATATTCCCACCTCTCTTCCGCTGGCATTACAGGTTTCGGTCACCACAAAAACACATATGCCACCATTTAGAACTATTTAATTGCTAATTAATTACGCAAAAATTATTTTTTGTCGCAACATACTCGAATTGCTATTCTATTTATTGCCTTTAGGTGTGGAAAGTATCAATGAAGTTATGTTTCTTGATCTTCAATCGCAATTTTCGAAAAATATTGGATGTTGTAGACTAATACTATACTGCGAAGATAGTGCTACGGTTATTGTTTGTCGCTCATTGAGTTCCCACGTTTATGCTATTGCTTTCAGAGATACAAATGCACCCTTAAAAACTAACAAAGCAATATTTATGTTGATTAAATGTATGATTATTGTAATTTCAAATTGTGTAAATTATTTTTGGTTGTAAATGATGTATAAATTTGGTATTACATTTTTGTTACATATTCTTGTCGTATTGTCTCATTTTCTTTTCATTACATGTTTATCTACGTATTTTTCCGGACTCTATAGTGCGATTTTTGTAACTTTGCCGCTCAAGGCCCGTCTTCACGATGGAATATGCCATAGTATTTCGCGATTTTCTAATTCGTGCCGCCAGATATCGCATGATTGCGATCGTATCGAGCAGTGTTTGCGATCATGCGACTTCTAGAGACACGAACGAGAAAGACGCGAAATGCCGTGTGATATGTCATCGTGGGCGTAGGGGCTTGAGGGGCAGAGTTATTAAAATCGCACTATAGTAATAATCTTCTTGTATTAAGTGATTCCCTAATAATGTGGTAAAAAGTTATTCCGATTCCTATAAAAAGTTATGGGGATTTTTCCCATACAGGTACCTCCCACTAGTGTGGCCCTGCCCCCGCCGGGAGAAGCTCTGTAAGCTCGCGACATGTGTGGTAGTGTAGTGCGTGTGAGTGTGTAAGGGGTGAGGATAGGACAAGGAAGAGGAAGGAAAATTCCGCACGCGGCCCGTGGCCCGTTTGTTTGGGTTTTGCTTGGGCATTCGCATGGTGATGAT
This sequence comes from Acheta domesticus, assembly GCA_031308135.1. Taxonomy (NCBI): domain Eukaryota; kingdom Metazoa; phylum Arthropoda; class Insecta; order Orthoptera; family Gryllidae; genus Acheta; species Acheta domesticus. Next base: position 217,906,502 of record JAHLJT010009436.1, read on the forward strand.
CGGAGAAACAACGGAGAACTACCGATCAGAGCAGCCGATCGCTAGAATTCTCCTCCAGACAGCGGCCGATCTTGACCTAGCTGACAAGTTCGTGTCGAAAATCCTGCCTTCGATTGAAAATCGTGACTCGCACCCTAGGACCTCCTGGTCAGAGGCACAGCAGTGCCATTAGTAGATGCCCTGAGCCACCTTTGCCGGTTTAATTAGCCGTATTAACGAAGAAAGTTGTGTAGTGATGTTGAAAGAGGGAGCGTATTCAGCAGCACAAATACAATGCCTCTGCGGGTGGGAAAGGCAGCTGCAAAGATTCAGAGAAGTTGAGGGGCCCAGTTGGTGTTGATTAGCCAGTTCTATAATCCCCTTCTGGTATCCCGCTGTGCTAGGAGTACTCTTGTACGTCAAGACTTGCTGTTCTCGTATTTATGGGTCTCCCTCTCAGTTCTCTCAGCTTCTCTGTGAGTATCCTTATCACCAGCATGTAACCTTCGCAAAAACTATTTGAACCGTGTAAAAAAAAGTGCCAAGCGCCATACTATTCCGATTTCGTATTTCCTTTTACCATTGTACATATATTCTCGAAATTTGTGAACTTGGGTACAAGTTGTTTGTACTCCATGAAAAGTAGTGCGAGAAAATAGTGCAGAAAGAAATAGTAGTAGAATTCACTCGAATTAAACTGTTTCACATTGTAAGTTGTGGAAGAGCCTTAGTAGTCGATGATGAATTTGTTTAAAACTGGCTGGCGTGTAGCTGAAGTGGTGAATGTAACAGTTTAGGGACGGGAAAGGTTATAGTAATTTTGATCCTAATAATGAGTCTTAACAAGCTTAATAATAATAATAATAATACACAAGGCAACAATTTTTTTGTGCCTGGAATTTTAGAGCTGATTGTAGGGCCGCTGATTTCAAAAATGCCAATTGCTTGGTGACATCGGCTCTAGTTTTGAAGATACAGTGAAAATAACGATTTTCGTCATTTTTGGAATCACTTTTAATATGTATAGGCTATTTCATTATAAACCGACAAATTTCAGGCCATAAGGCGTGCTCTTTCGCCTAACCATTGAATATACAGACTAGTAGCATTTTAAGAGTGGGAGGACAAGTTGTACATTTACGTCTGGGAATGCAAAACTAGGGACCATCTCGTCATACGCCTTAAGCGATTGAGTAAACCTAGAAAAACGTCGGTCAGGATGTCGGTTTAGGACATTAATAGACCAGGATATGATATACATCAGGGTTGTCCAACTGCCGGCCCGCGGGCCGCATGCGCCCCGTGATGCCATTTATTGTGGCCCGCGAAAATGTATTAGTGAAAAGTGAAAGTACCTTGCGTCCACGTCGGGTGCGAATGTGTACGCCTAGAACACGCGCCCTGCCGGGGTCAGAGCACCATTTAAAGTGAAAATAGGTTGTATTTAGATTTAATGATTTGTTATCTAGTAGCTTCAGAAATTCAAAATCATCTCAGTGAGTTTCACAGCGTTACGCATGGTATATCACGCATGGTTCCATTCTCCCTCCCGCCGTTTCAGAGCAGCGGGATGAAGTATGGCTCGCAACCATATTAAACGTTTTAGTAGTGGCCCTTGAGTCCTTGCAATTTTGCTCTGACATACATAGCAGTGATAGAGGAGAGAAAAGACGTTCAGGGGACAAATTAAAGTGGGTCAGTGTGTAATTTCTTTCTGCAAATGACATGAATCTGAAAATAAGAGTTACGATTTAAAGCATTTTTTTCAATTTTAAGTAATTTGTGATGTTAGACACAGTTTCGTAGCCCAATCTTTTTGAATTCACAACATTAACTAAATTGTTGCCTACTTTCGGTATGTAAAAATTTACGTAATTTCCTTTTTTTAATTTACATTTATGAAATCCACATTCATTAAAACACCTTTCTCTGCTTTTCTCTGTTGCTGCTTTGTAACAAAGACTACTTTAGCTCCAGGCCAGATTTTAAAAAAAGACCGTCCCATAGTGCGAGATCCCCACGTACCCGCGACAGGCAGTGGAGCCTGTGGGTGGCGACCGCTGCGAGGACTGGACTGTTGAGACGGAAGTAGTTTTCCGCGGGGAGAGGCGTCTCCTCCAGCTTCCACTTCCTCATGCACTTCTCTGCGTGATCCTTCCCCCACCCCAGCCCCGCCCGCCCGCGCGCTTTCGCCTTTGTAAGCGCCGCCGGACCCGTGCCCGCCGCGGGACTCTGCGGGGCGGCGGCGGCGGCGGCGGCGGCGGCGGCGGCGGCGGCGGCGGCGGCGGCGGCGGCGGCGGCGGCGGCGGCTCTCAGCCCGCGAACCACCGGTGCAGGGGGGCACGCGGACCTCCCGGTTGGCATTTCGCCCGGAGCGACGCAAAAAAAGGAGGACATATCGCTGACAGGACCTCAAACTTTTATTGTGTGATTACGGAAGCTACGTGATTAAAATAGAGAAGTAATGGATCTTACCTTTAAGGAGATAAAGCATGGCGTTCGGGAGATGCCTGAGGAAAGGAACCCCAGAAACCACGTGTAGTTCGGCACCGAATCTCACGTTCACACTCCTGGGATAAAGTATTCATTACGCACTAGACTAATGACCTAAGTTGTTGCCGCACCAGAACCACTACTCACTCTCGTTACATTATCGAAACATAAAACTAATATTTTATTTGTGAAAATGCAAGCATTTTTATAACAATGGCAGTTTTGACAAAAAGATTCACTTTATTCGTACAAAATGTTAGACAAAGATATTACTCCGTCAAAATCTCGACATTGATTTTGACAGCATTTCATAACTTTTTGTACACCACGATTACGATAAATAAGAGGGAGAAATATAACGATTTTGGCCACTTTTCGTGTGTACCGACGTGTTTTCTTTCCCATGATTAAATTTTCAAATATTAAAAAGAATTAAAAAATGTATCTTGTTTTAGTATGTCTGATCTCCTAATTTGTTTTGCCACTAGCAGACCCATGCCAAGATTTTAATTTCAATTCACGGGGAAAACGCCGTGTCGAGAAAATATTCGCTTTTTGGGGAGTATTTGGTTTTGGAGGGGTATCACGAAGTAAAATAATGGGGCAGTAAACACGCTTGATAACAATCTGAGAAACGATTTGCCTCCAAGAGGAACCAAACCTTCCCGCGAGATTTAACATGTGCTCTCGCATTTCTTGAGTGCCAGCGCGAATGCTCGTGTTCGCCGCGTGCGCGCACGTAAACACTACGATGTCCTCGCGCACGCCCCTCTAATAAGCCTCGCCTGCATCCACGCGCAAGTGTCCACCTCACCCGCTGGTCGCGACCGCCCGCCCACGCTCTCCCGGCCCGCCCGCCGCGGACACATTTCTGATTAAGAGCAGCTCTAATCGCCGCCGCCCGCGCATACGGGCGTGCACACGCCCGCGCACGTATTAATCCACAATACAAGAAAATTAAAACCCGAACTAGGGGAGCGTGAAGCGCCGGCGGGAGTGTACCGACCGCCGGCCCCGTCGCCATGCCGCCCCTGGCCCCGTTGGCCACCATCATCACTGACGGCTTCTCTCGCCGCCGCTGCGCACCTGGCTGGGTAATCACATATCCCCTTCTATTTACCGGCGGTAATGTCCAATCAGTTTAATGAAAACATCGATTATCGGGGCACGGGACGGAGACGGGCGGGGTCCCGGTGATGGTAGTGGTAGTGGCGGCGGCGGCTGCGAGCGGGGCAAATAGTGCACTCTCGCGGGGCGCCTCCAAGCGGCCAATCCGGTAATTGCCGTCGCTTCGAAAAACTCGGGCGAGGACGGCGCGTGGGCGGGCGAGTTGGCGATAGCGAGCGGGAAGAGCAGAAAGTTGAGGTTGCCGAGCAAACACCGGTATTTGCGCAGGGGGCGAGCAGGCACGCGTGGCCGGCGCCGCAGCGCGCGCACGAGGCGGAGCGGTAGGAGCGGCACGATGCCAGCGGGGCGCGGCGCGGGCGATGGAGGCTGGGCTGCGGCAGCGCGCGCCGGCAGCAAAGGAGGGCGTGCTCCGAGTTCGCCGCTTTCGGGATTGCGGGATGCGGTGGCGGTGGTGGCGGCGGCGGCGGCGGCGGCGGCGGCGGCGGCGGCGGCGGCGGCAATTCACCTAATGAACCGGTTTCGTTGCCCTTCGCCCCCGAATGCCACGCGAAGACCTCACCGGCCCATGCCCACGACCTTTCACCTCGCGTGGGGCACCTGTGATGCAGGCACGGATCATTGAACTGAGCGATTTCCAAATGAAGGAATTATTTTGCTTTTGGTGGATGATTCACTAAATATCCATTATAGGCCGATGCCCTTTTATGTGTTGTTTACGTTTCAGCTGAGATTTTAGTAGGGCAGAGATTGCAATATTTCAATTACATAACTGTTTCGAATAATGCGAGAAAGTATGTGCGGTTGTAGCACCACTGGATATTTTTTTAGCGAAAATAATATGTCGAAAATTCAGAATTGAAAAAAGCTTCGTAGTGTTTATAAATCAGGGAATGCAGATCATTGATTCTTATGGTTCCTTCTCACTTATCTGTTGATTGAGTAGAACTAGAGAAGAGGCAACTATGAAGGAAACATATAAAGGAAACTTATTTTGTAGACTTATTTTGTAAACTTATTTTGTTTTTTTTTTTTCTCAGGAACTAACAACTACGAAGGCTATTCTGAACCCAAATATTTTCGTTGATTTTTTCCGTTGAATAATCCTTAGTTACAATGTAAAATGGGGTAGCACCGATCACTTAAGGAAACTGATCACTCATATGGAATGTATTCACCAGAAAATTTAAATTATTGCATGAAACGACAGATGGATATTTCCTAGTGTTTGTGGTTGAGAACTAAAAGTCGCAGAAGTTATTTTCTTTAGCACAGATTTCGTAAAACTAAAAAACAGCTTTGATCGGCATTCCCCTACCCGTGGGGTAATACCGATCGTATATTTGTCCCGTGTATTTTATACGGGAAATTTTGAAATGTAATCATTATCCTATATATTTGATCTATGACACTAAAATTCTTTCAATAATGCAAAATTTAAATATTAATTAACCAAAAGAGTAAATAATTGACTATTCTTCGATTCCAAGTGAAAAACTACTCAAATAAAAATGATTTACAAAAAGTTACACATTGAACGTAAGGATTATAATGTTTTAAATGCTAATAATAATAATAATAATAATAATAATAATAATAATAATAATAATAATAATAAAATAAACCTTTCAAGAAAATTAAGGGACCGGTTGACGACTTTTATCTGAATAAAACAAATATAAGTTTAGGCCAGTTCTATAATTTAAACTTTAGTTTGCTATTTCTTGAAGCAAAGGTCACAAAAATAGTTTACAGCTGAATCAGATCCACTGCAAAGTGCATGGTTCCTAAGTCCACAGCCTGTACTCCTACACCAACCTTCGCCATTTTCCCCAAATTCACTGCGAACGAAGGACATCTCTTCCTCTTGATTGCCCAGCAAATCATTATGTTCATCATTGTCACACAAATCATCTTCATTTACATTATTTTTTCCCCTCGCTCCCAACTAACCACAGAGCCAACTCTTTTTACTTTCTCGCCTTACGAATACTTTGTATTTTGTCCTTTAGTGTACTTTTTCAGGGTCTTGGACAGTAGGCACTCTCGTCTCATCCATGTTAAAAATACGATACGGTGTGGAAGCAACTTTGTCATCACAGCTCCCCAATTATCAAAATATATTTTTACTTTCTGTCAGTTGAAAGCTTTTAATAGGTTGATATTAATTGCTTGCGATTTTCGGACACATAAGGGATTCCTTTTGAGAAAAGCATAGAGCCAGACACCAAAATCTCTCACAACCTATTCAGGATTTTTTTGAAAAATTGTTAGGAACGTTGTTTCCTTCGGCAGATGCAAAGCCAAACTGGCGGATTTGCAGTGATTATAGACCATAAAAAAAGATTATCCATCAATTTTTATTCGTTCAGTCAATGCTGCTTCGTGCTCTTGACTAAAAACTGTTTTTCGGCTAAGAAGTGGATCTCCTGAAATCCCCTTAAATTTTCTGTCAAGCAGTCTTGCGAATGGAACGTTGAACTGTTTACTTGCTGCTCATATGGAATGTCCTTCATGGATAAGTAACATCGCCTATTGCAGCTTTTCATCAGACCATCCTCCCCTGGTTGTAGTCCTTTTCCACGTTCTAGGCATCTAAAGAGAAAACAGTATCTTGCAATATATTTTGGCCATAAGTAGTACAAATATGGAAGGGCAGCGCATTAGTATTTAGATCTGTGAGGGGTTGTGCCGATCATTGATCGCCATTCCCCCACTCATCTGATCGGTGCAACCTAACCATGTATACTGCAGAATATCATAACTTAACAATTCTATAAGTTAGTTTAAAAACGTAAACCGTGAACTAAAATGATGCTGAAAAGATTACCAATCCATTTGCGCGATTAAGTTATTCAAAATACAAATGTACATGTTAATTAAATCGCTTTAAAAGCATGAAGAAATTTTCTCTGAAATACACTTGCTTACTTCACACCAAGCGCATGTGCGGAACTGGTCAGTAGCTGCATGTAGTTAATTTATTGCTCAATTGGAAAGAGCGTAGCACTCACCAGACTTTGCTAGAGTGCACTCTACTGTCGTTACAGACCTGATCGGGGCCACCCCACTCTCTCCTATTCTGGTTGCACCATTGGTGGCTTGAAATATAACTACACTGTCGTCGTAATGCAAATCTTCTTAATTCACAATATCGGCTCCTAGATTTCGATGCGATATTTATTGTTTACCTGAATATCTTAAATTATTAATTTATCTCATCCCCATGAAACTACTTTGAAACACCCTTCTCTTTCGTGGATATTGGTTTAGCCTTTTTCACTCCAAAATCTTGAGTAGTTCTATCACTTCCCAAAATAACACACTCTATTACGCCTATCAAATTGTTTACAATAATGTCGATGGTGTTTATGTCTGCGGCTAGCTTGCTTCAGCCTGCGAAAAGATGTGGTTGGATTAGGGAGGTATAGCGGGGTCAGCTCGTGTATTCCGTGCTGTATCCAGGGTATCCAGGAGGAAACGTCGAAAATAAGCTGTTACAACAATGGTAAGCATATTTTATCTAGTAAACTTCTTGGATATTCCGAATGGTTGAGCCGCAATAGGTATTCAAAAGTTGGTTTGAAAAATATTTTCAATGCAAAATATTGCAATGCAGAAGCATAGAAACACTCCAGAAACATGTAAATTGTTTCTTTTCAAAAGAAATATATTTGTTCCGAAAGAAAAAAATTACTCAGAAATAAAAAAGCACCCAATTTACACAATTCAACTGCATTTTTTATTTCTTGGTACATTTTTCTTTGCGAACAAATATATTTATTTCTTTTCAGTATAATAAGGAATTTGCATCAACTAAACCAGATTGAAAATCTAAAATTAAGAGCCAGAAGATTGAAAATTAAAGTTTCACATATTTTTTCTCTGTCAGCCTGCCACCATCACATTTCAAAACAGAACGAATGCTATTTCCGTTTGTTAGCTTTACGCGCAAAACCTCCCCCTCCTCTACCATCCTTCGGTTGCCATCTGCTCCCGTTGCACCGCCGCCACTGCCCGCCGCCATTCCCTCCATCATCGCATCTCCCACTCTTTTCCCTACTCCGATTTCGCCACTCGCAGATACCACCCGCTAAGCCGTCGCAAGCCGTCCTGGGCTGGGCGGGTCTGGCGCACACGCGCCGCCATAGGAGAATCGAACGCTCTGGGACCCCGCCCCCCCTCCCACGTGGCACCAGTAGCTTTTGAGGAACAGCCAAAGCAAATCGTTAAATGGTACACGTGAGTAAGATGTAAAAATGGATGTTGATTTCAAAAGTTGTACGTGTAAGGTAGCTGGTTGGAACGGCTGACTTCACTAGTGCCTTTCCAAGTCAACGGCCAGAGTCCGGTCTTCATCATCCGCGATTAACATCAGTCGTCCGCGAGTGCAGACATCGCAAACTCCCAATGCACTTTTCACGAGATTGCAGATCCACGCATTTCGCACGTGTTCCAGTTATCCGTGTGCTTTGGCGGTTTGTCAAAAAGTCTCTCGGCCCGGCCTCCGGCCTCCTGCACCCAGCCCCCTGCCCCCGGCCGCTCGCGTAGCCAGGGAGGGCACAGCTGCGTGCGGCGGCGGATCAAACGACGCGCTCCCGCACCAAAAAATCGCAAATAATCAAACTGGAACGCGCATGTTAGAAATGGCGTATAAGTATTCCGCTTTGTGACGTCTACGAAATCATCGCGGGTAGCGGTCCGAATTTAGGGTCGTCTTTCGGAGAGTCCTTGGTCAGTTCCATACACGTTTTTGTGTATAGGTTGGGTGTACATTTAACCTAAAGTGTATTTAAGTACGTTATGGAGACTGTCTACATCAGTTCTGAGGAATTCTAACTACTCCTGTGTCGCAGGATTCTACGAACTTCATTGTGAGTGAATGGAATTCATCGTCAGATTATTATTATTGAGAAACAACGATGCATTGTATAGCCCTTACCATATTTAGCAGCATAATTCGGTCGAAAGTTCATTGATATTATGAATAACTCGGAAATTCAATTTATTTGCTGCATTTCCAACTAAAGAGAAGAAATAAGCATTCTGCCACGATAATCATTAATAAAGCTAGTTATTGCAACAATATAACAGTGATTATTAAAATTATTCTTTGAAATAAAATACAGTACATTTTATAGTATTGTTCTTTTGTCCGATATTTGTACGGAATTAAGTTTCCAAATATATCTTACTTAGTAAAGATTCAAGAATATTCGTCACAATTGTCCTTAACTCGTCCAACTACCTCGGACCCTGGAGAATGTATTGAAGAGCCTAGCCTTTTTATTAGATTTAGTGTCGTAAGCAGGTCGGGAAAAGTCTTAGCGAAAGGGGGTGAATTCTTTTGGCCACTCGGTGGAAAACAAGCACTGGAGCACTTGACCCTCAGCTCAGCGCGCGGGAAGGATGCGCTCGACGGTGAAACGAGTCCACGCGCGGGCCGTCGTGCCGGGTGCGGGGGCGTGGGCGGCCGCAAAGCCCCGCAAAGGAAGCACGCGAGGCGCCGCCGCGCCGTCCTTCCTCCACCGCGCTTCCGCCGCAGGTGGCGTGACACCCGAGTCGCCTCCGCCCTCCGCGTTTCTGCCTTTTCCACGCCCACGACCACACGTCCCGCCGTCGCACCTGCGGCGAACGATCTCATCATGCTCTGTCGACTGATACTGAGTGGTCACCGTTCCTCTTGCTCAATAATCCCCTTTGCGACTTCCCGGACATTCTATGATTTGTTGCCTTCGCTGCATTTTTGTTTTCTTTCCTCTTCCTTAAGTGGCCTTTGCTTCCTATATTTGAATTTAATGCTTTCCTTCCTGTGTAGCCGTTCACTATCTTCAAGCACTGATACAATTGATGCAAAGTTTTATCTTTCATTTTCTTCCTCCTCGATACATTCCAGAACCTTTTGAAGTGTTTTTTGTTGAATTTCACATTGATTTCGGTTACGCACGTCGATCTTTTCATTATTAAATAGATATAAAGAAAGTGATTGAAGAGTTATGTGAAGAGATGAACATAACAGTTCACATAAATCGCTTTCTTTTTCGCTCAAGAAAAGCTTTGGGAAATTACGGTTCTTTGTATTTTCGTTGATTTGTGTCATTCCAAACTGTAGATGTAGAATGAATCTTTTAAGAAGGTTAACGTTTGGGTATTGACTCGACGTTGGTACTACGACATTGTACGTCGTTATTAGTTAAAGAGAAATGTGAAGGTTGATGATTACCATAGCATTCTTTACTGGTATATTCCAGTTCCTTCTGAAAGTAACTCCTTTCTCTCCGAGTGAACGGTTGAGCGTTCTGACTGACTGATCCGACGGACACATGTTCCACATTAGGTAGCTGTCAGAGGATTTCTTCTTTTAATCGGATCAAAAGACACGTTGAAGAAAAAATGAGTTGCGAAAAAACAATGTCTACAGCTTTTCAGGCACAAGTGGAGGTAAACATTCTGCAAAGATGCATGATTCAGAACTCTCGTGAAAAAAAGTATCACTGTGTGTTTGTTTTTAATGTCTATTATGTTGAAAATGTTTTACTAAGTACTTAGGTGTGATATTCATTTTGTTTATTGTTTAGCTTGTGAGTCTAGTATAATGCCTAGAAATTGTTGGTGTCAATACTGTAATTACCTTATTGTTTAATTGCGTATAAGACCTTACATATTACTCACACGAGACAGTGTAAGAATACTCATACCTTCAAAATGGCCGCCATATCTTTTCACTCGCTCTTGCCGTCTGTATCTAGTCTTTAGCAATTAACCCGCCGAACAGAGGTTAAGCGGGGATCAAGGGTACGTGGATGGATGGAAGGGTACCAAGGGGACCTGGCGTGAGGGCCCGTGGGACCCTGGAGTTCCTCATGACTGGTTTAGGCCCTACTGTTGTCCACAGACCTTATGGTAGAGGAACATTGGCAGACAGACGCTTTTGGAAAGGGGGAAAAACCAACTTTTTTCTGTCTCCAGGACCTCTAGCTCGTGGATTTGGAATATTCTGCGTCTGGGAGTAAGAAATTTCCATGTTTTATAAGAGGGACCCATAAAAGGTTGTTTTCTGTTTGTTTTTTTTAAAAAATGGCAATTTTCCTGCAGTATTACATTACTTTTGGTATGAGAAATTAACTAGAATTTAGGCGTGTGTGGAAAACTTGTACTCTATCCTTGGTATGTCTTAAAGAAAAATTTTATCTTAACGACCCAAGAACAATAGTTGCACATCGAGTTTGTTACATAGTAAAATGTAATTAGTTAATTCGCTGTAATCATTCTAAATTTACTTATTAGCAGTGCATATCGTGCACCACTTAATTGATTAATTCAATCATAACACGAATCGCTTAGGGTATGAATTGATATTACTTCCGTGGCCTCCTGCTAATATAAAATTTTGAAATTTTTTCAACATGAAATTGTGAACATTGAATTTTGTACCCGTCTACTGATTGGTTTTGGTTTACCGAATTCTTCTCCGATATTAACTGCTTTTCGCTGGCAAATATATTTGTAAATTATTTGTGTCATCGACCTCACACGGAACGATGACATCCATGAACCGTAAGCCGAAATGATCTTGAAGATATGAAAAGCTCTCGACTTCCATGCCACAATTAAGACAAAACACCCATGTCTGGCGCTGCAACGAGAAAACTCTCGTGTCTGCGCCGGTGGTATTATGGCCAGTGAGATCGTAAATGACTGGCAATTAAACTTTTATAGTGAAAATGTACAGAAAAATCGGTAGTATTCTAGTGCTTTTCCGAACATTAAAATTCACACGCACGCTACCGTTCAGAAAATTCGGGCCATGCGGTCGCCCTAGAGCCCAAGAATAAATACCAGGTATCGAGATCACTTTTGAAAAGCGATCTGTGTCTGAGGTTCGAAGGAGGAAACCTTAGGCGAGGCGGCTAGCGACTGCTGAGAGACCGGGGACGGGATATCCGTTAACGCGTACCCTTATAAGGGCTGAAACTCCTGGTAAGGCAGCCCCCTCTTCCTTACTGAGCCCAACCACTCACACGTGTGCCCTCATGAGCTGTGAAAGGCAAACGGTAGTCCAGGGGAATTAACAAATTCTAGTAATGATTGTCATAAAGACAGTGTTACTTTAGTACATTCACCAAAATTGAAATAGGTAGATTCGATGATCAGCAGAAATCGTCAGTTTTTGTAATACTAGATTTTCTATTTCAATCATTTGCCTTACGATGCAAAAGATTCGAAATTGGGTAGTTCCGTGAACATTCCAAGAAAAAAGTTGTTCGACGTAATTTTAGGGATGTGTTGTAATTTGGGGAGAAGCGTGAAATTACGAAAAATCGATTTGACGTTACCATCCAAAACATTGCTACTAATGAACGATCAAAGACAATGAATTCTTTCTTATCATGTAGGTGGTACAGATTTGTGTGCTGTTAAGGGAAAGAATGTCTCTTTATCATAGAACATATTCTGGGGATGAGGATTTTCCCCCGAATTTTTCAATGACTATCGTTAATTATCCAGCTTCTGTGTACAAGAATCTAACGAAATGTTCTTAAAAAATAACATGCGTTTGTTGAACAGATGCCGTGTAAGTGCCGAAGGGACTTCAAGTCATGCGATGCTATTTTCTTGTTGCAGGTGGCCCGCAACTGGGTGTCTAGCACAGCACCTCTTGATACGGCCGAGGAAACTTCGTCCAAAGACGTGCCTCGAGTATCAGCAGGTGAGCTTCCTTGCACCCACTTGTCTCCCATCCCAACGCCTTCTCACTGTGCGTCCTTGAATGTGACACAGCTGTTTCAGAATAAATGGTACAAACTTATAGGGCATGCAGAGGGGTCGATAATTGTCACTTTCTGCCAGTGCTATGGTGGTAAATTTCATGTAAAGGAGTTCTCCCTTTGGTTAACAGCCATATGGCTGGTTGGCAGTACAGGAGCCCCTAGTGCCTTCTTGTTGGACTGGTCTTGGGCATGTGTTGTATTTTGCCATTGCTTTCCCTAGGGGCGCTAGTTCGCCAATTTTGACACCAAATAGCGCAGGCCCAGATACAATATCCGCAATCTTATCCAGTAGTTCAAATCGAAACTGTAATTGGTGATAAATTGCTCGAGGATTTAATTTTGCCAGGATTGGCCAAGTGCCTTTCCCGGGATCTTGTTTTACATGCCGTTTTCGACACCTCAAAAATCTCCCTACTTTGACCGGGTTTGACCCCGCGAACTTGGGATCAGTAGCCCAGCATGATAACCACTATACCATCAAAGCAGGATGTAAAGAAGTTACACGTATGGTATTTGCCTCTAGCCAACACCCAATTGTTAGGCAACCTCGTAAACAAATATGTTTGGCAGATACATGAATGATTGATTAGTAATTCCGGGCGCGTCAAAGGCTAAGGTCATTAGTCCCGTAAGTGTAGTACATGATTTATCGCTGGCGGTGTCTGTGATCTCCCTCTGCTGGATAGCGAGATTCCTTCCGCGCCGACCTACCCATCAGCTTGTGGGGTATCCCCAAACAAGTATCTCCCACCAGCGGGGGCACCGCCACAGCTGGGATAAGCTCTAAGAACCCGACTGGTCTCCCGGCATGTATGGTAGTGTAATGCATATTAGTGTGTGTAAGGGGTGAGGGTAGGGCAAAGAAGAGGAAGGACAGAAAGCGCGCGACCCCTGGACCGCTTGTTAGGTACTACTTTGGCTTTCGCCTGGTGTTAATCGGAGAAACCACGTACATCTACCAATTAGAGTTGCCAGCTGTTGGTATCCTCCCCCAGACAGCACCTGAATTCGACCTAACCGTCTAGATCAGGTGTGTCCAACGTGCAAGCCCTCAAGGGCCACAACTAAAACTTTTAATATGGTTGCGGGCCGTATTTTCATTATTCTGTTATCCACACGTGACCCAGTATCATGGCAGTGCGCTCGTCTGCTTTGAAATGCGGATGTGGGGGTGGAATTATGCCTGATGTCAGGCTCTACCATGAATAACGGAGGGAAACACATTAAGATGGTTTTGAATACCTGAATTTACTAGGGAAAAAAATCCTTATATCTACTTAAGCTATTCTTACATTAAGGTGATGACCCCGATAGGGCGCGTGCGCTAGGCCTAATATTCTCGCCCGAAATGGATGTAAGGGACTTTCACATTTGTCTTATAACCTTTCTCCGGCCACAATAAGTGGCACCGCGGGCCGCGAGTTGGACTAGACAGTGTGAAAATTCTTCCACCCTCGGTACTCGAACTCTAGAACCTTCCGGTTAGAGACACTGTTGTGGCGTGAATCAATGCCAATGAGCCACACATGCCGGTGCAGGTTCACCAACTCTTGACTTCTAGAAAGTTATCTGCTGAACATCGGTGCATAATGAATTGCCTAAAAATTTGAGGCATATGCGTAACTCCGTGATATCAACTTCCCTACTATATGTTCATTGGCAAAAAGTTGTCATTTTTGACAACTACCAGATCATTTGACCATTTCAAGAATTTTCAAATTCCTATACCCGTCTGGTTAATAGAATTAAATTGGATGTTGACTTAATTTTGAAAATATTTGAAGAGAAAGTTACCAAATTGCGAAGCAATAATAATAATAGTAATAGCCGGTACCTATAGTCGAAATCGCTGAGGTAGTGCCGTTGCGATCTCGGAGGGAAGAATCGCGGGTTCGAGTCCCGCCTCGGGAATGGGTATGTTTGTGTATGTCTGTATATGTGTGTCGTACATTCACCATTCATGGTCATCATTGCATCTTCCATACTCCGAGGATTAAAAGCCCTCGGATAAAAATCGGATTTAACTTAATTTTGATCATGTGATGAATCACATGCACCTGTCTCCGAGATAAAATTATGCTGAGCCCCGGTAAGTGGAGATGCTTGTATGCGTGACCCCAGGCGGCCTATTCGCGAACAAAATAACAATAATAATAATAATAATAATAATAATAATAATAATAATAATTTATTTGGAACAGCCCACATTTTGCGTAAAGTATTGTAGAGGCACTGATATTCACCGAATCTGCTCCTTAGGTAGCTGGTTGCAACCTGGAGTATATTTTAAATTCAGCCGACTCATAAGATCTTTAGTCGTGATGTAATGGAATAATAATAATAAGCCGGACCCGTGGCGCATACGGTTGCGGCAGCCGTCGTGTGCGCCGAGGATGCTACAGGTTCGAGACCTGCGTAAGCATGGCCATATTTGTGATTGTCCCGTCGCCCTCCATTATCATTTTATCATCTCATTATTCACAATTCAAGGCGTAACAACCTTATCTTAGCAAGGGATCTAGCCGTAAAAAGCTGATCCCCATCATTACACACGGTAATTTCTCCGAGGCCGCGGAAGATAACGCGTAGCGTAATTATTATTATTATTATTATTATTATTATTATTATTACACAAAAAGTAAAGAAAGATAGTGTATTTATGGAAATGAATGTTTATGAATTCCATTTTGATTTCCTTTTGAAAATCTTCATTAATTGAACAAAAAATCAATGTACGTGGGGTCAGTTTAGCGACCTTAGGCGACTGCAGCCTGAATAGAAGCAAATTCCCATGTTTTTCTGCCACTTTGAATGCACGCTCACTGTTAAACACGCTTATTTGTGCATGGAGTGCTTCCCTTTTGGAGTGGTTTTCATGGTGTCTGAGGATGAGAACAATTGGTCTTCGGAAGAATGGCAAAGCGGCATAATGCGGCTCAGGCGACGTATGTGGAGCCACCAATTTCAGGGCACACTGGCAGTTTCCAGCGATCGCAACGAAACTGATTTTCCGAAGAAGCGAAATACAATAAGTTGGAATCCGTCGCAATTCTTTTCAGTTATGTCCCTTTGTGTGAAGATATAATCGCAACGTCTTTGTAATTGTATACTTCTAGATGCAGAGTACTTTAATAACTGCAAGGAATATAACAATCTCCATCATGTAATCATCAGAATGTTTATAAGTCATTTTACATTTGTACACCCGCCACAACATAGGATCAGAGGTAGAGGGGTTATTATGAAGTCCAAGGAAGAACAATAATAAATTTGAAATGGAGATGAATTGTCGCTCGTATGTATTCGGAGGTGTACTGAGTAACGTGGGTGTGAAGTGGTGGGTAGTTTTTTCTGCACGTTCCCTGCCCCATGAGCTCTCATTCCAAGCCAACGACGGCCCGCGAGCAGCTCTTGCGGAGGGGCGAGTGGAGGGAGGGCCCTCGGGAGTGGGTTGCCTGCGGCGCGCCGCCCGCAGCGTGCCACCCGCGACCCTCCCCACTCGTCGCCAGACTCGGAAGAGCCGGCAGCTGCCCCGGGCCGGCTCTTGCACCTCCACACTACACTGGGCCGAAACGGGCCTCAAGCGCACACCAAAACAAAACTAGTGGTGCTACAGAATGGCACAGACTTTCCTGTATTAGTTTTCTATTTCCTTCGGTCTCGGCTTGCTTTTCGGAATTGCCACATATTCGTGCAAGCCATCTATCGCCGCCCAAAGTACATTTTTTTTTGACATTTTCTTCATTTTTCAGTTTCTTCATGCTAGAACGGAAATGTTAATTTTAAAATATTAAAGAACAGTAAAACCTCGTCCTAAAGGCAATTTTCTTTGAAAAATTTGGAGCCGTTTTTAAGAAAATTGCGTTTAAGTCCTACTAAAACTGAAATTTGATGCTCTTTTTCACAGAAAATTTTTGAGTTTTCGCAAAACTTTATTTGAAGTCATTTGAAGCACTTACACTCACAAATACAATAATGTTTACAAAATGCTGATAATGTGCATATTGAATGTGTGAGAGATCTTTAAAAAAATTACATTTGTGTAATTTTTGCAAAAACCAAAAAATACCCAAAATTTAACTTTATATTAAGGAGTGCAATTAGCACTATCGGTTCGCGCAATATTGCACGCAATATTTGCAATTTTAAAAAATTACAAAAAAAAGATTTTCTCAAAAACTGCTCCAAATGTATTTTTTAAACTTTTGGTGGGGATAGTGCTAAATGTGCTCTATGAGATGACATAAACGGCATATTGCTCTATTCTTTTGTTTTTTTCAAAAATTACAAAAATGTAATTGTTTGATTTATCTCTCAGGCCGTTAATATTAGAGGCGAGTTGTTCTCATCATTATGTTGATGAGTACATGTACTTTAAATAACGTCAAGTAATAGTGCTTTAAATAAGTCAATTCTCGAGAACTCATCCGTTTTCTGTGAAAACTAGCTCAAAACTCCGTTTTTTGAGAAACGCTCAAACTATTTTCTCAAAAATGGCTCCAAATTTGTTCTTCAGAGTTTTGGAATGGATAGTGCTAATTGCACTCTTTAATATGTCCTAAAGTTTACTTTGAGGGTTGTTGTTTGTTTGTATTTTTAATGGTCTCTGACATCTTTAGTTTGCACATTAGCAGCATTTTGTAAACATTATTGTATTTGTGAGTGTAAGTGCTTCAAAATACTTCAAATGCAGTTTTTTGAAAAGTCAAAACTGTTTTGTGAAATCAGCTTCAAATTTCGCATTTTCTGTAGTGCTTAAACGCTATTGTCTTAAAAATGGCTCCACATTTTTAAAAGAAAATTGTCATTTAGAACGAGGTTTTTGTGTTTTTTAATAATTTAAAATTAATATTTCCGTTCTACCGTGAGGAAACCGAAAAATTAAGAAAATGTCAAAAAATGTACTTTGGCCGGCGATAGATGGTCACTGGCAAGAGTATGTGGCAATTTCGAATAGCTAGCCCTGACCCAAGGAAACTGATAACAAATACCGGAAAGACCGTGCCATTGTGTAGCACCACTAGTTTAACTTCCTTTACTATGTCCTAATTACAATTTTAAAGAAAAAATTGGACACCTGTCTGAGAAAAATCTTTTTTATAAATTGCATTAACTTCTAGCAGAAATTACGCGAAAACACAGACTTTTGCAAAAAATAATACGTGATTTAATTTAGAGATCTGATGTTTTAGAACTGATTTTAATCTCTTATCAGTATAGTATTTTGGCGAAATTATTTTTCTGCAATTTTTGGAGAAAAAAATTGTACACTGAAAATGTAACGAGCACAATTTCTTACCGTCCTTTGATACCACGAGGAAAAAATGTATAAGGTAAATATGGAGCAGTTTCTAAGAAAATGAGTTTAAAATTACCTATATCTTACGCAAATTCACGAGAAAACTACTCATATTTTCGAAAAATTATGCATTATACATTATTTCAATTTCTGTCTTTAAAGAACAGATTTCTTGAAAGAAAAAAATCAGTATTGTTGTAGTAGGAAAACGCCGAACAATTTTTAAACTTATTATTTCCGAAAAAATCAGGGATTTCAACGAAATTGAGACCAGTGCCATTCTTTTAAGCGTTCACTACATTTTCCGAGAACATTGTTTAATCCAAAAATTTGGAGCCATTTGTTGAAGCCATATTGTTGAAGCTTCGTGTAAAGTATCCCCAAAAATCATAATATCCGTTTCCAACTCGCAGGACCTCGTTCATATCGATATGGAACTATCGATTTTGGAGAAAATCGTCTGAAGGGTTCAGGTGTTGCCATCAGTCAGAGAGACGTTCTGTAGTCAATCGATTTTTCGGTATCAAACACACAAATCTTACATTCTGATTCCTTGACGTGTTAGAGGAAGGAATTTTTTACATAAAAAGCAAGTTCTTTCTGCGTGAAATGCTTGCGAAAATGATCTCAAAAAGTTTCCCCCGTTTGTATCAAAGAATATTCAAGAAAGTGTTGATTATATTTTCGTCGAGCTCCGTATTTTCGAAAGTAGCAAAGAATTAACATTACAAAAGCAAATTATTGAAAATGGAGATTTTTACTGAATGAAATGTATTCTTCAAAATTAGATCTTAAAATAAAGTCGTGTCCATTTTTTATATTGACAGTTTCGTGTAATTTTTCAGATTTTGGAAATTGTAGAAATTTCCATACTTCTTTTGCTAGAATTTTTCAGGAGTTGTCCGGAGATAATAAGACCTTCGCGACACGACCGTTTAAAATTCTTAAAATAACTTCTTACTGAAAGACATCTTGAATTAAGCTCATAGGCAGTTTAGACAATTATTTTCTCGAAAACTGCTCCAAGTTTTTGTTTTGATTTATTTCCTCGGATAGACGAAAAGACACTGAAAAATCTCGCGTGCCTCATTTTCTTTGAACATTCTAAATTTTCGAAAATTGCAGATGTTAGAAATAATGCAAGGAAGTAAGTGCCATTGAAGCTCCATTAGTTTTTATTTAAATGAAAGGTTTTGGGGCCGGAGATGTGCTACAATCTGCTCTTATTATCGGATTTATCGTATAAACTAAATATTAATATTTAAAAATCAATAAAATATCGCAATATTGTCGACATTTGTTCATTTCTTCTTTTTATTGTGAGTTGCAATCAGTATGTGGAAAGTAGTTTTTAATTTTTCGCATTCTAGTTTTTTAGTATAACGAAAGTATTATATTGTTGCGTCAAAAAACGGCAATGTTTAGGCAGAAAAATTACGGGCACACGATACCGAAAAAAGTGGATAAATCATGTTCACGTATATAGTAAATTACTTTCTCTAACACGTTATGTAGCCTGTATCCATGATTTCTGGACCCTTGATACCGAAAAATTAGTTTACTGCAAAACGTCCATCCGTCCGTCCGTGAACAATGCTAGGTGCGAAACTGTAGGCAGAATTTCCGCCAAAATATATATCCTCGTTGGATGTGGCTGATGTCGCGGCCCCTTGAATTTGAAACATACTCATGCTTTGTGCTTTTTACATGACGCCTTAAAAGCATTTCCAAAAATTTCTCAAAAATGGCTCTAATTTTTTTTGCCACATTTTTTCCTCGAATAAAGTAAAAGACGCCAAAAGAACCGGGGCAGGTTGGATTTGCGTTGAACTGATTTTTCGAAAATAGAATAAGTTAATTTGTTCGGCTCTTTCCTACAGTATTAAAGATATTTTCCCTTAATAAAATCTGCTTATCAAAATAGATATTTAAATAATTTCAAGTATAATTTTTCGAACATATGTGTAATTTTTGTGTCTTTTGTGTAAAATATATGCAGTTTTTAAACTATTTTCACAAAAATTGCGCAATTGTTTTCTTTAATTTTTCTCCTCGTAAGGATGGTAAAAAATGTGCGAGTCTCATTTCCAGCGAATTCTGTATTTCCGAAAATTGTTATCATTTAAAAATTACAAAATTCAAGAAATAAATTTTTAACTTAAACAACATTGTTTTTAAAAAGTCAGCTCTTTAAGGAAGCTCGCGTACATTTTTTAACTAGTAATTCGCCTAAATTCTGCTTCAAATTAATGCAATTTTTAAAAAAGACAGTTTTCTCAAAAACATCTCCAATTTGTTTCTTTAATTTTTTTTTCCAATGATAAAAGAAGGGAAGCTTAAAAGAATGACGCAGGCTTCATTTTCATTGGCCTCTCAGAATTTTTGAAAATTATACATTGGAAATAATGGTAGAGATAAATGGATTTTGAAGCTTCGGCCTGAATGAGCCCGTCCGAGAGATGTTGCGGTAAAGCGCGTGGCGAGTTAACTCGATGGATTTGAGTTCTAGTTTGGGCGCAGAAAAAATATTTTGCTTATTGAAAACACTTCTGCAGGCTCATGTAGTAGTATAATATTACGGAGCCTTTGCAAATAAGAGGAAGTGTTTGCGATTATAGCTCCCAATTTTGAACGTATCGGATTTAAATGAGTTCCTATGTAACTCGTGTCTCTTGGCCCCAGTAACTGTGACTTAATGTTTTTGACATGTGAAAGATATGAATCTATATCTCGTTGCCCTGTTGAATAAGCTAGCCATCCTTACTCTCCCTGACCTGCTCAGTAAGCTACCCAATTGAACCCGTATGTAAAATTAAGATACGTGTTTTAAGGCACGGTATTTTGGGAAAATCATGTATGTGAGGTTACATATATACTGTATCGGGTGCACAAGATAATTCAGGAAATAGACGGGTAATTCGAGATTTGTTGGGTGTGGCACGGTAGAGTAAAAAGTCTGTTTTTAAAATAACCCAATAACCGAGTCTACGTAAACAAAACGAAGCCATAGGGCCACTATTTTGAATTACATAGAATCTCATCAAGAAAGAAGACCTTGGGACGACTGTGAAGTTATTTTTCAAGCCACCAAATTGTTATGAAAACAAGTATATTGTAAGTAGGGATTCTTGGAAAATAAAATAAATTAAAATAAAAAATACTTTAGGAAATAAAATTTGTTTCAGTGCAAATATTCTGAGTATCTATCGTAGTTATTTGTTCCTGAGACCAAATATATCCCATAAGGGTCGTGTTTTACGCAGTCTACTCAATAAATTTTCTTATCTAGTTCTCTGTTCCCTAGTCCTTCCCACTCAGTAGATTCCGTGGAGTATGAACAATTAGAATACAAGAAAACATCTAGTCGGCTGGCGCCATCCCCCAGTAGAAACATTTCAATTGCTCCCCTGTATTTGATAAAGTAATTTTTACTTTCTCCTTTATTACTACGTACTTTAGAGAAAGTGAAGAATGGGGCATCAGGCCGGCAGTTTTTCGGCAGAAAAACTAGTTTTGTGAGTCACTGATACACAGAGAGAAGTTCTTTCTTACTGCCACCTGTAAATTACTCACGACTACGTTGTGTAAGCTGAATACACGTGGTCCATTGTGCGCCCTTGATACCGAAAAGGGTGTTAATAAAACCTCTGTACACAACACTAGCGCCTAATCCGTTTAAAAGATTTTCTCTAAAATGGATATTGCCCGATCGATCTCACAACACTCAAGACCCCACGAACTTGAAACGGATATTTAATGTTTATGAGTATTTTACACGAACTCTCAACACATTTTCCATTTTTTAGCTATTTTTTCTTAATTTTTTGCATCGGAGCACAAATTAAGTACAATTATAGAAATGGCAAAGGCCCGATATTTATTGAAACTTCTGTATATTCGAAAATTGCAAGTTTTTTTTTCGATCCCCTCCAACAATGTAAGGTTTTGAAGATACTTTTTTCTGATTGAAATCGCCTCCTCAAGTTTATAGTATCTTAATGGGTGTCTTTTTACTTTTCCGTATACGTACGTATGTACGGAATAATATACGTAGTGTAGGGAAAGTTATGTAATGCTGCACGAAAAAACGGCGAATTTTCGACAGAAAAAATTCATTGCCGGGCCCTGATAACGAAAAACTGGATACATCCAGTTGCTAAATGAAGAAAAAAAGACTCTAACACGTAGTGTAGCCAGAAACCCTGTTTTGTGGGTCCTTGATATCGAAAAACCAATTGAAAGCAAATCGTGCGACTGTCGGTCTGTGAACAACACTAGCGACTAAACCATAAGTACGATTTCTTCCAAAATGAATATTGCTCAGTCAATCTGATTCCACTCGAGGTACCGCGATTTTGAAAAACATTCTTAAAAATTTGGGGGTACGTTACATGAAGGCCTCCGGACATTTTAAAAATTTTCTCAAAAACAGCTTCAAAATTTTTCTTCAAATTTCTTAAAAGAATAGAGTAAAATACACTTATTAAGGTGGCATAGGTCCGAATTTTGCGGCTAACTCAGGATTTTCAAAAATTGCAAACGTAATTTTTTTCGGCTTCTTCCGACAACTACAAAATAAAAGTCGAGATTTTTTCTTCAAATAAAATTTGTTCTCCATAGTGAGCGAGTTCTTTCTTTAAGGTTATGTACATTTTTTTTAAATTTTGGTAGTTTTCACGCAACATTACTGCAATATATGGAATTTAAAAAAAAATACAAAAACAAGATTTTCTAAAAAACGCCTTCAAATTTTTTCTTTAAACTATATGTAGGGATAGTACTAAATGTACTCTATTAGATGACCTAAACGGCATATTGCTCTATTCTTTTGTTTTTTCAAAAATTACAAAAATGATTTTTTTTACTTGTTTCTCACGTTAATATTTACATTAGCGGCGATTTGTTCTCATAATTATCTTTACGAATGCATGTGCTTTACGTAATGTCACACAAAGTTTCTCGAGAACTCAATCGTTTTCTGTGAAAAGTAGCTCAAAATTCCGTATTTTCAGAAACGCTCAAACGTTATTTTCTCGTAAATGGCTCCAATTTTTTTTTTCAAATTTTTCGAACGGGTAGTACTAATTGCACTCTTTAATATGACATAAAGTTCTACTTGGAGTATTTTTTTGTTTTTTCAAAAATTACACAAATGTAATTTTTATGAAAGATCTTTCGTACCTGTGATATGCACATTTCCTGCAATTTATAAACACTACTGTATTTGTGGGTTACAGTGCTTCAAATTATTTCTAATAAATTTTTCAAAAACTTAAAAATGTTCTGTGAAAAGGAACTTCAAACTTCGCATTTTTAGTAACGCTTATACGCAATTTTCTTTAAAACGGCTCCAAATTTTTCAAAGAAAATTGCCATTTTGGACGGGGTTTTAGTATTCTTTAATATTCTAATTAGTATTTCCATTCTACTATTAGGAAACCGGAAAATAAAGAAAATGTCAAAAAATGTACTTTGGACGGCGATAGATGGCATCTCGCACGATTATGTGGCAATTCCGAAAAGCTAGCCTAGATCCAAGGAAATAGAAAACTAATACGAGAAAGTCTGTGCCATTCTGTAGCACCACTAGTTGTAGTTGTTGCAAGAGACAGAAAAGAATTCAAACTTTTGCAATTTTCGAAAATTCAGAGTTAACCCTGAAAATCGGACCTATGCCACCTTAAGTGTATTTTACTCAATGCTTACAAGAAATTTAAAGACCAATTGGAGCCGATTTTGAAAAAAAAAATTACAATGTCCGGGGGCTTTATGTAAAGTACACCCAAAAAGTAATGAATGTTTTTCAAAACTGCGGAACTTCAACCCACGTCTGCTGGCCGGGGGTTCTTCCAATTTGGAAAAAATCGTACGCATAGTTTAGACGCTGGTGTTCATATAATGTTCTGCGTTACTGAGAATACTTTCAATTATATTTTGCTTTAAACGTTATTTATATTTAGAAATTAAACAGTTTCATGCCTAAAATCATGAGTCATTAGTAATACTCGAATTAACTCTCAAAAAGAAAGTAATTCCCATTTATTATACACATATGATACATGGTACTCAAATTTTAAAATATAAAACAAAATCAAAGCAACTACAATATAATATTACACAGGCGCGGCTCGTCATTAAAGGCTGTAAGGCGGAGCCTCTCCTAGAGAAATCGCTGTCCAAAAGAAATTTAAAAATGTGTTTACAAATGTATTTATTTATTAATAATGGAATTCTGAGTTGTATTATGTTACAATCATATCAAAATATTTCTTTGTCGGTTCGTTAACGGCCGTCCGTAACGCATTTAAAGCTGTTGACATGGAAGAGTGAAGCTTTAGGCTCCCACTTTATTCTCCCATAAGGCCTGTATAAAACGAGGCGGCGTCACGTCGGGTATTCACTGCAGACGCTTACCAGCGGACGAAGGCTGCGGCGAGACAGCCTTCGATGGAGCCTAGGGTCTGAAGAACGGCGGGCTCACCAGATAGCATTACTGTGCAGCTCCGCGAATAGAATTGCCCTTCAGTTTTCCCAGTATGCGGTCGGAGCGCTATACTTGGGTTTTTCTTTCTTGGCGCATGAGGTCTTGTCTTCTGGGACCCGCAAAATCGTGAAACAGAACTTACGAGTACTCGTAACTTGTAACCTTTGTGAAACGGGTCCCAGGATGGAATATCTCACGGTATTTCGCGTCGTTCTCAATCGTCTGTATCAAACTTATTATTAATAGAAATGCAATGCACTGTAATGTAATGCAATGCAATGCAATGCATTTGCAGCCTTCCCCATTTATAAAACCACGAGTCGCGACTGATATGACATTTATAAGTTACGGATCAAAGACGTATTGTAAGCAATATAGATTACATAAAAGAAAATTGTTTAATACAAGCATACTGCTTTTCGTACATTTTTATTAAAATTTTATGAAACTAATTTTAATATAAATATATAAATATATAAATATTTATATTCTTTAAATATATATTTTAAAAAAATCTCTCAAACTTGCCCAATAAAACATTCGAAATCCCACCTCTGGCGTCCGTTAAGCTGGCAAAGGCATTTTCAAAAAGCACATTTTCTCTATACCCAGAATTTTGTGCTATGTTTGTGCTTTCCAAATAACCAAAAATTAATTTTTTTGCTCCAACGAGTTTTCCAAAAATTGGTGGCCTTGCTGGCTTAATGTTAAGCTGGCAAAGCCAATTAGCCAAAACAAATTTTCTTTATATACAAAATATTGTGCAATTTTTGTGCTTTTCAAATATATAAACATTATTTTTTTTGCTCCTACCGTTTTTCGAAAATTTAGAAAAAACGAATTTTCGAAATCCCCGGCAGGCACAACAACAACAACACGTAAGAAAACAACTCGTAAAAAAAACTATCCACCAAAATTAGATTTTTTAACACAAAAATAACCACAAAACAATTCTCTATTCAACAATGTTTTGAAATATTCAACATTAAATATTCCCCGTAAATAATAATTCTTTACACTACTGTCAAGAAACAACACATTTCAAGACATACAATTTTTTATAAAAACTAAACTACTCAATATTTCGCCATGTCCTTTCCCAACAAACAGAACCAAACATGGTTCTAAAAAAGTACACCAACACTGATTTTTTTGCTCTCACCGTTTTTTGCAAAATTCAACAAAACCTCTCACGAGTCACCCGGAACAACGCACTCCCGCAGGTTAAGAAAATCACTCACCAAGGCAAAACCCTAATTCAAAATCAAATTATCCTCACATAATATCAACCACAATACAATAAAATGCACTATACAACAATATCGTTTTAAAATTTTTGATTTCTGATACTATCGATGAAAAAAATTGTATACCCTCTAAGTGGGTACCGAAAACACACCAATGGAGGCACATCAATCCTACTAAATACTAAACTACACAACACTTCGCATTGTCCTTCCCCAACAATCAAAATCAAACTTCATTCGAAAAATTACACTTACACGGATTTTTTTGCTCCAACCGTTTTTTTTTTTTTTTTTGAAAAGTTGAACAAAACGACATGTAGGTGGCAAGATAGTGCAAATCCGCCAAATAACAAAAACAATCTTGGAAGGAAAAATATCATTCAAAATTAAAATGTCTTAACACAGCATCAAAAACTATACAATGCACTACGCAACAGTATTGTTTTCAAATCTTTGACTTCTGATTCTATCCATAAAGAAAATCTAAATCATTACGTTGTTGCTCCTGCCGGGGATTTCTAAAATTCGTTTTTTCTACATTTTCGAAAAACGGGAACAAAAAAAAAATAATGTTTATACATTTGAAAAGCAAAAAATAGCATAATATTTTGTATATAAAGAAAATTTGTTTTGGCTAATTGGCTTTGCCAGCTTAACTTTAAGGCAGCCAAGCCACCAATTTTTGGAAAAACCATTGGAGCAAAAATTAATTTTTGGAAAGCACAAAATTCTGGGTATAGAGAAAATGTATTTGAAAATGGCTCAGCCAGCTTAACGGACGTCCCCCTGCCCACTTTCGCATGGATGTTTATAATTACATGAGGTATCTCTATTGATTTAATTTTATTTTTCCAACCAACCAACGCACTGCCTACCCCGTTCGTTCTCTAAAACCTATGTCCTCTCTTCTCATATGACACCCCACACTACTTTCGCCCAACAGGTGGAATCGAACCACTCTGGCGTTAGCCAGCTACAGGTTTGAAGCCTGCACTCCGGACCACCGAAGTTCAGTTGGGCAAGAAATGTTATTTGACACGACCTTTTATAGTCAAGATACAAATTTCCAGCTTCTATGGGTCCAATGTAGTATATGTCTTCTAAAGATTTTAAGCGCTGATTTAAATCATGGAACACACAAAATATTGATTTTGTGTATTCTTTGACACCGAAAACTGCTATTTTAATGTTTACATTTTGAAGTTGAATTTTCTCTATGTTTGTGCTACAGGAAGAGGGAATGCTTTGATGTCACATTTTCTTTTGAGGCTTTGTAGTCTTCGTATAATGATAGTGCTTTCAGCTAGATATAAGATTGACTTATTTTTAATTAATATAAACTCAATTTTCGTTACTATTGTTGTTCGAGTATTGTTACATTCATGGACTTGTTGCTATAATCGATTATAGACAGTCTTATTCACTTCATAATTACAGTGGTAGTAGAGCACATGGAACATTGAGAATTTTTGAAATAATTGATTTTTAGTGAGAAAGTATGTTTTAAATTATTTACTTAGTGTGTTGCGACAACGCCCACAACATTTCAAGTACATTAATTTCTGTAAGTCTTGTTAGAAAGTCAACAACTGTGTCTTGATAATAGAGTTGGCTGAGAACCTGCTGAAACAACCACTGGACACAGTGAGGTACAATTTGATAGAGTTTGTAGCTGGCGGCGGCCGCGTCAGACGGCGTGTTATTTGAGCTATTACGTAACGTGTCCCTTCCCGCCGCGTCCTCGCCTGCCCCGGCCCCGCCCCCCTCTCCGCGACCGCTGCGCTGCCGTTCAGGAGGGAATGGGAGGGACTCCCTTGTCGAGGTCCGCCGGCACATACGCCGCACTCACCAATTCTCCGATGCGGCACGCTGCCTGCCATCGATCGGTTCAGCGCTGGCACCTACTGTACAATCTAACGGAGAGCGTAAAGAGTGCGTTTAGAGAATGTGCTCGGTAAGCAGTTGCTCGCCATATTCGTGCAATACAATACAATAATCTAGTTTTGCTTGATTAGAAACATATGTAATGTGTATGAAAATAAGTACTTGATGTACCTACGTAAGTATCCAACGTGAATAAACCTGTTCTGGATGATGTTCAACAATAGATGGTAGAACGAAACTTTCCATTGTTCAACGAAACATTAACCGTACGTATTCTAACTTGGTTGTTTGTTGTTGTTTTTTTTTCAATGAATTATATTCTCTGTCTACGTAAAGAAGAGAAGTACCCCATACTATTGCGGTTGCTTTTTCTTCTTAGATGCAAATATTTTGTTGTGCTCAATTCAGATAATTCTATTTTGAAAAAATGTGTGTTCATGTTTGTACACATAACAGGTTTTTTCGTAATCAAATAACCATAAAATCTTATATATGCCCAAAATTCGCGTGCTTTTTTTTTTTTTAATTTCTGCTTGTGAAAGCCATAAATCCGCCTATGCAAAATTAATTCAATCTAGATGTGTTGACCGCGCATACTCACACAGTAGTCTTCGCGGCCGGCGGTGATCACGTGGCCGGGTAAAGCGACTGCGGCGAGCAAGTTGCAAGTCACCGCGAGGCTGCGGCGACTTCAAAGTGTTTAGTGTGCCCCAAGTAGCGCCAACGCACTTTCCTGGGCAGCTTTCCGTGGCGCACTGAACGGAAACGGACTTGCTGCCGGCGCTTCTTCGTGGAACTGCTTCCGGCTCCCCTCCGTTGCCGGCGTCAGCCCCGCTCCGCTTCAGCGTTCCTTCCAATCGCCCGTCAAACGCGATAACTCACGATGTCTGTATGCGCTCTTCGTCCCAGCCTCCTCTCTCTGGTCGCGCGTTTTGAGTACGAAGTGCGCCTCGGGTATAGCCGTTACCTTTGACTAGTGGCCGCCTCGTTTACCGTGCGAGAAACTCCTTCACTGAAGTGGTGGAATATATCATCAGTGATATCTGATTCCTTTGCCCTTCATCAATTATTTTTGTACTTCGTTTTATAATTCTCGTAATAATGGGTGCAACTCGTATCATCATTATGTTGGACAAATCACTGACAAGTTTACAGTTGAGAAGTTATCAAACATTAGTCATCGATAAATTGAATATTTCCGTGGATTATTTTATTGTTCCAAGCCAACCGCATATGCCCTCCCTTATTTCCAAAACGGAAGAAAATCCGATCCCCTATTGACAGTTGTATTATTTATTAAGCTGATAAATGAGAACAGACAATGCACTTTCATGACGCATCTGTAATACATTGAATCCTGAGCTGACATGTGTGTTCCTTGTTTTTAGTCGGACTGTGGGTATGCTTAACCAATGCCATCTGGGAGACCTAGGTGAATGTCCGCTTAGTGGCGTTGGCTGAACACTACGCCAACTGTCACGTTCCAGTTCAGTGTACTCGAAGTGAAACTTATGTATCAGTAATCGTGGGAAAACTATAGGAAATTCAATGTATTGGGTCCTACTCGTATTAAGTTTAAAACTCGTTCTTCCCCACTCGTATTAGAATATCACCTCGTATTAATACCTATTCTTCTACTTACATCGTCTCCTAATAGTATGCCATTTGCTGACCCAAATGATGATTTTGCTACTCTGATTCATTCGAAGATATTATTTTCACTTGTTATCTTGCGTGCTGCTGTATTTTAAATGTGATAGGTAATGCAATTCCAGACAATAATATTGATCCATCCTGCAAAAGAAATGCGACAAGATTGGCATATTTCTCGTTCTAGTAGGTCATGTATAAAATATTTACATTTACACAACACGCATCAACCGGAGATGTTTTGTACAGTAGGATTTTGAGGTGCAAACTTTTCAAAAATAGCTGCTTTTAATTTCTGTTTGTTATCCTTATCAGAATTTTCACTCTATTTACAAATATTCTTACTGGAAAAATATCGCTTTTCTTTTATGATTGAATCATACTGAGATTTAATTGTAGAAGGAACCCAGAATCGTATCCCATATTTTTGTTCTTATTAATTTAAATGTATTACTGTCACGCACCATTACCATCACTACCTTAGATGATGCTACTACGCTAACTGTTAACTCTGTAGCCCGATTCGGCGTTTTATAAAATAGGAAAGTAATAACAACCATGTTCAGTTATTCAATAAATTGGGGTTTCGGTTTTGGAACGTTGTTTAATGCACAAAGCATATGGTGTCAAGTTGTCAAATTTCATTTTTAAAATAATTGATTTTGAGTTGGTGAATCATGTTGTCAAGAGTTTTTGCTAGTATGTCGAACATCCATTTCCAGGATTTTTTTATGATTGACGTGCGTTAATTTTGCTTGAGGTAATACCAAAAGCGTGAGAGAATTGAGTTTGCTAGTTTTTCATCCTCCAATATCCAAACATATGTAAATGTATTTTGGCGAAAATTGCATTTCAGTATATTTCTACTCGGTATTACATTGCTTGCTCATATTTTTACTTTCTCGCTTTTACCATTCTTTGCTCGTGCCCTGAGAATTCGTTCAGTTTGTAGCACAAATCGTGCATCGTATTTGATTGGAAATATCCAAATTTCTTTTGCCAAGAAGCGATTTTCAACTGTCATACTATACTACCATACTTAGAGTTCCCCTTGATTTCAAGGAATTGCGTTTACCAGCGCGTCTTTTACTGTCTTGCGTACTACTTAAGATGTATAGAAAAAGTATAGCAATGCTGTGGGAGAAACGGCGATTTTTCGACAGAAAAACGTTTATTACCAAGCTCTGGTAACGAAAAAGTGAATAAATCTTTTTCCTTCACGAAGTAAACTAATTCCTCTAACACGTTCCGTAGTCAAACCCTCAAACCCCATATTTTGTGGGTCCTTGATACCAAAAAATCAATTGACGGTCAAACAAGCTAGCACCTAAACCGTTCCGCCAATTTTCTCCAAAATTCGTATTCTCCTATTGATCTAACCGAACTCGAGGTCCAGAGAGTTTGAAACGGATATTTTGATTTTTGAATGGACTTTAGATTTCGCCCAACAATATTTCCAGGATTTTCTAAAAAATGGTTCCATATTTATGGCATAAAATATGTCCTCGGATACCATGGTGAACGCTTAAAAAGCGCGTATCATTTTCGTTGAAATCACTGATATTTCCAAAATTGCAAATGTTCAAAAAATTTTCAGCGTCATCGTACAACTACAATACTAAAGATAGACATTTTTCCACATTGAAATCGGTTTATCAAAAAACAGATCTTCAAATAATGTCATGTTCAATTATTGGAAAATGTGAGGAATTTTGCGTGAAAATTTGATAACAATTATTTTCTCAAAAACTGCTTCAATTTTTTCTTTAAAATTCTTATGGTATGTAGCAAAAAAAGGTTAAGAAGGAGGTGCTAGTTCCATTTTCGGCAAACTCTGTAGTTTCGAAAATTGCAAACAACAAAAAATTAACATTGCAAAAGTACAATTTTCTGGTATTTCTGGGTGTATGAAACTGAATTTTGCACTGTCGAATTAGTGTTGATGTATTACCTTTAAATGAATTAATTTTCTAGCCTAATTCCTCACGATTTGTAATAAGTTCTGGCAGTGACGGCTGAAATGTGTTAATATAGACAGAAATTGCAGTATTGTTATTTTACATAACCGTTACTGACATGAGAAAGTTCGTGCTGTTGTACCACTAGTTTACTTTCTCTAATACTGCTTAGGTAGTATACAGAAAATATTGTAATAATGCGGGAAACTAGATGTATCCACTCTTTGTCCGGCAATAATTTTTTTCTGTGAAAATAACATATTTTTCGCACAACATGAACGGAGGGACAAGTAAACAAACTTACACCGTTAATAGATTTTTCGGTGTCAAGGATCCACAAAACATGGGTTCTAGGTACACAACTAAATTGGAGGAAGTAATTTATTATACATTGAACCAGATTTATCGACTTTCTCGTTACCAGGGCACGCCAATGACAGTTTTTCTGTCGAAAAATCGTCCAATTTCTGCGCACGATTACAATATTTTCTCTTCTTACGATGTGAGAAATTGAATAAAGCGCAGGTCGTATTATCGTATCGTATATGCAAATGTTCAACAGTTTTTAAAGCATCGAGAAGGTTGTCTTATCTCTCGGGCTGATGGTGTAGGGGTAACGCGCTTTTAACTTGAGTTAGTATCCCAGAGTGGGCAAAATATTGTTTTCTTGTTGGAAGCCCTTTAACGGGTCTAACTAGTATTCTAATAGTACATAGCCGTTACAAATAATGTGAAAAAGTACGTGCTGTTGAAGCTATTTATTAAGCTAAATAAAGGTTAGATTGTGGGAATGGAAATAATACTAAAATAGATGACCTTGCTGTCAATCATTAAATACTTTTCATTTCATTTTGAGTATTACTACTTCTAAAATGGCGATCTTAAATAGTGCTTATGATGTTGACTTTCGAGTTCGTTGTGTTTATTAATGGCACGTTCTCTGTAATAATTTGCCTTGTAATTTCTCACCTCTTTTCTTTGCGTCCATGTTCTGTTTTCAGATATATTTGTTAACGTTGTTTTCTTGCAGTATTTATTGAGTAGTTTATTTTGATGAAAATTTAATCGTGATGAGTCAGTCTGTCATAGCCATAATCGTCATACTCAGATTGCTTGGTTCCTATTGACATTCTCTGCAATGGACAGACTCTGCAATGGAACCGTTTTGGATCAGTTTTATTTTTCAACATTATTTTTTAATATGTTAATGTATTTGGTGTATCTACATTCTTCGATTCGTTGGAAAATAGTTATGTATGGGGTCGGATTTTGATGACCTAAAATATCACCAAAATGATCAATAAAAGCTCTTAATTTTAAAAATGCCCTAAAAGCAAAGAAAAATGTGAAATTGTGATCAAAACCAGTTCGGATCAAGAAAAACTTGGATACGTTACTGATGCAATCGAAGCTTCTATTCTATGCAATACCAAGTGAACTCAGCATTCAAACTTTTGGTTTGGACTGTTCTTTACCAGAAAATCTCTGTCTAGTTTTCCCGAAATAGGCTGAACCGCCAATGGCGCTGACAGGCGTCAGAGGAACCAGAGGAGAGGGTTAAATTACATACTCATAAAGCTGACAATACAACTTCTGAGTGAATTCTGCTACCAGGTGTAGATCAGGAATTCTGTGGAAAACATTTGTTACATCTCGTAAATATTATTTGAAGGAAGTACCATTAAAATGATATTAAAATCGATGAAAACAGCGAAAATGCATTAAAAACTATGGAAAACGTAAAAAATGACTTATTAGTCGAAATCGACGAAAATGCAAAAGAATGACGTGTAAAAATGGGTCGTTTCCTTTTGTCTTAACATAAAATGAATTTCTATACCAAACTGCATTATTCTAAGGTGAAAAGAAAAAAAATGACATTTCATTTCAATCTGCCGCCTAGTTAAGTATGATACCAGTGGTAAAAGTGGCATTTTATTTATTTATTTAAATTTTATTTTCTTCCTGTTCAATTCTTACAAGACTTTTTCCGGGTGTTGAACATATTTTTTTATTTAAACATTTTTAATATAATAATATTGAAGCAAGATGCTAGCAGTTTACGTAAGGTAATTGTTTACCTTGATTTAAATTTGATAAATATAGTTCAGGTACATGTTAATTGTTTAATTAATTTAATAATAATGGAAATTTTAAAGACAAAATTAAATTTTTAAGGAGAATGAAATATATCATTGGGAAATCTAGGACGAATTCGATTATTATTTTGCGAATAGGAAAGATTGCGACTCGAGACCGAGTTGCGCAGTCCTACGAGCAATATATAATCACTTTTCACGCGAGTCACGTACACTGGTTTTTAGACAGCCGTCCTGACTTTCCTTTTATTGTAATGTAACTGTACAAATCATTTAATAATGTTCTATGTTCATGAAGTCTATGAGTCTTTCATGGAGTCAAGACTTCATGACTCTGTTTTATTAGTGCAATAGTCGCTGATGCGGTCAGACGAAAGTATTTTGTTTTCTTTGTTGCATTTTCAGTTGTATGTGAACTTTTGACCATCGTCTCACTTTAAGTACTAGAGCTAAAAATTGAACTTTTAGCTCGCTGTGTATGCCCTTAGAGTAAACGCTTTTACTAGTGCTGACTAAAAAAGATTGTTTTTTTAACAACTACGTAATAATCATTATTACCTGCAGGACCATCCTGCCGGAAAATGTTCTTGCAGCTGACGGAATGAAGGCTCTGGGAATCAGTTCTGGAGCATACTAAGCTGTTAAAGAATTTTAATGAAGTGCTGTGGGTAGCAGCCATTGAAACACGACTCGCACATGCGAAGGCACCATTCTGATGAAACATAATGCCTCGGCTGCATTTTCTTTTCTTTTTCTTTCTTCATTCTTTCCTTTCTTCACGACCACTGTGGTGTAACATTGGCATTCTATTGGTCTTTGGCGATATTCATTAGTAAACTAACAATACAGAAAATTCCTTATCTTCCATTAAAATTGTGATCAAATGTGGCCAAACTTATTTTGTTTTATTTTTTTATTTAAGGTCGCATCAACATCTAGGTCATTAGCGACTACTACTTGGTTTAACGTTATGAAAAAACTGAAGATAACATGAAATGGCGATGATAGGGGGTGAAAGGACGAACACAAATACAGGCGAGGCGGGACTCGAACCCGCGACCCTTCGGTCCGAGATCGCTACGACACTAAACTTTTTCTTTCGCGACCGTTCGCTTCCATTTCAAACATCGTATTTATCAACATGATGAATTCTTATTAAGCACCGTTGTCACCAATCTAGTTAATTATGGTTACCTCAAAGGTGATCTGAACCTTACGCTTTTATTCAACTCAATCTTGTTCAACCCCAACACAACTAAGCAGAGGTTTTTAAAACCTCATTGTTTTGCAATGTTGTTTAACGTAGTCTCGTGAGGAGCCCTGTTTTTCTGTTTCGCGTTAACTCTTTGACGCTCATTACGACTACACTCGGAACTCGTATATTTAGTGTGTAGCGACTCCTTATTAATATATAATGCCGCTTTTAATTGCCTGGAATGAAGGAACATGTTTAAACTAGTGGTGCTACAGAATGGCACAGACTTTCCCGTATTAGTTTTTCCTTGGGTCTTCGCTAGCTATTCGGAATTGCCACATACTCTTTCTTGCCAGCTACCATCTATCACCGCCAAAAGTACATTTTTTTGTCATTTTCTTAATTTTTCGATTTCCTATTGGTAGAACGAAAATATTAATTTTACAATATTAAAGAACACAGAAAGCCGTAATGGAAATTTTCTTTTAAAAAAGATGTGCCGTTCAAGAGAAAATGGCGTTTTAGCGCTACTAAAAGTGCGAAATTTGAAGCTCATTTTCACAGAAAATTTTTGAGTTTTCAAAATACTTTATTTGAAGCACTTACACTCACAAATATAAAAATGTTTACAACTTGCTGGTAATGTGCATATTAAAGATGTGAAAGATCTTTCAAAAAATTTACATTTATATAATTTTTGAAAAAAACAAAAAAAACTCAAAATAAACTTCACGCTATACTAATGAGTGTAATTAGCACTATCCGTTACAAAAGTTTCAAGAAAAAAATTGCAGCCATATACGAGAAAATGATGTTTGAGCATTTCTGAAAATGCCGAAATTTGAGCTACTTTTCAGAGAAAACGATAGTGTTTTCGAGAAACTTTACTTGACATTATTTAAAGCATATATTCTCGTAAATATAATAATGTGAAAAAATCGCTGATAATGTAAATATTAACGACGTGAGAGACAAGTAAAAAAATTTACGTTTTTGTAATTTTTGAAAAAACCAACCGACAGACCAAAATGGCTTTTATGTCATTGATAGAGTACATTTAACACTATCCCTACCAATAAATTAAAGAAAAAATTTGGAGCCGTTTTTGAGAAAATCTTGTTTTTGTCATTTTTAAAATTGTACATATTACACGCAATATTGCACGAAAACTATCAAAATTTTGAAAAAACATTTACATGACCTTTCTTAAAGAACTCAATATGCAGAACAAATTTTAATTGAAGAAAAAATCTCTATCTTCAATTTTGTAGTTGGAGAAAGACGCCGAAAAAAATTCAAACTTTCACAATTTTCGAAAATTCAGAGCTGTACGTGAAAATCGGACCTATGCCATGTTAAAAAGTGTATTTTCCTCTATTCATACAAGAAATTTAAAGAAAAAATTCGGAGCCGTTTTTGAGAAAATGTTGAAAATCCCCGGGGGGCTTCATATAAAGTACCCCCAAATTTTGAAGAATCTTTTTCAAAATCTCAAAGCTTTGACTATAACCAGATCGACCAGGGAATATCCATTTTGGTAGAAATCGTTCGTATGGTTTAGGCGCTAGCAGTGTTCACAGACAAACAGACTTACGTTTTCCTTTCAATTGGGTTTTCAGTATCAAGGACCTAGAAAACAGGGTTTCTGGCTACATCACGTGTTAGGGGATTTTTTTTTCTTAATTTAGCAACTGGTTTTATCCACTTATTCGTTTTCACGGCCCGGCAATGAATTTTCCTCCGCCGAAAATTGGCCATTTTTTCGCGCAGCATTACATAACTTTCCCGATACTACGTATATCACTTCGTGTATACGTACGTATACGGAAAAGTAAAAATAGGCCCTATGAAATAAGTTTATTGTAGCGATAAATCCTTTTAAGTACGATATAGATAGCTTGTAATGATTCTGAGACACATTTTCGTTGTAATTGGTAAAACATATTAACATTGGCCTATAAAATATTTCTTTCTAATCTTTAGGAAAATAATTTACTGTGACATAAGAGTAAAAACTGCGTAACTGTGTAGTTATAAGATGAACTTGCATGCAGTTATCCTTATACTGAATTTATACGAAAGTTATACGTTGTTGGTAATTTTGTTCTGTTTCGTGGATTAAGCTTGTGACGTTTATTATCCTCTTTTCTGTGCCACATTTTCCATTTGGTTGGTTGGAAATATTTGAAATATGTGTTATTTCTGTAGTGTAGATCCGTTTCACGACTCTCACTGCAAACCACTCTCGCCAAAGGAGTTGTCAAAATGAGAGAATTTCATGGATAGATGACCAATTTCGCTGTATAAAATAGCATTAATGGGTTGTTGAAGAGTCCTTAATTGTATAAAATACTTGAAGAGTGCTCTTAAAGGGCACCGGCGAAATACAATCCAGCGGTGCATACTGTCCGCGTATCTTCCTATTTCTTGAAATCTTAAAGGCGCGTCCTAGGGTCGTAGGGGTTTTTTCTCACTCCGTAATATACAAAATGAGGTTCGTTCTGGTATATTTTGGAGGGTTTGTCTCTTCTAGGTACCACAATTTCATGGAAAAAGTGATCAGAGTATCGCAGTTTCGAATTCTTTGTGTAATTGAACTTTTTGATATTCTATGCGATTTAATAGTACGTTTATAGCTCTTAATGAAGACGGATATGGGACAAAGGGAGGGTTACCCCCAAGTGCGTGTGCACAGAGGGGGCACAGGGGCCATGGCATCCTTGAAACTTTTGAGAGGGGCACCACAGTCCTACGTAATTAAAGATTTTATTTCCGTAAATACGTTCAGTTCCTGTTTTCTCTCCTTTTTAAGCTGATATTTTGGAGATTTGATACAGGTATTTGGGGAAGAGGTTCTTCAAACCTTGTGTAAATGGTTAATTATAAAAACAATTAAATTTGTATCAGTAAAATTATTTAAATCTCCTTGTACTATGTTTTATTTATGTAGTAGTAGTAAATTAAGATATTTGTAAATAAAAAAAGTTTAATAAAAAGAGGACCCAGTGGGTGATCAGGAGGGGGCTTCAATGGTTTCTACAGTCGAGAGTTCTCGTACGGGTGAGTCTATTAGTTTCTAAACGAATGTCTGTCAGAATAAATTAGAGAGAATTTTGACCTGCAATGTCCAAAGTAATGGCAGAAACTGTGAAAATTGATGTCGATATTTTCACGTAAAAACACCTTTTGTAGATCGCTGGTAACGACTATTTTTTATTACCTTAAAATGTTCACCTGTCCATCTGTCCAATTGTCAACAACACGCGCCTAACCCATTGATCGAATTTTCCCCTCATTGGATAGTTCCTGATCGATCTGGTGGAACTCGAGGCCCTTCACATTTGAAAAGGATCTTTTAATTTTCTGGAATTCATTAAATCATTCGGACATTTTAAAAGTTATCCAGAGTAGGTCAAAGGGCGATTATGAATAAGCTATAGATCCGATTTTGATTAAAATTTTTGAAAATTGTTTAAGATCAATATGTTTCGTCCTTCTAGAAACTACATTATAGAACCTAGATTTTTTTTCTTAATGAAAGTTTTCATTCAAATTACACCTTTATATTGTGTAGAATTTTTTTCCCAAATTTGGGTCGTGTTTTCATTATTTTCAGTAAAATAGTGGCTATTTTCCTAAAATTCGTAGGCAGTATTTTTTTTCAATCCTTTTGATTTTAATTGTGTTTTGTAGCATCTCACGTGTACGTTGTATTTCATAAATTAATTCATTTTTGTGGACACAAATACTTTAAATGTTTCGTAAGTAGTTTTTTGAAATCTCAGACGTTTTCTTGTAAATATTTCTCGTCTTCTTTTCATTGATAACAGCAGCCTTTTTGTATGACATAGACAGCGTTTAATAGTGGCCCATCGTTCGTAATGCCAGCGGTGTGACTCCCTCCTCCTCTAGTCGCATTTTTTTTTTCTTTTAAATACTTTGTAAGGATAGAGCACAATGCAGTGAATGTAATTTCAGAAGTGTAATTTCATTCAAACATTTGGATTTTCAAACGCTTATGTATTTTTTGTCGGATCTCCCGCGCTCATGTGGTGAAGAGAGATTTTCAAGAGGTAGCTGAAGCAATTGTAAGATACAGATTGCAATTTTTTAATAACCGTACATATAATAGAGAAAGTACGTGCTGTTTGAGTATCACTAAGTGTTTGTGTGATTGAGGTAGGTCTTTGAAATTTCTATCACGATAGGTTCGATTGCAATTATATTTTCGATGATTATGGTAATAATAATTAAAATAATAATAATAATAATAATAATATTTTATTTTCAGCCGACTCACATCTTTAGTCGTGATGTAGTGGAATAATAATTATTATTCTATTAATAATAATTATTATTGTTATTGTGATCAAAATAATACATTTCTTCTTGAAGAAGTGAAACTGCTTGAGTTGATCGTACGTCTTTGTTCAGAATGTTCGTTGTTTTTAACTTTTCATGAGTCTTATCGGTCAGTGTCGCAGGAAGTTACGAAGGTCTTTGGAATTCCTATTGTGGCGAGCTCTGTGGCTACAAACATCATTGCATCTGCTTGTGAGTTCTTAACACACACACAAATTAGTCTAACCACATTTTCTAACGTGCCAGATGTTTTCCTACATCTGTCACTTGCCTTAAGCCCCTTCCTCCATTTTAACCGGAAACGTCTTTAATAGGGAGTGTGTGGTACCTGGAACGTTAAAGCACTGGAAAGCGGCATCGATATCAATAAGGTGTGAAATCAAAAAAGAGCTTTTGCACGTCTAGGTCGAAACGTGCTCGGTTAAAATGCCCGCTAAAGCGTGCTGTAAACGCTATCTTTTGAGGTCGAGAGTCGTGTAGTAAAATCGAGCGGATCGAAAACATGTTGGGATTTGTTGTATTGATTGATAGTAGTGATTTGTAAGAAAACAGGTTTATTATCGCAACAGATCTACCTGTGTGCCTAGTCCAAGTATAGTTTTATAGATGAACGAAGATGTTATTCAATTTCTCATGAGTAGATCGGCTTCACTTGCAGAAGTCTTGCGCGTGGCCTTCAAAGAGCAGTCGCTCGGGAGTACGTTTGTAAATCCGAATATAGGTGGTCTCGTTCAATTCGAGAGAACTCACTCTTATATAGTAGATACAATAAATCAAATGTAGTAGATGTTCAGAAATTAAAATGTCTAATAGTGGGTAGTATTATGCATACATTTTACGCTTGCCAATACAAAACTTTCACGTGAAATTTCTTTGATTTTGGCAAGTAGGAGTCGCTTGCCAGAACATCTTTATGTATAAAAAAGGATGTTGGTATCTATATAAGAGCAAAACTCCGACACCGTTGGACCGATATCCATGAAATTTGGCACTTCTACGTGGTTTTTCACCGAGAAGGTTTATGTGCTGTTAATTCTGTTGTAACTCCACTACATGGCGCTACATATTCACTACAAATCCACGTCAAATGCAACCTGCAATGCACTCGGCAGCATTTTGAAACTATATCGTTAATTAACTCCTAAACTTCGCGTACTAAGGCCTTAAAAACTAAAATTTTGAGGCCCTAGGCCTCAAGGAAACATTTTTCACACCGTAATCTATGGAATGAACAGAAATGAAATGAATCCGAAGAAAAAAGCCCCCCCCAAGACAAAGGGAACGGCTTTTTTTCCTTCTTCTTCTTTTAAAACGTGTATCCGGGTTCAATTTGGTGTGGTCCACGTTACTTGGGGCAGTAGGTAATTTGTATTTTTTTAATTTTATTTATGCATTATTATCTCAATTCATTTGTATTCTTTTTTGCTTCTTCTTCATGTTTATCTCTCATTTTTCCGTTTGTTGCTAGAGACCCACTGAAGAGGGGAAATTTTAATCCCGAAAGTGACTTTGGGCATTTGTTAAATTAATAAATATTATAAACTTAAAAATTGTGGTTGATTATCCCTTATAATTACTGAATGTTGAATTGTCAAAAAGCATGTAAATATTTTTATCAAATACTTATAAATCCATCAAACAAAACGTACCTAGTATTACTCTATAAGATATCTTACATAGTAATTCTTTGTACATTTTAAAACTTTCTTTTCGCACAATGCGTTCAATATTTGGCCCAAATGATTGAGCGCACCTTAACCCCAAGACATTTGTCACGTTGTGATCTATGAGAGAGCTCAGTCTCGATGTACAAATTTTCATACTAAAATAAAAATTGCTCACTAACATACTTAAAAATTTGGGCTGCATGCTGGTGGAACTTAGAAAATTGTCTCTGGGGAATGTTTTTGTAAAAATGAATATCTTTCTTGTGCTGGAATTTGTCTTTCAAATCTCTACGATTTTTAAGATTAATATTTCCGACTATGAATCAGATTTACGCTTTGACACCAGATCAACATTGAAACTGGTAAAGCAAACACTTTGAAATCTGATCCCATATCAGAAGTTTCATGAAATCTATTTTCAAATTATACGTTCTTCATCGGCGATATTTGTCATATTTAGCTGCATGATTCATCGTGTAATGACTCTTTAGATTACACTCTTTAACATGATTAAAAGTTTTGTACAAACGAATCATGAGTCAAATGAAGAAAATATTCCAACTGTGCAAGAGATATTCAAGGGTTTAAAGACTGCACTATGATATTTTGAGTGTGGATAATGTACAGAGTGGCCACTTTGTGAAAAACATGGAAAACCGAGAAAATCAGAGTTTTTCATTGCTCTGGTCTTAAAGGTCAGAGAAAATCAAGGAATTCATTGAAGAATCGTTAAAAGTTTGTGAGAGTCATAAAACACTTTATTATATTAACACATTAATTTAAAAACATTTTTCGTTTAGTAAACTAAATATGCTCATTAATTCCATGAAAAATCGTCTATTATCTCTATGTTTATGGCAAGCATGCAATTAAAATCCCACCGTGCAATTAAAACTCCACACCCACCAATCAGAATTCAGAAAAGGAGCCAAATCGTTTAATTAAGAAACTATAACACAGGCATAGCAAAGATATTTCCAGTCGGCCATGAAACATGAACAAAAATTCACATCACAGTTTGTATTCCTACAACAACTGTATATAAACAACGAATGAATAAAACTAAATTGGCGAAGTAAACGCTAATCTAGCTAACTAATGGAACAATATAAAATATTTAACGTGTATTATTTGAATGTTGTACATATAAAACATTTGGCCTTAGGATTACGAATGTACAAAATGTACACATCAGTTGTGTTTACCCGTTCTAAAATGTGCACTATAGCAAATCTGTGTCACAAGTCACTAGTTGTTTTTACTTCCTAATACTTATCTGTATATGTATTCTCTCATACCTGTCTTTACTTGTCGTGGGAAGTTATGTTTTTATGACTTTGTCAGTTTCTTCTAACATTTTAGCCGCAATATATTCAGTACCTTCCATTTCTAATATTTCTTGCAAACAAACATTGCAAGGCGTACTAAAATATATTTTTCAGAAGCAATACGTCATCAAACGTATGCCTCGAATGGTAAAGATGTGCTTGAATTTCTCAAAATTTAAATCATTCTTAAATGGAAACGAAAAAATATTGAACGTAACATGTGTATAAAGGGGCATAATTGCACTCGTGGTATATAAGAAAACTCGCTCCTATCGTTGCTCGTTTTCTTGAACATACCACTCATGCATTTATGCCCCTCTTTATACACTCGTTTCGTTAATTACTATAGTACAGATTTTTTGCTCAACTTTTATTTGTTGGAAAAATTTTGTTAACTTTTACTTTGCCACAGTTAAATAAGAACGCTAATTAGCGTAGTATTAATATTTGATAGTAGTGTGAAATTACAAATCTTACCAGGAAAAGAATGCATTGGAAAACGGGAAAGTCAGGAAAATTTGTTTTCTGAAATGTCCCGTAAATACTGAAGTTTTGAATTCCCGATGGAAGGACATTTTACTGAAGCTGTGAAACAAAACAATATCTATCATTGTGGAGAATTTTTTTGATTTTGGCATTTTCGGTTACAGTGAACCAAAAATGCTGATCCCCAGAAGTTCATTGTAAATGGAGTCGACTATTTTTAGTAGCTTCACAATGATATGAAAAAAAACAGCATATCATTTCTAAACTTACTCGTACATCCGCAGTAGCATTTTCAAGAGGTTTCATGTTGTCTTTAGTGGCTGTGTCTACGATCCATTGACAACGAATCTCGAATTTTTTGTATAAAACTCGTTTTTTGTAGCCTCTCGATTTTCCATTATTCCTAATTCTAAGATCGCTTAGTATCTTTACGATCTGCGGACACTTGCCCCAAAAGTTTAATTATTCTTTCCTTTCTGAAAATTTTCGTGTGAAATGTAATTTTTGTTGTTTGGACAAGTCTATACAAAAGTTTTTGGGCGACTCGTAGATCGATTATCATCCCTCATCATTTTACTATGCTCCGTTGTACCATGTCTTATTGGCTATAAGATTTAATAATTTCTAGTTATAAAGATTGGTATCATTATCATACGGTCATCTAATAACATAACATATACATTTTAAATGTTTCCATCGTATTGGGCGACTCAGACCAGTTTACATTTGACTGGGTGGGCGATGGAGAAAATTTCCCTCCCACCATAGGATAAGACAGGAAATTAGTTGCTCCTCTCTTTATCTTCTAAAGCATCGTTTAAACATTTCTAATGCTCTTGCAGGAAATAAACTCACATTTTACGATGAATAAAGAACGGGGTGGGCCTCAGCGGTATAATTCATGGCTCCAAAAACACGTCTTTCTTGCTATCATTAAGCAAACATACAAGTATTATATTTGTTTTACTGACGAAGCTTGCTGTAGAAAACATTTCACATGCCGTTTGATAAACAAAGAATTCCATTTTTAATGTGTGCACTTCCCGTCTCATAGTTTCTCTTTACTCTTCTCTTTATAAGAGAGATGAAATTTGTCTTCTTTATTGTAGTGACGGTTTGTTCAATAAATTAATTTAGAAGTTTATAATCTTTGATAGTATTTGACGTTATTTGATATTTTACTGTCTCTTTTATGAGAAACTGTTTCGTTCATTGTTTTGTTTTCTGAGTCTGAACTGAAAAAGAAACACTCCCTGAATGTTTCTCTATCGTAGCGAGACATTAACTCACGGGAAGGTTCCTCGGCTCTGTGTTCAGATACCTGATAAGAAAAACGCGAGAAACGAATGTCATTCATGACCACACCGAAATTCCTAAGTATGGTCCTTCGTCATCATTTGCAAGTATCTTACACACAAAAGCTAACATAAAATATTTGTAGGTTAGCATTATTTTATTATTTTGGTTTAGGGGTGATTGAGATGTCGGTGAATCTCTTTCATACTTCGAAATAATCACTCACTTATTTCCGCGACATGCTCTTCATTCTGCAAAATTCTAACTTGGATGTAGAAATGCAATTTGGTGCCATACATATTGTCTGCAATCTTGAGCTGTGGATCACGGCT
The DNA here is from genome assembly GCA_031308135.1 of Acheta domesticus. Classification (NCBI taxonomy): domain Eukaryota; kingdom Metazoa; phylum Arthropoda; class Insecta; order Orthoptera; family Gryllidae; genus Acheta; species Acheta domesticus. Next base: position 217,950,157 of record JAHLJT010009436.1, read on the forward strand.
GCACTCCATTTCCGCGTGAGAGAAGAATTATCGACACACCTGGAGTCACGTTTACCCTCCTCTCCCCCAGCGCACCTTGCCTGTCTCTCGACCGGCTGAGTCGTTGTGGCGTCATCGTCTGCATGTCGGTTTCGGTGTCCGATGCCGCGGGCGCCGCCGCCGCCGTTTATTTGCGCACGACAGGCATTTGTTTTGGCGCGCGGCGAATTGGCGGCGGCGGCGCGCGCGCTCACAGGAGCCGCCGGATGCGCTCGTTATCGCCGCTGTTTACTCCGTTGCTTCCGCCGCGAGGCGCCCTGGCGGAGGCGACGGCGGGACGGGGACGGTGATGGAGGTGGTGGGGGGGCGGCAGTGGCGGCGGGGAGGCGATAACGACCATGACGGCTGTAGTTCCCGTGGCGGGGCGACCCGCGTGGTGAGACCGCTCATCTTTCGTCTCGGCATAGCGGGGTTCAAGCCCTGACCGATCTTTGTCGAATTTGAGGTAGACAAAGCTGGTTCGCGGCATATTAGTTCGAGTTCCTTCCATTTCCCCTATCCACTATTCAAACGACTTCTACATCTTAAATCTACCAGTTTCTCCGATTAACACCAGGCGAATGCCGGAACAGTACCCTAACTAACGGGCCTCAGACCGCGCGCGATCTTGCCTTCCAATTCCTTGTCCTATCCTCACCCTTTGCACTCACAGTTGCACTAACATGCACTCCACTATCACACTTGCCGGCAAACCAGTTGGGAGCTTATATCTTGTGCCAGCTGGGGTGGTGCCCCAGTTGTGGGAGATACCTGGTCTGGAAAACCACGCCAGTCGACGGTGGGTCGGCGCCATCCAGCGGGGGAAGATCACAGTCATATCCCGATGAAAACATGTACTACACTTACGGGACTAACGACCTCATTACGTGCCCGGAATCACTATCAATCAATCATTAAATCGTCCATCATTAAAACTACTTCAACATCGTTATCCATCCAGTAAATCATTTATCACAGGAATGGCTTGGGTTTTCAGGAACATAAAACTTATCGCGGTGTGTCGGTGGAGGCGAACTTCGTAGAGAAGGCAGTGAGATGATGGTGGCGGTGAATGAGAGCATGCGTGTGGGTGGTGGTGTTGCAATTGTATGTTGAAGACTGAGGGAGGTGTGACTGTGTGAAAACTAGACCTCGTATTTTAGGACAAACGCCTATAAAGTTCCTTTAGGAGGTTGTGGAAAATAATTGCAGATGTTTACGAATCATGAAAAAATAGATCTACTGAAAACCTTTCATAGTGCCTAAAATGTTGTAGAAGGGCGGATGATTCCTGTTTCGATATTTTTTGCCTAATGCCCAAGAAAGTAATTTGGAAGAATTATCATATTTTTATTACTGGTTTTTTAAAATTTTTTATACCAAAACACAAATACTTTCCCGAATTTACTGAAACGGGAATATTCCTTGATCGACGAACACGAAATCGAAATCTCTCACCCAACACAGCGAACATAAGGAACTCAGCAAGTCAATATAAAGAGAATGTTTCACGCTCGTCTCCAATCAACACGCACTTCTTAGGCAATTGCACCCATTCCGTGTGCGGCTGTGTATTTGACAGATTGAGACTTACCGCCGAGGAGCGTCTTCTACGCGAGGAAAAATACGTCAGACAAAAGTCTACTTTGGGGAAGTGAGTACTACAAAATAGGCCCAAGTCTTTGAACCCCTAGAAAGTAGAAAGGAACGTTTCTAGTTTTCTTCTGTATATGTGGATGTGTGTGGGTCGGTTCGAATCTTAATTATATACTGTGCTGTTTAATTATGAAAGAGAATAAAATAATACACTTGTAGTCACTCATAAATGTAAAAATACTTGACCTTCCTGAATAATTAATTTATTTTTTATTTTATTTTAGCCTTTAGGATCCCATTAAGGACGAAGGCTAATAAAAATGCCTAAATTAATCGTTTTGTGATCAGTTATAGATGTCAGAAATATAACTTTTTATGTGTAATGTGTTTTAAATGCCGGATTTAATTATTTTGCAATGTATTTTCAGTACCTAAAACGTCACTTTTCATGCCTAATAGTGCCTACAATTCCACAATTGTGTTACCTATTTTAGGTGCCTAGGTACACTAGGTTGTAGGTCTAGTGATAACGGCGGCGGCCGCGGAGTGGGAATGGAAATGGGGAATGGCGAGAGCAGATTTGCATTTCCTTTTGGGAAGCTGATCACGGAATATGGGGTAATTCACAACTACCTGAACTGACGCATATCGGGGTGGGGAGGGGTCAATGACTTACTCCAATATCGTGTTTTTCCTCTACCTTTGTTTAAGTAAGAAGTCCCTTTCATTTTTTAGGAATTTCGTTATTGGTACTTCCATAAATCCTGAACAATAGTTTCGCCTTTCAGTGGTTATCGGATGTGTAAAAAATATTCGAAACTATCGCCACGCGTAATCGCTTCGTGGAAACTCCGTCGCCCTCTTACAGCTAAGCACGTCCTTAGTCACCTAGAAATGTAGATTTAGTACCTGTCGATGTGGAGAACAGTTGTGCAATCCGGGTAAAATAGTGAATGTTGAATTAATTTCCCCCAAAAAGAACATAGCCATCTGTGTTCCTGCGGAAAGGAGCGCAAATACCGAAAATGTTGAAATATATAAGACGCTCTTGCCCTACTTCAAAAACTGAAAATATTTTAGCATGAACATGCAGAAAATGATTGTAATGTAATGCTAAATACATGTGTGATGAGTTCATAAATGGACAATTTTGCTCCAGTTATACGGATGGACCACTTAAGTTGTCCACAGCAAATATCTTGAAAACGGTGCGAGGTATCGAGATTCTATTTGCGCCAAGTTGTTGCAGATGATGAGGCAAAAAACGTATTTCGTTTTCTTGTTTGTAACGGATGTAACTTTAAGAGATATTGACGCAATTTTGATTTTTTAAATGGAAGTATATTTTTGTCTCCATCATTCTAAAGATCTTTCAAAATGCAATACAATGATATCAATATTGTTAATAGTCGAAAAGTATTCGTTGCTAAAACAGTGCAATTAGAACTTGGTAAATGCCATGCTGTATCGTCGAAGGACAGCTGACCCTGCTGATATCGTAAACGTGAGTCGACGCACCTTGTCGGAAAACAAGAATGTTCGTCGATTACGAGACTTCCTATGATCGTACTGGTAATGCTAATGACCTCCGTTTTGGATTTTCACAAGTCCTACATGCCCAAGAAAGGAGGGGTGTTCGAAATCACATTGATTTCACCGGAGATGTGTATCTGAATACCTGTATTAAATTTTAATTTGGAGAGCCTATCGTATTCCGGGGTAAAAGAAAAAAAACACGTGTACAGTGAGGAGAAATCACAGTACATTTATTTCCTTTTATTTAATCATTTTGTAACAATTCTGTTGCAAAGTTGCAAGTTGAAATAATTCAAAACAGGAGAACACATTAATGAAGGTATTCATAACGAACCAAACAAAACAAGATGAGAAATTAAAAAATAAAGAGAATAATACAGGTCATTAGCATTACCAGTAAGAGCATTGGAAGTCTCGTAATCAACGAATGTTCTCCTTTTTCGACAAGGTGCGTCGTCTAATGTATACGATATAAGCAAGGTCAGCTGTCCTTGCGCGCTACCACATGGTATTTACCAAGTTCTAATTGCACTATTTTTGCAACAAATATTTTTCGACTATTAACAATACTGATATCATTGCATTGCATTTTGAAAAATCTTTAGAATGATAAAAAGAAAAAAATACATACTACTTCCATTTAAAAAATCAAAGTTCTGTCCATATCTCTAAAGTTACATACGTTACAAACAACAAAACGAAATATGTTACTTGCCCTATCATCTGCAATAACATGGCGCAAATAGCATCTCGATGCCTCGAACCGTTTTCAAGATATTTGCTGTGGACAACTTAGGTGGTCCACTCTGTATTGCAATTTCTTCTCGGTTCCGCCTTTGATATGGAACACCCCCCTCTCCCGCCTCCCACCAAAGGTATTCTCCGGGTACCACCATTGATGTGGGACTTTACATCTGCTTCTATCCACACAATCACATAATTTTAACATTTTGAAACGCTTTTTGGATAACACTAACGTATTTCAGCAGTATTTTCTCTTTGATTCTTTTTCCATAAAAAATAAATATGGTAAATTCAAAACTTGTAGCGATTCTATTGAATTGTTGAACTGTTGCTAATTCTATTGTTATTGGTTCACTCTCCGTTCATTTAGAAAACTGCACTTTTCGTCTCCATTGCTTTCTTGTACGCATCTGGACTTAATGAAGAACTTAATTTCTACATATTGTAAAAATATTAAAGAAACTTTCTAAGACTTTTACTTTTTGTCCCTAAATACTCGTGGACTCGCACAATGGATTTACGACATTCATAATTCTAAGGTTTAATACCCGATATCAATATTAGAAATGAGAACCTCAGTCGAAGATAATACTCCTTGTTTTCATTAATCTGCGCTGTGAAATATCTAATCTTTGAAAAGGACAAATTGAGGTTCATACGTAAGAGGCGGACGTAAAGAGGCAGGATGAAGTGAAGCATTCGAACGTTGACCAGACGGAGAATGCCCAGGCCGCCTGGCTAGTCAGAAAAGGACAGCTGGCATAGCGACCGTGATGGGAGATGATTCTATTTCTTAAGGCTTTCGGTACACAAACGTAGAGCTTTACCTGGACTGGCAGAATGACTTAGGGGCCAAAGAACATTTCTTAACCCTCGTATCATATCTGCAATTTACAATCAAGTAACATACCTGACGTCTTTTTGGACCCCAAGTTTTACTGACAATTCGAAGTGGTAAACACGAATATGTACGGCAATATATTGAGTGTAAATAATTATTTTTATAAAAAGTATACATTTTATAAATTATTTTCAATAACATAATAAATATAATTTATTCATATTAAATATTTCATATAAAGAATAACCTCTACCGTACGTATCCTCCATTGTTGATACATAATGCTTCAGAAATATTTATAATAGTTTATGAAAGTTATTTCGAGATAAATCAAATATTGACAGTATCAGACATATTTTTTGAAGTTCATGACAAAATATTTGAAATAAGAATGAGAAACTAACAGGCTATACCTTAGGTCTAACCAACCACATGTAACGAAAAAAAAACTAGTGGTGCTACAGAATGGCACAGACTTTCCCGTATTAGTTTTCTATTTTCCTGGGTCTTCGCTAGCTATTCGGAATTGCCACATACTCTTTCTTGCCAGCTACCATCTATCATCGCCAAAAGTACATTTTTTTTGTCATTTTCGTAATTTTTCGGTTTCCTATTGGTAGAACAGAAACATTAATTTTAGAATATTAAAGAACACAAAAACCTAGCCGTAAATGGCAATTTTCTTTTAAAAATTATGTGCCGTTTAAGAGAAAATGGCGTTTTAGCACTACTAAAAATGCGAAATTTGAAGCTCATTTTCACAGAAAATTTTTGAGTTTTCAAAATACTTTATTTGAAGTTATTTGAAGCACTTACACTCACAAATATAATTATCTTTACAAATTGCGGATAATGTGCATATTAAAGATGTGAGAGATCTTTCAAAAAATTTACATTTATATAATTTTTGAAAAAAACAAAAAATAACTCAAAATAAACTTCACGCTGTACTAATGAGTGTAATTAACACTATCCGTTCCAAAAGTTTCAAGAAAAAAATTGCAGCCATATACGAGAAAATGACGTATGAGCATTTCTGAAAATGCCGAAATTTGAGCTACTTTTCACAGAAAACGGTAGTGTTTTCGAGAAACTTTACTTGACATTATTTAAAGCATATATACTCGTAAATATAATAATGTAAAAAAATCGCCGATAATGTAAATATTAACGACGTGAGAGACAAGTAAAAAAATTTACATTTTTGTAATTTTTGAAAAAACCAACCGATAGACCAAAATGGCTTTTATGTCATTGATAGAGTACATTTACCACTATCCCTACCAAAAGTTTAAAGTAAAAATTTGGAGCCGTTTTTGAGAAAATTTTGTTTTTGTAATTTTTTAAAATTGCACATATTGCACGCAATATTGCACGAAAACTACCAAAATTGTGAAAAACATTTACATGACCTTTATTAAAGAACTCAATATGCAGAACAAATTTTATTCGAAGAAAAAATCTCTATCTTCAATTTTGTAGTTGGAGAAAGACGCCGAAAAAAATTCAAACTTTCACAATTTTCGAAAATTCAGAGCTGTACGTGAAAATCGGACCTATGCCATGTTAAAAAGTGTATTTTCCTCTATTCATACAAGAAATTTAAAGAAAAAATTCGGAGCCGTTTTTGAGAAAATGTTGAAAATCCCCGGGGGGCTTCATATAAAGTACCCCCAAATTTTAAAGAATCTTTTTCAAAATCACAAAGCTTCGACTAGAATCAGATCGACTGGGGAATATCAATTTTGAAGAAAATCGACCGAACGGTTTAGGCGCTAGCGTTGACCACAGACGGACGGAATGCCGTCAATCGATTTTTAAGTATAAAGAAGCAATAAATCATGGATTTTGACCACACCACGAGATAGAGGATTTTTTTTCTTAATTTAGCAATTGGTTTTATCCACTTATTCGTTTTCACGGCCCGGCAATTAATTTTTTTCCGCCGAAAATTGTCCATTTTTTCGCGCAGCATTACATAACTTTCCCTATACTACGTATATCACTCCGTGTATACGTACGTATACGGGAAAGTAAAAATCAATAACTCTCTATAAAATTTAGAAAATATGGTACCTGCTTCATAAGTGCACGAAGGCATATCTAGAATACTGAAATTATCCAGCAAATGTTTAGGAAAATATTAACAAATTAATGATTATAATAATAATAATAATAATAAAAAAATTGTCTTTATTAGTGGCGAGGCTCAGGCCATTTGGCCGGCTCTTCCGCCTAACCACATTAAATATATACATTATTTCATAAACTACGAAGAAAATCTAGGGGGGTGGATACTTTTACTTTTACTTCTGGAAGAGAAAACTAGGGACCATCCCGGCATACGCCTTAAGCGATTGAGTAAACCCAGAAAACCTCAATCAGGATGGCGGCTGAAGGCCGAGGACATTGACAAAAATAGTAAATCTAAATATACTTAATACATTAATTGGAAAAAATAATAAATTACAATGTACATTGATTTGAAGAAAAGTGATCTAGGATAATACAATTATGGAGGATTATGGAGGCCAAATAAACCCCAGATATGGTACGACGGTAAATCACTGAATGTAAGTGCGGGTAGGGCGAGAGTTTGGTATTGTCGATATACAGCGTTCGTATGATAGTGATTGGACGGTTCCTCCCCCTTAGCACTGAACCGCTCGGGGCCGCCGATCCCGTCCGCTAACCACGTGTAGGCGAAGCTCCCGGTGCGGCGGGGCGGGGCGGGGCGGGGCGGGGCGGGGCTGGGCTGGTGTTTGGGGTGGGCTGACGAAGGCGTTGGGCGCAGGTACCCCCATGCACGAGCTGACGTCGTCGAGCTGTCTGGCGTCGGCGTTCGCCTTCCTGGAGGAGCGGCTGGCGGCGGCCGACGCGGCGGGCGTCGAGACGGCGACCGAGGCCCTGCACGCGGAGCTGCCCGCCTGGCGCCGCGCACTCGCCCGCCTGCTGCGCCGCTGATGCTCAGCCCCCGCATACGACGGCACGCACGAAATCTGAGAATTCGTCATTCGCGGGGCATCTCCTTTTCAATGAAATAGAAATAGATGATGAAAATAAATCACACAAAACAACCAACCGCAACCAACACTTGTTGACAGCGGAGATAGAGCCAGAATAAGACTTTGAATTAGGGGTGCAATACGGGAGTCTTAACCAGTTTGTAAAGAAGGAGCTCCAAAAATAATATGAAAAGAAAATTGGAATTTTGAAATTAAGTTTGTTAGTTATTTTAAGTTAATCCGACGAAGTTTTGATGTTCAAGAGGTTAATTGCTGTACGTGTAGCTCAGAGACCATTCTTCTGCCAGTTCTGAATCTTCTAAACATTGTCTCATGAGTATGGAATTAGCAATTGTACTAAAACAACCAATCCTAATCTTTCAAAAACCGTCACTTCACGCCATTGAAGGCGTTACGATAAACGATGCCTCGGTGTTTATGATGATTCAATAACACGTTTATTTTAATCGTGCCCTGTTTTCTTCTTAAAGACAAACATTTTGGTTTAAAAATACGTTATAAGATGAACATTTTTTTCATTCAACTTACTACATTTTTTTTGCAGCATTCGTAATGTTCATATATAGGACAAAGTCACTGAAAATCATTCATTTAAGTCTTTTTTAACGTGCCTCCACGCATGAATTGTCTATCGACGTCGCGAGTCCAGGGAATCAAAGTAAAGGCCGGGAGAAGGGATCCCATAATTCAGAGGGCATTTCATAGTTTGGGTGGCTAGCATTCCGTAGGTTTAATTTCGGAATGATGGCTTGTTTTGAATTTACGATGTTTAAGTGCCGACGTAAAAACTTCATGGGATTCGAAACTGATACTCGGGACCCGGAAATAAATGGACCAAAGGCATTCAGCATTTAGCGTTGCCCCAGTAGTACGCGTTTTCTTCGGCGCGAAGTTGCCCATGTGGTAGGATGAGAGAAGTCTTCAAAAAGTTTCCGACAGAATTTGACATTTTTTATAATCAAGTTCTTAAGTAAGGTAACAATTGTCAGTTTTTGACTTATTATATACATTTAAACCTTTACGACACTCAACTATGACTGAAATGTAGTTATCATTGTGTTGAACGGAACTTCAATTTGGTACGAAAACGTGTACACTCTTTATGTGTGATAGTCACTGTAATTAGAGAGTATGAATAATATAAAAACTTCTTAGTAACTTTCAAGAATTACACGAATATATTCTTGCTAGACATACACGAATATATTCTTGCTATAAACGAGACATTTTAGGAGGGTTCAACTACTAGGATCTAGATATTAAAATGTGTCAATTTAATATCATTCTTACGCGCTTTTTACGCCGTTGTGTGTTTCAAAACAAACATAACACGTCAGCTTTCAGAAGATCAGTTGTTACGCGAAAGGCGATCGAGAGCATCATGAGTGAATCTGGTCAGGACAATGATATGATTCAGTCGTCATGATAGGAAATCGGCATCGGAAAACTTACGCAAACGGAATCATTATGTTCTTGTTCACGTGTTGCTGTCATGTCCAGCATTTTCCGACGTGTGGCTTTCGTTGTTTCACTTGCTCCCAATCCTTACCAAAAACCAAATATCGGCCGGAAGGTCACGAGTTCACCATCCTAAGAAAATTGTTTTTTGTTCGTAGTCAAGGAGTGGAATTTCTGAAGAAGCAGCACGCTTGTGGAATTACTTTCATATCTTAGGTTGACGCATTCTACCGTGATTAGGGACGATTCTATACTTCTGATACTTGAAGAATCGCAATATCATGGTTTCGATACCTAAACTGTAAAATCGTTTCTGAAAAAACCTACGTCAGTACCTACGCGTATCGAATGTCAATCATGTGAGTACTAAGCTCTTCCTTTCCTTTTAGATTTTCAAACGACTTCTCTGTAATACTATCGTTTAAGAATGTATACTTCCATGAGATTAAACCAGTAAAACACAAATTGATGAAACGCAGTTTTATAGTGGGGTTGCTTGAGAATCTCAATAAGGTAAAGAGTTACAATCTTCGTAAAATGAGGTTGAAGTTTTAGAGAAAATGTACAGTCGAATTTTTTGTGACGTTGATTCTTGGCATTTGCAATGAAAATGTGAAGTTTAATTTTCGGAAAACAAAACCAAAATGTTGTGAACACGATTAAACAATGATTTGCTCAAATGACATGATGATTTATTCAAGTTATTACTAGAACACGAATCGGAGCACCCCATTTGAAATAATAGTGCGAAATGTCATCTAAAATTAAAAAAATAACCGAACTTCTTTCAGGCTTATTTTGGTAACATAATACTTTTATTAATTCATAGTACGAGTAAGAATTTAGCACAGGGATCCACAACCTTTTTCTTGCGTCGAGCCCTTTTAAAAGAATTGTTTATTTCATCCCCCCTACATTTCCTCTATAATATACAGCTTACATTATTGTAATACAAAGAATTGCACATAAATAATTTAAAGTAAGGCACACGTATTGGGTGATTTCATCTTTTTATCGCATCTGTTATAGAGGTACAATCATTTATTCCTAATTTTGTTGGATACTTGAACGTAAGATGTAACAGAAATAAGTTTTAAGTAATTATCAGAAGTGTAAAATCAAGGATCATTCTAAAGAAACCATTTCAAATTCGGTCAGACGAAGTGGAAGTTTGACTAAGAACTCAGAAGACTGAAGTTATTGTTATCTGTGATAAAATCCATTCCATGTCAAGGGCAGCGTTATAGTACGTTTAAGTCCAATGTAGTACGTTCATGAACTGGTTTGCTTGTCAGTGTTTGTTCAGGACAGTAGAACACTTTAACTTCATGGTAAACAAGTAGTGGATGATTTTTTTGTATTCAATTGTGAAAGAACTAGTCTTTGTCGATTTCCATTACGTTTCTTCCGAGGTAAAGGAAAATAAGATGACTTTATTAATTCCTTGATTTTGCCTTTTTGTGCATATGCCGTAAATATTTATTGGGAAAGGCCATGGTAAAAAATCACCACTGTTAAGAATAACATAGTTTAAATATTTTTTCTATGTAACTTGAAATATTTTTATAAAGATTTGACTAAATGGTGATTGCTTTGATGCATTCTTGTATTTTAAACATTCCATTGTATATGTTTTTAGCAATATACACGATTAATTACGTTAATAAAATTATTGTCCTTTACCTTTCCATTATATACGAGCTGTTATTTCATAAGTTTTCTGAATTTATTTTATTAAGGAAAGGATCTGTTCAATTATTTATTGAGTTCTCAATAAATTTAATATTATGTAAATGCTTTGTAATTAGTCTAGAACTCGCGAAGTCTTCCTAAGCAATCAGTGTATCAAACAACTTTCCGTGGAATTGTAACGTATTTTATCTTTGGAGACTAAAAATGAAAGTGGAATTGAATCTGTTTTACATGTATGTACTTACCAGTACTTGTACCTACACATTTTCACATTTATTATACGTAATTACCACGGAAGTGGAATTCACGGAAATCAGGAACATCCTGTGTGGAACATTCTCAATGACGTGGGGTCGCCGGCAGCCCGTATTTTTACCAGCTGCTCTCATTGCTGCCGCGCGGACTTTTTCTCGTGCGCAAACGAAGAGCGCGGCGCAACGCCGTGCGTCACCGACTTCCGCCTCCGGGAAAGGACGGATCCGCCATTCACGCCTACGAATTTTTAATCATTATCAATTGTCTAATATCAGCCATCAGTATTAGTTTGTTCATTTTTCTGGCAGGTTTACAGAAAGTAGGGAGAGGATTTATATGCCCTAAAAAATCTTGAAGAATGCTATTAAATACATGCATTTATGACTTTAAAATTCTGAAATATGCAGTAAAAATTAACAATACTACATTTCCTTATAAACCTTTTTTTTTTTTTTGATAAAATTCAGGAGAAGCATGCTTGGAATGAAAAGATATATTTTTGTGAAAAAACACAATCTTCTTTACTTCGCTGTGAAGTAAATATTCACCTTAGTGAAGTACATTGCATGTCTTGCTGCATTTCTTCTGCGTGGTGTAAAAAAATATATCAAGAAAGATCCCATATTTGCCCTAGTATTTTATCATCTATAAAAAAGAAAAAGCAAACTGTGACGAGCTCATTGTAATCAGTGAACGCTCACAAATAAATAGTAAGTTCTATGAAAAAATGAAACGTTTTAGAGATAAGTCTCTATTTTAACGCAGTGTGCAAAATATGCACGAATTAATTATAATTACTTGAAAATGCACCAACAGGAAAAATCGGCCAAATATGCACTAACATATTAGTCTACATAGCATCCACTTCTAACCAAATGTCAAGAAATTTTTTTTAGATATGGCCTGAAGCAGAGTACAAAAATATGCAAAATCATGGAAATCCGGTCCCTAAAAGGAAGTAAAACCGGCTGCGATGCTTCAGTCGCAACATTCTCGTTGCCTCTCCTGGGAGATATGCCCTCAATAGTGTAATAGTTTAGCCATCTATTACAAATGAAATAGGTAAATAACATGAAGTGACCATTGGTTTATGAACCGGGTATAGAACTTTATGTAGAAACTTCCAGAGCGGAATATAGAAAAAACAAGTGAAGGTGATCTAAGAGAAAACGAGTATTTCGGACGAACATGTGAACGCAGTGGGGAATTAATGGTTGCGTGTTACTAGTCAACGCGCAAAATTATAAGGAACAGAATAAAGTTTGTTTCAGCTAAATCGGGTCACAGAAACGCATAATATCGCGAGTTTTGTGATCACGACATTGACTTTTAACATGTTAAAGAACGAAAACAACAATGGTCGTGACGTCACTTCAGAAAAGTTTGGATATATTAATAAATTAAACGAAAACTAGTGTGTCTACCGAGATTCGGCATATACCAAAGTATTCCGTGGAATACGGGCCAAATTATAAACGTGGTGACACAATTTTAGGACGCCGAACATTAATAGATAAACATTATGTTACATTAGTTAATTGAGAAATAAACGAGCGATGTTTGTAGGCACGAGACGCAAGAAAAAGCATTCTTTTAACAAAATGAAGCGAGAAAAGTGATGTCTAAGAAGTGGAATGGATACGAAATTTTAATTGGGAATTTTACAATATAATAAGACAATCCAGGAAGTGTTAGAAATTAATAATAAACTATTTTATAAGTTATAAAGCAGAAGACAGTAGAGGCGCTATTGTTTTGTTCGGAAAAAAGCTATAAATGCTTTAGGACAACAATGGGGGTCAGATGGGGGAATAGCTTGGTAGCGAGAGGCAGAATCCGCGTCGCTTGTTGCAAGAATAATTTTAAAATTTGGATTTGTAATTTTTTGATGAAGTGTTCTCTTCTGGACTCGTACTAGTGAACTATTATAAACTGTGAGAGGAGTGAATAACTTCGTGGCGAGTTGTACTCCGCGTCACTCGTGATATTATTTTAACACGCGAACTTATAAAATTTCGAGAAGGTGTTGCTCCTTCGGACTTGTATTCGCAAGGTGGCGGAACTGTATGCCGTGTGATGTGAACTATTTTAGTAGTAATATATAAAGCTATGCCACGCGCGATCATAATTTTGCGTTTTGTGAATTTTGAAAGTTTTTCTACTAATGTTTGGAACTGGTGGTACTTCGACCATTGAAAAATCGAAGCGGGTGTCGCCGAACGAGGTGTGCCGAGGTGCAGCAGTCTCGAGCGCGTCTTTGCATATCGTCGCCGTGGTCACTGCCAATTTGGGGGGCACTAGTAATTCGGCGCTAGCAGGCAGCAGTGGAGCAGAGTTCTTACGCATGACGGCGTGAGATCTTGTGTGTGTGGACCCGGTCGCTGCTTCGTTAACAACGAAAGGGAAGTGGAATATATTTTTGTTTTGCAACACTCCAGTGAAGTCAATGACTTTGATTTCTTTGCTCTTGGGAAGAATAAATGATTTGCAAAGCCAAAACTGGAAACATTTTGGGGGATTGCAATGTAATGGGTGTGGCCACAGTATTGAGCTCATTATTTCGTAATAACGTTTGGGTATAATATGTTTATTGATTTTTGTGATTTTTATGACATCGTGTTTTGTTGATGTTGTGTGGTATTGATTCTTTTATGAGGGTATTAATGTTTCTGTTGGTTAAAAAGAAAATAAACAAACGAGATTTTGAGTTCTCGTTTTGATGTTACGTAACCGGTGTTTTTATCACATAGCTAGCTGATCCTGATCCCTGCATTGGCGTGGCGCTTGTGTTCTGTAGAGAACAAATCACGGCCCGCCCTGATGAATTTATGTAAACAGGAAAACTCCGGATAGAAAAGGGGGGGCACAGTGGTGTGCATTGTAGATATTACAGGTGATCAGCAAGGAAGTTTTTCGTGATCAACAATAGGAGTTGAGAGGGGAGATTTTCATTACATTAGTGCCCAGTTCGTAGGGCGTTTTAGTAAATAGGAAAGGGGGGGGGTTCGTTGCATTGTCGCCCGTTTCGTGGGCGTGATCGGTGAAGTAGCAGTGAGAGAGGGGTTTTTCGTTACATTGGCGCCCAATTCGTGGGGCGTGATTAGCAAACGCAACGCCGGGGTAGGAAACCAGGACAGGTTGTTAATAGCTAGCACGTGATAAAGAAATATAACAAAAATGGAAACACGAAGTGGAAACTAATCAGCATCAGGGAAGGATTTGATTCCGAGACGATATCTGCTTGTGACGATGGTGAGGATTATCAGCGGTTACCAAATTTGGAGGTCGAAGGGGAAGATAATGTCGCGTTAGTCGCGAACGAAATGGCTGTCGGTCAGGTAGTGGGGGATGGGGTCATGATCCCGGTGAAGTAGCGCGTACCACAGCTGAAGAACGGGGCGTTACAGAGTCGAGTCTGAATGCTATGTTACAGTTATTAATGGCAGAAATAAAATCGGATAATGCCCGTCGAGAAAACAATTTGCAAGCCAAGATAGAAGAAAGTAATGTTAATTTGCGCCAGCAAATGGTAGAGAATAATATCAGTTTGGAGAGTAAATTAGAGGGCCGAATGGAGTCATTAGATTCTGCATTATTGGCAATCCGGAACGACGTCAGTGGCTTGAGAACCGAGACGTTTGCGAAGATTTCCAAGTTGGAAAACGACGCGAAAATCGCTGAAGAAAAGATAGAATCGCGGTTCGCAGTCCAGGAATCCGTTAATATGCAATTTAGCGCAGAAGTGAGCGAAGTCAAGTCGTCCGTATTAGCCGTCCAACAGGTGGTAGACGGACATCACCGCCAATTGTATGACATGAACAAAAATATGCAGGTCGTTAAAGAAACAACACAACGGCAGGACGCGCGATTAATATTACTCGAGGATTCCGTGAACGGGATAGGCGAGAACATTACGTCAACAGTTCAAAGAGAAATCAGTAATCTGAGGCCGGATGAATTAGAACAAACAAGAAGTGTCAATGAAATGCTCTCCAAAAAGGTAACTGAGTTAGAAGAACGTATGTACGCGGCGCAGAGGTCTGCGAATGTTGGGAACGTTGTCAGTCACGCGGCACTCCCGAATTATTTACGCTTCCACGGAGAAAGCAAGGAACAGCCGTATTCTTTTCTAACGGGCTAAACTATTACAATAGGGTCAAGTTGTAAGCTCCCGACATGTGCGGTAGTATTCTGTATGTGAATGTAAGGATGAGGAAGGAAAGATCGATCGCGGTACACGGCCCGTTCGCTCCGGCATTCGCCTGGTGTTGATCGGAGAAACCTCGGAAAACTACCGATCACAGCCGTCGACCGCTAGGATTCTTCTTCAGAGAGCTGCTGAATTCGACCTAGCTGTATTCCTAGTATCGAAAAGCCGCCCCCGTCGGGACTTGAACCTAGTACCTCAGCGCAACCGGTGGATCAGAAGATATTTTCCATTGTGCAGATTGTTTCTCATATGCGATTTAAACTGACATTGTAATTGTTGGGATCATGGTAATTAGATTTGAATGTTATTGAAAAAAATAAGTTTGGCGAAGGATTAAAGCAGCGTGTTGGAAGCACACCTTGTGGCGTCACATCGCGGTCGAGAGGCGCCGCGGCGCCGTCGCGTCGCGCCGTTTTGGCCGCGCGTTTAACGACAACGCGCGCTCTCTGTTGCAGGCACTCCGAAGCACGAGATGACGTCGGCAGCGGCCTTCGAGTCCGTGTTCGACTTCGTGGAACAGCACTTCAACCGAGTGTCCAGTTCTCACGAGCTCTGAGCACCTGCTTCAAGCCTGGGCGGAAGGAGGAAGAAACTCATTTTTTTCACCCGTGAACTGGCTTTGCATAATATATCCAGTTGAAGCCCAATGTGTGCGAAGTTATTTGATAAAGCGAAAAGTTATCTTGCTGTGTATTGTCTGGTAATAATTGTTATTGCACCATCTGCTGAATGAAATGAGTTAAGCTAAATTTCGAAGGCAAATTGTGCATAATGTAAATATATTTCAATTACACTGAAGAAATATGTGTGAATAATATCTATAGAATAATAAGTGCATTTCTATTATATTTTTGCTACCTCTTTAAAAGCACAAAATTGAAACATTTTGGTTAGTTAAAATGAAATATTTGAGAATGCGCCTCTATTCCGGGCATTAGATTATATTAAAGAGGTCGTTGTGTCACAAAAATCAAGCACACTAATGTGAATGATGTTACATATCACTATGTGCAGTGTATTTCTAGTTTTCAAAATATCTTGCAAATTTTCGATACAGTTTTAACCATAATTTTAGAATGTATTTCATTTAATTATCATGATAGATCTGTTTTACATAAAGATTTTTAAGACAATCATTTGATTTACACCGAAGTTACTCTGTTAAAGAGATGTGTAAATAAAAGTGTGAATAAGTAAAAAAGACCGACACATTGTATTTATTTTTTGCTATATTTTATAGAATATCGTATCTTGAAGGTGCAGTCTTCAAAAAGCAATTTGGAACTTTTTACGATTTATAAATAGTCCGAAAGCTTTGTTGTTCCTCGAAATTCAAATGTCTCCTTTTTCCAAACCGTTTTCCAAGTTTTTGAAATGTGCGCTTCGCACATACTGTTTGGAGAATCTTTTTAATAATGTTACGATTGCATTTCTGTTTAATTGACAGTGTTCCGAAATGATGTTTGTGAGTAGCTATGAGACTGATATTGATATGCACGTGGAAATAAATTATTTTTGAGATACGTTTGAATATGCATTCTGTGTGCTTTATCCACATTCCTGTATCGTGTAACAGAATTTCTTGTGTTTCATAATATTTTTGTTTTGTATTTTGCCGTATAATAAAACGTTCTAAATAATTATTGAATGTGTGTGTGTACATACTGAATACTCGTTTACTAAGGTATGGTTGTTTCCCTGCAACATAAATGTGTACGGTTGAACAGAAGTTTCTATGTTTGCATCAACTGTTTTTAATCATTTTCTCCTTTTCCTCCATTTCCGAACCACCTCAAGATTCTCACCAGAGCCCCTCAACCGTAGATTGTACGGTGTAAATGGGTGACAGTGTTGCTCGATTTCCGCCTCCACGCGGCACAATGCTTTAAATAACGTCAAGCACAATATTTGAAAATTCTAATATTTTTACTGAGTGAAATCAATCCAATGTTGAACTAGTGGGAATGCGAGGCATAACGAAACTTTTCCTCATCTTAGTGATATTTATTACTCAACAATTACTCGGGTTAAAGAAAAGTGCATGACATTTAAAGATGTACAGTTGGATCAAATTATGCAAATAATATCCAAGATACAAGAAACAGTGTGGTTGAAAAATGGCTTGGAAAGTTGGGAAATATATTCACAATTTTCGGCATTCGTCTGGTGTTGATTGGAGAAACCATGGAAAACTACCGACCAGAGCAGTCCGCCGCTAGAATTCTCTAAACAGAATTCGACTTAGCTATGTAGCTAGTGTCGAAAATCTTGCCACTGTCAGAACTCGAACTTTAGGACCTTCCGGTCAGAGATACTGCATTGACACCAATTAATGCTCTGAGCCATCTAAGCTGATAACATTTTCAAAATTCTCTTGAAAATGTTATAAAAAATATTTTCTCCTCAAATGAAATATTTTTTGTAATAAAATATGATCTTCAAAAATAGACATTTAAATAAGGTCATGTATAATTATTTCTAAACATGAGTAGTTTTCACGTAAAGGAGGTAGCGGAATAAGATGCGCAAATCTGCCCCGCGGGGATAAAAAAAAATTATGTTGAAAATCGTAATTGAAGTGTAAAAGAAACACATTTTTCGTCAGATGTAAATCAATTTACCCTGAGTACTTCGTACAAATGAAACTAGAAGGGCTACGGAGACTTTCTCGTAGTAAAGTTTTCTAATTTCCTGGGTGTGGACTGGCATTACGATCTTGACCCCATCCTCTTGCTACCTGCCATCTATCGCCGCCAAAAGTATTTTTACTTTCCCTAAATATATCACTTGCTCTTATTAACAGCTTTTATTGTATAATAAAGTAAAATTTTTAATAATAAAGTAAAATTAATAAAATTAACGCTAATCTGCCATCATTTGTCATCACTATGGGCGGATTTTAATGAAATGCCACTTTTTTACTTTTCCGTATACGTACGTGTATACGGAGTATGCACGTGTTATAGGGAAAGTTACGTAATGCTGCCCGATGTAAAACGGCGAATTTTCGGCAGAAAAACTTACTACAGGGCCCTGGTAACGAAAAAGTGGATAAATCCAGTTGCTAAAATTAGGAAAAAAATCCTCTAACACGTGGTGAAATCAAAATCCACGTTTTATAGCTCCTTGATACCGAAAAATCGATTGGTGGCAAAACGTCTATCCGTTTGTCTGTGAACAACGCTAGCGACTAAATTCAGCCGATTTTCTCCAAAACTGACATTCCCGGATCGATCTGACTGACGTCGTGGCCCTTCGAATTTGAAACCGATATTTCAATTATTTTGGGAGGTACTTTGCATTAAGTTCCTGGGACATTTTCAAAAAAATGGCGCCAACAATTTTGACTAAATTTTGTTGTTGGATAGTCTGAAGGCCGTTTAAGAGAACGTCGCAGGTGTCATATTGGTTGAAAACTCTGATTTTTCGAAAATTGAAAAAATCTAGTTGAGTCGGCCGTGATTAAACGCAAACAGAAGTAGTTCAATCGCAGCAAATACATCATGGTACCGCCGGGGTTCCTCTCTTGGAACTTCAAAACCCAGACGAGGAGTATCAAAACGCCAAAAAGAACTTGGAGCAGCCCGGACAATCTAACGTACTTTCAACACCCCAACGAAAAAAAGTAGATTTATCTTAAAAAGAAACAGTGATTTTAGTGAAGTGTTAAATGTTAAAAGACAAGAACGTTCAGAAAACGGAGGTAAATCAAACGCTTTATAATGTATCTGTAGGAAACAGATTTGAATCCTTAGATAAGTTAAAAAGTTCCCCAATTATTATTCAAAATAACAAAAGAGATGAAGAATTGCTAAATTATAAACTGCTTAAAGAGGATATTGTGAAAAATAAAGATGAAAATTTTGATGTCAAATACAGTAACAATAAATTCAAAGTTCAATTTGGTAACGTAAAAGATTTCATGAAATTTAGAAAATTTTGCGAAAATAACGAAATAGAGTTCTACTCCTTTAAAACCCATCTGTAAAGGCATTTGAAATTATAATAGACAAGCATATAAAGATGTACCGGAGTGTCTGGATGTCAATGATATTAAAAAATAATTATAAATTCCCTGTATTAAAAGTGGTAAGACTTTGAATTAAGTAACGTAAGTTTTAGCAATCAATAACAATCCGGTTCTCTGGCTAAACAATAACCAACCCGTTAAATACCTAGGAGTCAGACACGAGATTAACATGGAAGAACAACATAGTTGATATTGCAAACAATACCTATGCAAAAATTATCAAACTTTACCCATTAGTAAATAAAAACTCAGCATTAAGCATAGAAAACGGAGTAACAATTTATAAATCTATAATTTGCTCTTCGCTCACCTATGCGTACTCAATATGGGGAGGCGCTGCAAACACGCATATTAATAAATTAGAAATAATCCAAAACAAATTCCTAAGACTGGAGACCAAAGCTACCTGGTTTATTCCTAATGCGCAAATCTAAAGGGAATTAAACATTAGTTGCATTAATGCGTACTAAATAAACTATCGAAACAATTTTATTTTTAGCTTGAAGCTTGTCCTAGCAAACCACTAGGCTTTTGCACCATTAACCGTACAGTTTATGCACCATCCAAGATATTGCCATGCTATCCAAAAGATAGTTTAAATTCGCCTTGAATTGCTGATGATAAGATTATAAACAGTATATATGATTATAATAGCTGTATATATTATTCACAAGTGTGGTATTTTGCTCAATGTTGTATTTTTGTATTAAATGTAAATAGGATACTAAGTATTGCATGTTTATAGCTTAAAACATCAGCTCAAGTAAGTGTACTTGTGCCCTGATGTAACTGAAGAAGACTGTTACTTCCTTCATGTAATGTGTTTTTTGTAAATAATAACCCTCGAAATGCTTGAAAGACCGAACGGACAGGGAATAACATTTTTTTAAAAAATATTTTATTTTAGGACATTTTAATAGCATTTTATTGATAATTTTTGGCAATGTTTTAGGTCATCAAATTCCACCCACTAGTAATTACATTTTCAAGACCAAGTACTCTATGAAGTTGAAATCTAATTTAAAATGAAATGCAATTTTTGAAAATTGAATGTTCAATGAAAATGCGACCTATGCTTTTTCTTTAATCGTGTTTTGCGCCATCCGTGAAAAAAAAATGCAGAGAAAAAAATTTGGATCCATTTTGGAGAAAACGTTGCCCCAAACCATTATTCAGTACGGATTATGATACCAACGCATTGTGTGCTAGAAGGTAAAAATATTTTGGTGTCATTTATTCGTCCAACAACTGCCATATTTAACCTAGAGAAAAATCTCTCCTATTCTCAGTCCTGGAAGGTTCATTCCTAAAATTCCTGGGATGTCGGGGCAGCCCTTTCGCAAACGACGACCGTGAACCTGTTCGTTCCTCTGGGAAGCGAGATCGATTTTCTCGGCGCGCGAGGCTGTATTTATGGGGCCGTGGATCGCGCGTCGCGAGATGCGATTACCCCCTCTCGGCGCGCACGACGCCTCTCGGCGCACGCCCCCGCGTGCGCGTGCTTTTATTATCACGTCTTCATTCACCGCGCAATACAATATTATCCCGCTTCGGCGGCCACGCTTCCATACATCCCGGACAGAAGGAATGCCGAAGCGTGTTCGGGCCGAGTGGGAAGATGTACGAATATCCTACACGCGCTGCTGGTATCGGGATCGCTTGCCGTGTGGTTTACCGGCTTCTCGGTGTTTAATTTACGGATTCTTTAGCTCTTTGTCTTAGGCAACGTTGTATCGTGACTCTCGTGACTGCACTTAAATATTTTAGTCTCAAGGCAAAGATAGCATCATATTTATTATTTAAATTTTATCGTTCATATTGCCAAGAAGTAATGCTATATATTATCCATAGTACCAAAGTGATTCTAACTTATAAATTTAGTTTCAAGAAGATAACTATGCGTGACTTAATTTCATTGTGCATTTTAACCTTGTATTTTAATTATTTTCATACAATCCGCAAACATGTGCTTACAGTACGAAATTTCATCGAATAGGTCTTGAGACTTAATTGAAATTGTCAAATGGAGGAAGCTCGTTTTTAGCGTGGTCGCTTTCTCTAAAAAACCTTCAAACACTTCACATCTTCCATATTATCCTCGATATAGCAGCTGTTTACGAATTCGCCAGCGAGCATTACGAAATATTTTCTAGTCCAAGAAAATTCAGAGGCAGGTAGGAGAAGGGGCGGATCCAGCCGATAATTTTTTTTTGGAGGGGGGAGAGGCATGATAGATTTTATGTTAAATAGTAAGGATATTTATTATATTGTATATTATTTTTGTAGTGTGTAAATGATAATATACAATATTATTATTTAAATAAATACATAATTGTAGTATAAATAAATATTTAAATCAATTGTGTGCCCCCCCCCCTGGATTCGCCACTGGGTAGGAGGAGGGTATGCCTGCACTTTTTTTTTTTTTTGGAACGAATTGAACAAGAGCAATCAGAGCCCAGATGCAGCAGTGCCAAGGAACCGTTGCTAAAACTATGGGAAGGATGGCGGCAGCTGCGATGCATTTACCAGAGAAGGGAGAAGGCGTTTAGAGGCGACGACGCTTCTTGGATATTCAAACGGTGGGCAAATGAAGTTTCATTTATTACCTCCACATCGAATGTGACTCCCAAATGTTTGCTACATGGCCTAGGAGAATTGAAGGTGAACCGCTGGGTATAAAAATCAATCGCAAATGCTGATGTTCTGGTACTATTACCAAGCGTCGTCAAAAAATTAATCGGTTTTGTCTTCAAAGCACAACATCTCGGCTTCAATTATTTTAATCTGGCACAAACCAATAATTGCCATACAGTATGGTTTTCCTTGATCTCTCCTTGGACATCTTCTGTTCGATGAAATTAAACAAGATGTCAAAAATGACCTAGGAATTACCTCAAAAAATCCTTTTTTTGGGGGGGGGAGGCGTACTTCTACCACCCGCACATCCACGTCACTAGTCTGGGTAGCCCGACCTGCTCGTCCGCGTGCCTGCTTGCAATAAAACTCGACCCGCTTGCCGCGCACATTGCACGTGGGTGTGGCGAGCTCGCAGAAGATGAAGCCGCCGCGATTTGTGGCCTCGGAGGTGTTCGCTGGCAGGAACAAGTTGGGGACGCGCTGTTCACTCCCTAACGGAGTGCCCACATTTCTGCGGCGTTCTTTGCTTCAAGCAGTAATTACGTGGATGGATTTTCCAAGCATATCTCTTTAGCTTCCCCGCGATTCCACAGTAGAGCGTGGAAATATTACAGCGTTCACGGATTTGCTTCGCGTCGCACTGTGCGAAGGTGCAAGGCATTGGAACGTAGATGGGCGTGTTTGATATTTAAAACTTAATTGGCGTATGAAGAAAAGGTATACTATTTAACAGAATGCTACGGATGATAAATTATTTCAATTAAAGTGGAAAAGAGTAAAATTGTTAATAAATTCTCGTGTGCCATGTAATAGGAAGCGAATACCTTGATGTTTATCCCAGAATTCTAAATATATTTTGAGAATGTGATCTACAAAACACCAATACTATACCAATGTTTGTGTATCTGGCATTGGGGGTCGATTGTCCGACTTAGCCGGCAAGCTAATGGTGTTCTCCATGCCTGAGCCAAGTTTAATTCCCACGCTTGGGATGTAAGAGAGGCAGGTGGCGAACATGACGTATTCCTTCACCGTAACAAGCGGAAGCGTAGCGTCCATGGATGTGGATGATGTGTTTCATACCCTGACAATATCAGCTCATTTATTTTAAAATGATTGTAAATTGTCAATTTGTTATTTTCTTCCTCTACTACAAAATATTTCATTATATTTCAAACATTGCGCCGTTGAGAATTCGATTCTTCACAAGGATGAACGAATCAGTCTGAAATGCCGCCTAGCCTGCGCTGAGAATCAGATGCACACTGACCCATTACATCCAGGGTGCCTACAGTTATGCCTACGAAAAAGCTGTCGTTTTACGAAACTTCATTGTTCTCTTCGGTGTTTGTAAGAGAACGAGGTTAATTAATTAACATTGTCGTTTTATTTAAGTTTTATTACCTTATTTTAATGCATTTAGCAACTACATATTTGTAGCCAATTTAGGTTAGGAATTGTGCTGGTTGAATGCACAAGGGTATGTGACTGTGCAATCCACATCTGTGCCCTGGAATGGCGAGCACCACGCGATCCAAAGTGCCTACATAATTATGGAGTCGTATTTTTGTGCCGTGGATAAATATAGAACATGAGAAACAGTTACAAATATTTGAAAAAATGAGAGGATAGAATTTTATTTAAACAGCCAACACAGGCTATGTTGAGCAATACAACGGTGATATAAGGGAAAATAGGGAAATTCTGTCACACTTCATTCGAGTTGTATGCTTTTCGGGGACACAAGGGCATGTTTTTGTAGCCATAATGAAAATAGGGGATCATCAAATAGAGAAAATTTCATGTAATATATAAGTGAAATAATGAAATATGATAAAACTGACAAGGATGATATGAAAATTCCAGTGTTTCGTGCAATCTCACCAAGAAATTCATATTCATTGGATTTCAAGTGTGAGCACGGTTATGTCCCAGGAAATTAAAAATGAAATTTCTAAAGTTTCTTTTGTCTCCGCCATACTGGATGAAACCCTTGATGTAAGCGGCAAAGGACAACTGTCAACTGTTTTTCATTACGTGTCTGTAAATTGATTTTCTCTTTCCTATTATATTTTTATTATAGATCATTGTTTTCCATTTTATAAATTATGCCAATTCTACTGGGTTCGAAATCATTTGAATTGGACAATTTTGAAAGTCATTGGGTTTAATAGTCCTCTTTTTATTAAAGTATGAGGACACACATTTATATTTTGCTAGGTCGTGAACTTAAGTCAACTTTTTCTAACGTTCAACCAGTAAAATACGGGAAGTACGTGAGCTATCATTACTTTTACTGGATCAGTTTGCTGTGCTCTAATTGATCAAAGTGACAGAAATGGTATTGGTGAATGAGAAATATTTAAATTATAATTAAAGTTTTAAATTATTTTCTCATTTCTCGAGTTACATACTCTAAGCCAAAACTCAGGCTACGCCACTGGTAACTAGCAAACTCCGTCTGCCTGAGCTTGTCTTCGTCATACAGCTACAGAATCTGTGACGATTTTGAAGGTAAGCAACAACTATATATTTCCCTACTATGATAATATAATAATAAATTATATTATTAATTGACAAGAATTATCAACGAAGGAACATTTAATAATAGAAATATAATTATATATTACAATAAGAAAAGCCTACCAGTAACAATAAGGGATATATGGTGTAGAAACAATGTCCATGGAAGATCTGCTTTGGATGATGAAATACGTAGAGAGTTGAAGAAACGGCATTACTTTTTATTATCTGGGGCAAGACTCTAGAACCGCTCTGCTCTCGCTTCTCTATCTCCTTCCCCTTCATCATTTTTACACGACCTGGCACCACCTCCCAAAAATGCACAAAATTCGCAAATTTTTGTTGTTGTAAATGGTAAAGACGATTGTTCAGAAGGAATGAAGTAAATGAACATTATTTTAACAAGTATTTAAAGTTACGTTACAAGTTCAAAACATTTTCGCTGTCGTCCTACAACTACAATATTGAAGACAGAGATTTCTTCTTGAATAAAATACGTTCTTCAAAGACTGATCTTGAAATACCGTGATGTATAATTTTTCAAAAACATGAGTAGTTTTCGTATAACTTTGCGTGGAATATACGCAATGTTGAAACAAGTATTTTCTCAAAAACTGCTTAAAAAAATTTTTTTTTTTTACATTTTATTCTCGTATGTATCAAAGAACGATGTATATAGATGCTACTCCCGTTTCCGTCTAACTCTATTTTCCAAGATAGAATAAGGGACGCTTTAAAGAATAGCGCAAGTCTCATTTTCGTTTCGAGATTATTCCGTTGGTTTGACCATATCTTCATGACTTTGTCAGTAAACTTCAGGTAGTTCTCAATTGCGTAAGACATTTTGTGGTTTACTTTTTCTACAAAGTCAATAAGCAACATAGAGGTAGGTGATTTGCTAAAAGGGGCGATCAAAACTTCTTAAAGTAAAGAAATGTTTGTTAGTTGTAAATTAAATTTATTACCTTCCTTTGATCTATTTCCTTTGATAACAATATTATCTATAATCATCACGACCAATATTAATGGGATGAATTCGAAGACTTTTGAAACCACTGTGTTGCTATTTTGCGAACTGACAACGCGTCAAACGAAGCACGTGAAATTCGAATTTACAATTCTGATTTATTTTTGCAATTTATCAATTTATTTATGCAATTTTCCAAAGTATAGAGAGTGCGCCGAAAATGAGACCACAACCACTATCTTTACAGTTCTTTGCTGCATACGAGGAAAACTTTTAATGAAAAAAATTTGGAGCCGTTTTTGAGAAGATAATTGTTTGAATTTAAAAATTTCCTGTGACCAAAATTACGCAAAACAAACTCTCAAATTCAAAAAATTAAACAATCTCTTGTTTGAAGATCTGTTTCTGATACTCTTCATTATGAAAAAATTATCTTCAAAATTGTAGTTGTAGGAAGCCACCGAAATGTTTCTGATTTTTACACTTTTTGAAAAATCAGAGGTTTCAAAAATTAGACCTCCACCATTCTTGTAAGCGTCCTTTACCATATCCGAGATCAAAATTTAAGCAAAAAAGATACAGGTATTTTTTAAAGATTTTGAAAATTGTCCCAGGGGCTTCATGTAAAGTACCCTCCCTCCCCAAAAAATTAAAATATGTTTCAAATTCAAGGGGCCGCGACATCAGCCAGATCGATTGCGGAATATCAATTTTGATGGAAATCCTGCGTACGGTTTAGCTGCTAGCGTTGTTGACAGACAAACGTTTTTAAGTTTTTCGTACCAGAGCCCAGGAATAAGAGTTTTTCTGTCGAAAAGTCGCTGTTTTTCACCTCAGCATTTCAATACTTTATATTGCGTAAGCATTAGCGAGAAAGTAATGCGTCATTTACAATATCATGGATTAAGAATGCTCTCTCTTATCCTTATATTAATAACTAAAAACACATCCGAATAAATTTAGCTATGTCCTTATTCCGGAAGACGTGTAATTCAGAGGGGTGTGGTAGTGAGAAACTAGTTTTGTATTTGTATTCACTTTTTCTGTTTCTGTGAAAAGCTGTTTCATTAGAACCCAGAAAGGAACTGCCTTGTGTAATTACACGGCTGTTCTCAAAATAAATGTTACAAATGTCGAGGGAATATGGGGGATGACTTGTAACATTTTTATATGATTTTTGTCCCTTACTTTTTAATTGTAATGATTCTTTATGGCGATCAATTATTTATAGTCAATTATTGTGTTAACAAAATAATAAAACACTTCACATTACATACAGTTTTTCATTTGCGTGTAAATGTCTTCACTACAGGTACCTCAAGATAGGATAACATTTATTCCCGAAACGTTATTAAACTTACTACTAAAAGTGTACTTATACTGAAAACAAGTGTAAATGAAAAATATTGTCATGTGAAGGGTACTGTCCTTTTGTCAACTCATTAATATTGTCTGTGAACAATTGATGGCCGTAAAGAATCATTACATGCGAGCCAGTAGCAGATCCTGAGAGGGAGGGACACGGCCGTGGCCTAGAGTATTCGTTTGTTTCCTCCCTTTTTTCGCAAAATTGATTTAAATATTTGTGGGAACTATGTAATTATTAAAACATATTTTAGTTTCATATATTCCCCACAAAAATAATATACAATATGATATAATATACTATATACAATATAAAAATATGTTTACACGCTCCCGCCAGTGTTCGGCTGCATCCGCCCCTGCATATGACATCTGCCCTATACGGCAACTCTTTATTCCCTTGCTCTTAACCGGTCATGTTCTGATCCAGACAAAGCGATTTCGTGAACATGCCAAACACC
This sequence comes from Acheta domesticus, assembly GCA_031308135.1. Classification (NCBI taxonomy): domain Eukaryota; kingdom Metazoa; phylum Arthropoda; class Insecta; order Orthoptera; family Gryllidae; genus Acheta; species Acheta domesticus. The sequence goes on from JAHLJT010009436.1 coordinate 217,977,519, forward strand.
TATTTATGATAGGGTTCCTAACAATCACAATTCTCATAAGAACCGAGAGTGAGTGTGAAAAATGCTTAACTGTGGACTGCTGACCCTGCAAGTCGAGTCCCGAGAATATCAAATTATATATTACTTTTTATTCAAATGTCAGTGAGCATTACATTTTGGACTCGTTTTTCCTCATGATAAATGAAGGAGGAAACTGCGACAAGACGAAAACATCAATCCAGGAAAATACGCCTCAGAATCCACAACACATCTGTTTATTTGTATTGCAGGCTGTTTTTTTTTCCAGGATCGTACAAAATTGTGGATTTCTAAGGGCTGATATGCGTTCGACAAGTTTTCTTAAAACATTTGAAAAATGTGTCTTCACCGTGCGTAAAAGACTTTTTTCATGGGACATCTCAGTGCGAAAAAGACCTTTTCGCACAGTAGGTACCTTACAAGAGAAGTAAGAAAACAAAGCACACATTAATGGCAAAATAACTTTAATATCACTATTATTAAACTCTTCCCAATAACTATTAACTTACAATTAAGTATTAACACATAATTATAAAAAATAGTACGTATCTATTAACAAATAATATTCTAAGAAAATATTAGAACCCAAAAATTTCTCAACTGATGGAAAGTTTTTTTTTGTAAATACCATAGGAATCTTGGGTAATAAATTAGATACGTTCGCAATAGATTTAGATGCGTTCGCAAATTCGAGCAACTCCTGTGGAATCTCAGCATTGCTTTTAAGCATATTACATTCAGTCATCATAACCACGATGTACCGGTCATACAATAGCAACTCGAATGAAACAACACTACCGTATCTCGTGAAGTCAAGTATGGTTTTTTTGCATCCGTCGGTCCCGGCAAAACAAACAAACAAAAAAACAAAACAAAAAAGAAAAACACCTTCAGTCTCGATAGTGCAAAAAAAACAATAACTTCACGCACTTAATATCAAGAAAACTAAGTATTTTCCTTTCCGGGGCCGCGTGTTAAAAATACATGAATTTATGACCCCTTTCGACGGGCACTGTATTCTGCGATTTTTCCATAGCTGCATATCAAGGCCCGTCCATACGATATCACGGCATTTTGCGTCCGCTAGATGTCGCAGGATCGCGACCGTAACAATCGTGCGACATCTAGCGGCACGACTGAGAAAGACGCGACATTCCATCGTGAAGACGGGCCTTGATAGGCAGCTATGAAAAAATCGCGGTACAGGAAGCACCGCAAGCCCTTAGGGCTTAGAGAGTCCGTCCGTGGCTTGGTCTCCGTGGGAGCCGCGCGGGGGCGGCGCGCGAGCGGGCTGGGGCTCTATCGCCGGGATGCGCGCGCGGGTCGGCGCAGCGCAGATAACCCTCGACCTCTGAGGCAACGCGACGCGAAGCGCCCGCGAGGCGACGCGACGCCCGGAAACGGCTGCCGCCAGACGCCGCGCTCGCGAGACTGGCGGGCGGTGCGGCTTCCACTGTCACGCCGCGGTTCTCCAACGAATTCGCTTTTGGAGTCCTTGAAATTATAGTGCGATTTTTCTATTTCTGCCCCTCAAACCCCTGTGGCCGTAATGGAATATCACGCGGCATATCGCGTCTTTCCCCGTCGTACCGGTAGAAGTCGCATGATCGCAAGCACTGCTTGATACGGTCGCGATCATGCGATACCTGGCGGCACGAATGAGAACATCACGAAATACCGTGACATTTCCATCGTGAAGATGGCCCTTGAGGGGTAAAGTTAGAAAAATCGCAGTATACACTGCGATTTTCCAAGTCTGCCTCTCAAGGCCCGTCTTCACGATGGAATACATCACGGCCTTTCGCATTTCTCGGTCGCGCCGCTAGAAATCTCACCGATCGCGACCGTATGAAGCACTGTTTGATCATGCGACACCTAACGACACCTATGCGACACCGATACCGATGCAGATGTTTTCAATCATCGATGTTTCTAAAAATATAGTTGTTTTAAATATCGATATATTGAAGTCGATGTTTTTATTATCGATGTTTTTATGTTTTCGAGGTTTTGTTCGTTGATGAAAAATTCCCGTAATCACAATTGTGTGAAAGTTAAAACATGAAATAGTAACTGATGATGCCACTGTCTATGAGTTTGGACCAAACCAACGCATCACGTATTTGGCAACATTGATGTTTTGTTGTAGATGTCGCATCTCTACTTGAAATGCTAGATTCGTTTAAGGGACTTGTGTAAAGTCAGTGATTCCCAGTTCCGAAACGTTTTTCAATATTTTAAATTTATTTATTTTAGGTCGCTTCAAAACAACAAGGTCGTCAGCGAGCACAGAATGTTTATATTTTTACATTTTCTTGTTTAGAACGCGTTAGACAAAGGATTATATATTTAAGTTCAATTGGTACGTTTGAGTAAAGTTATTACTTTACTCAAATTACTCAGTTGGTACTTTATTACGTCCCTCGACTGTTTTAAAAAAAATATACAAATCTTGATTCAAATTTAAATGGTGTCTTTTATTTGGTAGATATAGGAATTCTAGGGGGAAGTGTGGAGTTAATATGACATTTACACTTATTGGTCATGGGTTAGTAGAGGCAGATCCAGCCGATCATTGGGGGGGGGGGTGCATCATAGATTTTTTAAAAATAATAAACATGTTTATATTGTATATTATTTTTGTAGTGTATACATGATAATATACAATATTATTTTTTAAACAATTACATAATTTTAATATAAATAAATATTTAAATCAATTGTACCATATCAAAGGAAGGTAACAAACGACAACCCTAGGCTTTTGGGGGGTGGCATGGAGGTCATGCCCCCCCCCTCCATTGATCTGCCACTCCGCCACTGCTGGTTAGGGTCGGTTTTTCGTCACGAGATGATGGTGACTAAGGTTGAAAATGTTAGTCCTTAATCTTGTGAGGATGACTTGATGTCTGCTGCTGTAGTTCAATTTTGGGAAGGCTTCTTTTGTGGCTGATTTTCTCACTAGATGAAGTTCTGAAGATGTAAATTTCCATTATGAGTTCCAGTGTTTTTTTTTTAATATATTTATTTATACTTGTTCGACAAAAATTTGTCTTTCAAGTGTGTGAATTTTTACATTAGATAGTACAATTTGAGGAGAAACTTCAAAAGTAACCTCTAACATGTTACTGATATGTATAGGTATTATTGATTTTGAACACACAATGATCTTAGAAATAAACTGTGGTTATAAATAGTACAAAATACATATAATTTTTTTTACAATAAATAATAGTTACATGAAATAAGTTAACTATGGAGGATGTAAACGGTCTTTTGAATAGCGTGATTTGATTCGCGGGAAAGGATTAGCTGCTTTTCCAAGTTGAAAAGATGTATATGCAGGAGAAGAAATAAGGGAAGTATAAAATTTATTTGAGAGATGAAGGATCCAGGATTTTAGAGACAGAATACCGAGTTCGTTTCTTATAAACCAAGGTGCTTTCAATGCTTTTCTAAGATATTTATTTTGTATAGCCTCTAGTTTTTGAATATGCGATTTCGCTGCACCACCCCAAATGGGACACGCATATGTCAATGATGGGCGAATTATATATTTAAATATACATAAAGCTGAATCTAAAGAAAGATGAGAATTTTTCTTCAAAAATGGGTATAATTTTAAAAGCTTGACATTCGTTTTATTTATTATTGATGTAGTGTGTGGTTCCCACGTTAGTTTAGTATCGAGTTTTAATCCAAGATACGTAATTGGGGTCTGGTTAGAAATCCAAGAAATTGCTTTATAGTTAATAATAAGTGGATAAGTTGGAGAGATTCGTTTTAAAGAAAATATTTTTGCTTGAGATTTTTGACTATTAATCTTGATTTGCCAATTATTGTACCAAGTAACAAGAGTATTTAAATCATCTTGTAAATTATCACGACCAGTTATAATGTCTGCATGAGAAGTGATTAGGGATGTGTCATCGGCAAAAAAGGCTACTTGTGAATTAATTAAATGTGGAATATCTGAAACGTAAATATTAAAAAGTATTGGTGAGAGTGGAGAACCCTGAGGTACTCCAGCGTGGATATTGTATTCAGAAGAAAAAAACATTGTTAACCTGAACTTGGAATTTACGCTGTGATAGAAAACTTGATAATATTTTTTGTAGATATATAGGGAATCCGAATATTCTAAGCTTGTAACGTAAACCATCATGCCATACTTTGTCAAAAGCTTTTTCAACATCTAGAAATAGTGCAAATGTAAATTGTTTCTTTTGAAAACTTGATGCTATAAAATCTGTGATTCTTAATAATTGGTGCGTTGTAGAATGATTCGATCTAAATCCAAACTGAGATTTTGGGAGTAAATTAGTTTGATTAATAAATTTAATTACTCTCGTTAGAATTATTTTATCAAAGACTTTAGCAAATGTTGAAAGTAAGCTAATTGGACGAAAATTTTCTGATCTTGAATGATCTTTTTGCGGTTTAGGGATGGGTATTATGATTGCTCTTTTCCAAATTGAGGGATAGTAGTTTAGTCTAAAACAAGCGTTATATATTGCTGCCAGTGAACTTATGGTGGAATTTGGGAAATGTTTGAATACTATATTAGGAAGTTTATCAAACCCTGGAGATTTGTTATTCTTTAGTTTTGTTATAATAAATTTAATTTCTGATGGAGACGCAAATTTGATCCTCTCAGAAACCGTGTAGTATGGATTTTGAAGATATTTTAATACATTTAGATGAAATGAATAATTGTTAATCGGATTATTAGTAAATGTTCTAAAAAATTGGTGTGCTAAAAGTTCCGCTTTTTTAGAATCTGAAACGGCAGTTTTATTTGTGTCTCTTAAAATGGGTATTTGGTGTTTCTCTTTTGTTATAGTTCGGATAGCAGACCAGAGTGATGACGAATTTGGTTGGATTTGAGATAAATAGTTATTAAAGTTAATATATCGATCCTCTTGTAGCTTTTTCTGAACGGTGTGGGTTAATTTATTTAGTGTTTTCTTTATTGAGGGATCATGTGTTATCTGCCATTTGCGACGTGTAACGTGTTTAAGAGTTATTAAATTAAGTATTTCTTTAGGTAAATTATTAAATGATTGTATTTTGGAAGGGCAGGAGTGAATCGTTGATAATTCTAGTGATTTTGTGACATTATTTATAATAATTGAAATTTCGTCGTCTATGTCAGAAGACATAAGTAAAGAGGAAGGATATGTTGTGAAGTATTGCATATAAGAATTAAATATAGTCCAATTAATCCTTCCTTTTATGAGAGAATTATTAACGTGATGTAAATTTAAGATTTCATGGAAAGTTATTAAAACTGGATTGTGGTCTGAGTTTAAAGCTGGAATACAATATTGCTTAATTGGAAAATTTACACTTTGGGAAAGTACAATATCAAGAATATCTGGAAGAATTTGAGTATTATATGAATAATAAGTTGGCTGAGAAGGAGCATGAATTGACCAATTGTTTAAAGTAGTTAGATTATATAAGAATTGGCCTTGTGGAGAAGTAGTATTGCATCCCCAAGCTTGATGTTTAGCATTTAAATCTCCGAGTAGAAGTGTTCTTTTATTGTTGTTTAGTAGTAATTCGAGAGTAAATTTTGATAATTTTTTGTTAGGTGGTTTGTATGCTGCTATTATATTTATAGGGCCTACAGAAAAGAAAACAGTGAGAGCTACTAGTTCTAGATCAGTAGAGTTGGGAACATATATTTGTTCATGTTTGATTTTTCGTCGTATAAAAATTGCTACACCTCCTCCAGCAGTGGTCGTCGTTCTATCTTCTCTGTATGTTTTATAATTTGGGATATTACATTTTTGGAATGGGTTAAATGTGTTTCTGTAACACAAGTAATATCAATGTTATGACTATTTAAGAAATGTTTAAATTCAGCTAGTTGGCGTAGGACACCATTAGCATTCCAATTTAAAAATTTTACTTTAGTGTGGTCCATTATTAAGAATTCGTGGAATAACGTCTTGAATTAATCGATGTATTTGCGGAAGTAAAGAGTTTAGTATTTGATTTGTTATAATGGGAATGTATGTATTCAAGTCAGAACTATTAATGGGAGAGGAATTAAAAGTGTTGTTCAAATAGTGTTGAGAGTTTGTAGATACTGAAGGTAGATAAGGGAAATTTTTCCTATTCATAGTAGGGGGGGGTTATTGGAGAAGTCAGAGACGACTTAATGGTGGAATGAGGTTTACTTTTTGAATAACTTTGGTTTTGCAAAGGTGTAGATGAAGGTAATTTTTGATTAGAATTTGGAGCTGTATTTGTATTTGAGATTAAGGATTGTTTCTTAAAGAAAATACATCCTCTATAGTTAGCAGTGTGATTCTCATGACAATTACAACACTGCGGAGTAGAATTTCTTGGTTTTTTGCACTTTGAATAATGATGTTTCTCAGAACATCTCTCACATCGAGGTTCTAATGTGCAGTTGGCTTGAGTATGATTGAAGTTTTGGCAATTTTTACACTGTATTGGAGAATTTGATTTGGAGCGAAATTTAATTTTCACAATACTGTTAAATAGTTTATCCAGTTTTATGATATCCCTATTTATGTCATTGTCTGCGAGTTCAAGTGCACAGATTTCTAATGGTTGTCGATTTTTATTAAATAATCTATATACAGATGTAATAGTATATGTTTTAGATAATTCAGTTTTAATTTTTTCGTTAGTGTAGGAAATAGGAATATCATACGACATTGCTGATAAAGATCGCTGCATTGGATCGCGATAAGAAAAGTATCGAACCTGATTTGCATTACAAAAGGTTCTATACTTTCGATAATCATCTATTGAACTAAAGAATATGGAAATATAATCACTTTTAACCTTGGTTGTAAAGTCTGATTGTGCTATTTGTTTTATTTCTGAAATAAATGCACCAAAATTACTTAAGATCTTTGCAGTTTTTGCTATATTAATTGGAGGAATTGAAGTTTTATATTAATTGGATTGATTCACATATTGAGGTGAAGGAGTAGACTCATCTGATTCTTCTGAAAGTACGTCGAACTGATTACCAGTAGGGACAGAATATGTTAATGCTGGATCAACATCTGAGTCGGTAACTCGTTTGCGTTTAGAACTATTATGATCACTAGATGTTGCATTTTCTGCTGGCAATGAAGCACTATTAGAAGAAGAATTAACAGATTCACTTGAATTCACTATAAGTGGTTGATTTTGATTAATAAATTCCTGTTGGGAATGCAGTTTTTGCTGTAAATCAAGAGTGTGTTGTTTCAAATACATAATTTCTTGTTCTAAAGCATAAATCCTTGCTTGAGATGCTATAATCATATCATTATTAGGAATTTCAGGAACTTTGTATACGTTTGAATATTCGGTATAATTTGGGTTGTTTACCAAGTGCATCTGATATAATCTGCCCCGTAGAGCCATTTGAATTGTCCATATTTTTTTACTGCTGTAGCCACTACAATTTCTCTTACTTAGAGACTAAGTTAGTAGTTCAGTTACAATGGGACAGTTTAATGTCAGTGTTATCACAGTACTCACACGTAAAGAAGAATACACTTCCGCCGCGTGGGGCGGCAGCCCCGTGGAACACGTCCGTGTTCCTGCTGCAGTAGAATGGTCACTTAGATGTACAATAAGCACTGGTTTTGTTGACACTGAACTAAATCCCAGCGCGGCGGCCCTCGCAGGTCGAGAGCGCAGCGCACACTAACACGCCTTGAGCTTGAACGGCGAGCGGTCGGCACAACCTTTCGCCACGGTGGCTCTGAGCGAACTGGTGTTCCAGTGTTTAATTATGGCACTATAAAACTATTTTAACATCAAGCATTGTCCGATGGATATGTTTTTCCTGAACTTGTTGCAGATTTAGCAGCTATATCTGCTTTTCCATTACCATCAACGTACCCATACCAATTCGATTTGGATTCCATGTTTGTCAAAGTTGTTTTTCATCATTTTTAACACTCTTTAACAATGAATTATTCCTTGCATTAAATGTTTTTTTTTAGACAGCCACCAGTAAGAGCGGTTACTTTTAGAGCATGCTCAGCGTGCTAAAAGTTCAATTTTTACCAGTAATGCGAAAAGTGAAACGATGCTCAAAGGTTCAGATAAAGCTGAATGCAACAAAGAAAACAAAATACTTTCGTCTTATCGGCTAATATGGATCTCATTGCAACATGGTACCATTTTTAAGAGATTTTTAGTATACTTGAATTAAAATCAAAGGAAATCCAGTATGGTTGAGTAAAAAATAGTGTTGCCACGTGGTAAAAGTGATTTTATTTTGTTCATAGAATTGCGCCATTCGGCCTATCGGCCTTGTGAAGCAACATTTCCTACTCGCAAAATAAAATGTCACTTATACGTATCGTCAATAACTAGTTTTCCTCATCAATTGATTTTCAAATAATTACTGATAAATTGAAAGGTCACTAAAGCTTTATTTGTAATAAGGGAAGAGATTTTCAGTTATTCAAAATTCCAGTACATTATATCGTCTTCGGTTACCTCCTAGACGTACATTTTTTTTACGGAAAACTGGAATGTGTTTATTTGCATATCACCTCCGTGTAAGTAAACTATTTATGTTTCCCCTTTATTTATACTATATGTTTTATACCTATCTCTTCATTACATCACATCCTATTGTCACTCATATCATATGAAGATCCGTAAGTACGTGATGTAATAATATCGATAGCGGCAAGAATAAACACGCTATACAGTCGAATGCACCTGTGTTTAGGAGGTCGTCGCTGTTTCGATATCGGCGAGGTGCCAGAAATTTATTGTATATTGTGTTGATCATCGTTATTTTAAGATACCTGCCGAAATTGTCTTCGTAGATCAACTGTTCAGATAAGTGGTTACTGTAGTTTTCTCATTTCCTTTCAAGCTCAGGGGCTAGGGACCGCGTGCGATGGATCCTTCCTTACCCCGACCACGTTCCATCATTAGGCCGATCACCCGCCCTCGAATATCCCATGCAAATGGTTCAGGAAATCCCCGTTAAGCAAGGGCGATCCGGAAAGCAACGACAAGCTGTGAATTCTCCGAGACACTAACTATGGATTGAGCTGGGGAAGAACTATAAATGACAATAATATTATGCTGTTATTGTGTTAGAGTATGTTACTCTGTTTTTATAATTTATCGTTAGAACCGAGTAAGGGACTATTTGGATGTTTTCCCAAATTGGGTTTTCTGAACCTGTAAGTATCCAAAAGAGCGAGTATCAAAGGCCATCAAGCCCAGTCGCTTTTAAACTGTAAGTAGACGAGTGGTAAAAAAAATTAAATGAAACTAGATTAAAACTTAAATTTTGCATCAGAACTGACAATTAATTTTATTCCAGTCTTTTAGTAATTTGCATTAACCGTTCTGGTAAGATATGGTGTTTTTTTTTATTCCGTATTCCTTGAAATTTTCGCCCTTCTACCCCTTCCCCATCTGGTTATTCCCGCCCCTCCCCGTTCTTGGTGTTAGTTTTCTGTGAACCGCGGTAGAATATGCATCGAATCAACGGAGCCATCCAAAGGCCAATACGATAAGATAGTTTTAAAGGGATGCTTCCAGAATGTGTCTTTCAACGGGAGGTGTGATGCGTTGTGATCAATGACAAAGCAATCGTGAGAAAAAGTGAAATATTTTTACACAATTTAAGTAAAAAGTAGGGCACTTTTAAATAGTCTGGAAACATGTTAAACGGTAAAGTTTCTGTAAGGAAGCCTGTGTTAATGAAATCGTTATGCATTAGCTTAGAATATTTACGCGCCCATAAAATATAGGTCTAGTAAATGCAGATTCACCGTTAATGACTGATGAGAAGATAGAGACCACTTCATTTCATCATTAAGGTAGAGTATTAGACTTGTTCAATATAGAGTTGTTGGTACAAATAGCACCTTTCAAAATTGCTGTGATATTTGTGTACTAAATATATTGAAAAATATTACGAGAAAATTAGATGGTTTAGAATATTGATTATATTCTAAATCATTATCATTATAAAATGTATTATATGGCTTGCTGCATTTTTATATTTATCCTCCGCGTGAGGATTCATGTTTTATTTTTCACGAGAGAAACCCTAAGATTTTGTGTCTGAGCATAGAAAACTCTAGAAACTCTGAAACTCTATTAATTGTGCTATGTTACATTAGAATATCAAAACGTCTTTTGAATACTGTGGAATTTACATGGAGATAAAATAATTTTCCATAGAAGACAAGGAAGAGGGATTTTTCGGGTCTAGCTAAAGTAGACTCGATGAATTGGCTTAATCAATCGTACATACCTTCCTTGTCAAGCTATACACGTGTGACGTAGCCAGAATTTTCTTTTGACAATTGCCCATCAACGAATATTGTAGGCCTTTTCACGTATCATTCTTTACATATCATTCTCGTAATATTCTCCAGAACGTGAAACACGTTCTTATTTTTATTTATTTTATGCCAAAAACATTTCAAAACTGTGTGTGACGTGCTACGGGGAGAAGTGAATTCCGAGCACGTTTTCATAATTCTGTGACCTCTACCCTAAGCCATATTCTAGTCAAATTTTGAATACAGAAAAAGAGCGTTTTTTTAGTTTTGTTGACAAAATATTCACTCCTATGTAATAAAATCTATTTTCAAAGGTAAACTAGCTATAAATTTGTGCTCTGAACCCTCATCATGTTCTTCATGAAGGAATAATACTTTTTGCCCCGACAACATGGAGAATAATTTGAATAACTGTATTTCCCACTAATATTTAGAAGACGTGCACAGATAATGAAGTTACATTTATGCTAGAAGCAAAACAAGGGGCCATCATACTGAGACCTGAATCACACGATTCCTTTGGACGGACAATTTCGAGAGTTTTAGCGAACGCGCGCATGCGCCCAGCGGCTCTGCTGTTTCAAAAACCGGGGCGCGCATGCGTGTGGTAATGTAAAACTTCCGAAGTCGTTCGTCAGAAGGAATCGTGTAAATCGGGTCTTAGACATGCATCTGGGAGAAAATCACTGTGCGCATGTGTGCGTTCGCTAAAACTCTCAAAATGATTCGTCAAACGGAATTGTGTAAATCGGGTCTTGTAGACATGGATCCGGGACAGAGCCTCTGTGCGCATGCACTCGTTTGCTAAAACTCCCGAAATCGTTCATCAGAAGGAATCGCGTAAATGGGACGTTAGCGCAATGCTCATACAGCAAGAAACACACCGGGGCTGCGCCTGTCGAGGTGGCACACAAGCCCACAGCGCGCTGTCAATTGTCGCCGTCGACCCCGGGGCCCAGGGACGTCGAGCGGTTCGAACCCCTGACCCTGCCAATTAGGCGGCGCCGCGCGGCATAGTCTGCCCGTCGCGCACGTGGTGTTTGCTGTGGTCGGACGCGTCGGCCTTGCCGCCTGTCGATCGCCTTCCATTACAACTCGTTGCTCTCGTTGGGCAGCATCTGTCGCCTCCTCGCCCTCGTTCCGGCCCTGCCTCCAGCGAACGGGGCTGGGAGGGAAAGGGAGGCCTACAATCACATACAAGGAAGGCAAAATACTATCCTCTTCGTTCAAGTTATTTAGCAATAGTGCATTAGTTCCTAAGTTTCGCTGAGACATGTTTGTTGAGATATTCGTGGGAGAAGCTAAACGTATTCTTTGATGTTACCACAACCTTGCTGTATCCTCCGCCATGAACGTATGCAGCCTAAAACGAGAGAGGGATTTGTGGGCCTCGTTGACCATTCGATTTTTTTCATTCACGTACGACATATTTTACTGGGAAATAAATAAAACATAGCCTAATACAAGGAGAATCCTTTTATAAATTTAATAATACAATGAATAAATATTACTGATTTTATATTGAACAATTTCCAGGTTGCCAAATGGTTTGGAGAGCCTCTTCGCCAAATGTCATGTATCAATTCTCCTAATTGCCAGCTTAGAAAGAGGAAAATCAGGAATTGATAATATTTACGTAAATAAACTTTTATTACGCAGCCCTAAGGGGCCATTTCCAAATTTTCAGGGAGGGGCACGGTCCCTCTGCCCCCTTGATCTGTATCCTCTCTATCGTCTCCTGCGCCGCAATCAACCCGCGTGTGCTCTTGTAAATAGCACAAATGCAATGCTGCTGCTGATAAGATTTTATATGAGGTGAAAGGCTCTGAGAGAAAGCATATTTCAAGATTTTTAGGGTAAAAAAATACTCTCCCTATTTGCTACTGCTTGAATGAAAAATCGAAGGTCGGCGTCTGTTATCGATGGTTTTCGTAATTTCCAGACAGTTAAATTGTATAAAGAATTCCAAAAGGGGATGCCGAATAGTGCTACATTCAATAACGCGACTCGGACCGGATGCCATTCTTCTTTTTACGTCTCGTCCCCATCCTCACTGACTGGGTGAAGGACTTGGATCCTCCCAAAATCTGATCTTGCTTATGACAGGGCCCTTCGGGGACAAAAAGCACTTTTCAAAAGCGACGACCCTTACAACAGCGAGGAGAGAACACATAAAAAGGCCGCATTGGAGCCTCTCATGAGAAGATTAATTGGTGCAACATACTGTTTATTTAGTGACTATTCTTCTGATAATTACGTTATTGCAACGTTTACTTTTCTGCAACGGCAACATGCTTTTACCTGCTTTCAGGGAAGTGTGTCATGATAAATATTAATTATTCTCTCCCTGTGATTGTCATATTGTTAATCAAATTGTTAATCATTATCGCCCAAACCAACGTTTTTCAGTTCCCTAAGAGTAGAAATGAAATATATCTTTAAGAATATTACATCACAATAAAACAGTCCTATGTACAAATTTTTTTGAGACTTTTGGAGGCATTCTTGAAAAAATTATTTTCTGAAAATGCGCAATTTTGAGATTCTTTCACTTTTTATAGACTTAATAACTAAAGTCATAACTTGTCTATAAAAAGTGAAGCATTACATGGAATTTCATATATACTAAGAGACAACTTCCTGTATTTCACAATGAGATTTGAGTTTTGAGTTTTCAAGAAACTTCATCAGAAATTTCAGATCAGAAGCACTTCTTTTCAAAAATGCAATAATGTATAGAAAATGCCCTATGTAAATTTTAATGACCTAAGAAATATTAAAAAAATACTTTGTGTAATTTAAAAAATCAAAAGAATAAATCAAAATGGCGTTCATATCATTTTATTCGGTGCATTTAACAGTATCCCTACAAAACGTTGGAAGAAACATTTTTTCTGGAAAATGGAGTAAAAATGAAAGGAGTTAACAAATATAAATATTTTGGTGTACTCTTTAACAAAAAGGGAAATAGCCAAGAAGAAATTGAAAGACGAATAAACTTGGGGAGAAATGTGACACGAAGTATAAACTCTGTCTTATGGAACAAAACGATCACTAACACTATTAAAAGACGTCTTTACTCCACACTATAGTCAAGAGTGTTACAACTTATGGTTCAGAAGTTTGAGAGGTTGATAAAAGAACAAGAGGGAAGCTGTTGGCCCTTGAAATTGACTACTGGCGTAGAAGTTGCGGTTACAGCAAAAGTGACAGAATCAGAAACGATGACATAAGAAAGAAAATGGATATAAAGAAATATATCCTCGACGAAATAGAGAAAAAATAAATCGTTTGGTACAGTCATGTTATGCGAATGACGGATGCAAGATGGCCAAATCGAGTCCTGCATTGGGTGCCGACAGAAAGACAGAAAAGAGGAAGACCCAGACTTGCATGGCAGGAGGGAATGCGAGAGGCTATGACGGCAAGAGAAATGCAAGATGGTCTACGGTCAAACCGAGAGGCATGGAGACTGAGAGCGGAGAAACGGCGACAGCTGTAGAGCAACTCCGTGTTTTATATATATATATATATATATATATATATATATATATATATACAGAGAGAGAGAGAGAGAGAGAGAGAGAGAGAAATTTTTCAGCCGATTTTCAGAAAATGTTCAAGAATGTTAGAAAATCTTGAGCTCATTTTCACAGAAAAATATTGTTTCCTAGAAACTCCATAAGACATCATTCGAAGCACTACTTCTCAGAAATGTAGTAATAGGTACAAGTCACCCGTAATGCAATTATTAATGAGGTAAGAGATATTAAAACACATTTGGGTAGTTTATGAAAAACCAAAGGAATACAGCAAAATGGCATTTATGCCATCTTATTTAATACATGTAGCACTACCAAAAAGTTTGAAGAAAACATTTGGAACAATTTTTCTTGTTTTTCTTGTTGTGAAAATCTTGTTTTTAAAATTGTCATTATTGTAAAATTACTCAAAAATTTTTCTTTTGAAAAATCTTTATTTAAAGATATAATGTTCTAGAATACATTTTATTTAGAAGAATTCTGTAATTCTATGAAGAGGACGAACATATTTTGAACTTTTGCAATTTTCGAAATTTCAGATGCTTCAACGAATGCTATTTTTAAGCGACGTTTATGCGAAATGAGGACAAAGTTTAATTTAAAATAATGGAGCCATTTTTTAAAGAAATTAGAAAATATCCTTGATGCTTCAAATAAAGTACCCCCAAAAATTAAAACATCGGTTTCCAGCTAAAAGGACCGCTTCATCTGTGCCTCACTTCAAATCTGCACTTCACTCTCTTATATCTCTTTTCGTAGTGCACATCAGGGGAATAAACGTTTTTTAAACACAAGAACAATACATACTTTGTAACTGTCTTGTGAATGAAGTAGACGTATTTTTCCTTTCACTCGGAAAAAAATATTTGGAAAGGAAGCAATACTTTTTTATTATGGAATGATGCGTAGCGTTTCTCTTCGCGTGCGAAGAAAACCATGTTTAGATGCGTTGTATTAAACATCTCAAATTAACACCAATTATCCTTCTCTTATCAAGCTGCGAGCCATGCGAAGCTTGCCTTCTAGACTAGCAATGACCTCGCGATGACCTCCCATTTTATCAATTTTCTGACCTCCAGGACGTGCTTGTCCCTGGCTCTTCGAACTCCGCTTTGATCTGGAAGCAATTCCTTCGGAAGTTTCCATCCTGGCAAACGTTAGGAATCGCGAATTTAATTTCTCATTTCTGGCCTACGCGCTTCGCCACTTACGTCACAACTTTCGCAGCCACGTTACTGGTGCTGCCCTCTTAAACACATCGGAACTCTCCACGCAGTTAACATTGTCGTCCAGAGAGCGCAGCACTAGTGGCAAGGGCTCGGAGTCTCATCGTCTCCATCCCACGAAAGAAATAATCATACGGCACCAACAAGCTTTAAATTGAACTCGCAACATACAAGATGTGAATCGATTCTTATTGTGCCGGAATATGAAAGGTAAGTGATATAAAATCTCGCTATGTTGTACATGTTATGCTCGTGAAAGATCTATATGATCAAGCGAGAATTGACGTCTTTGAAGAAGTCTGAGGTTTCACTGAGACAGAGGAGATACACGCTCAGACGCAAGTATTGTTGATGATTCTTCAAGTAATCAATCAAGTAAAAATGTAAAGTGTGTCAAAAGAACTTCGAAACAACCGTATTTACTGGAAAAAATATATCGATTATTAAAAGAAATGACATTTTTAAGAAGTTAACTTAATACATTTTGCCCCAATATTAATACAGGGGAATATTATCAACAACGATTTAAACATTTTCTTTCAATCTATATATGAAGCATACTTTTTTCTTCACCTGCTATAGTGTGCAAATGTGCTCGGTCGTATATCAAGGATCATATTGTGCCTGCCATACAACGGAATCTTCAAAACTTAGCGTTATCTTCTGCTAAATGTTGGACTGACGTGATATTGGTTTTATTTACATTTAATGTAATGCAGACAAGTTAAACTAATGTTATCGGTTTTGTTTATTTATTATGCAAACAATTACGAGTTTTTGGCGTCGTGAGAAATCAGCTAAGAACGATAATCTAAAAGTGCATTTTTCGTGGCACTATACCAGTCATGTTAGTTGCACTATCTATGCCAAGAAGCAATTCAGTTGACGTGAAAATGACTACCGCTAGACAGTATAAAGTGTTTTCAGTTGTAGAATTTAATTTTACCAAGTCTGTTGTGATCTTTCATCGGCATTCTTTTGAAGATTTGAAACTCGCTCATCATCTTGATTATTCAATTCAAAAATTGTATTGTAATTTTGAGAAACGGTTAGCATTTGCAAAGGAATATATATATATATATATATATATATATATATATATATATATATATATACACATATGTACATACACATATATCCTTCGGTCATCGATAGAGGAAGAAATAGTGGAACGTCCAAACAACAAGTGTCCATTTACCCAGCTAGCCAACAACAGAGTATTCCTCAGAAAACTGTACGGCAAGTACTGAGGAAACGTCTTGTCATGAAGCCATAACGTCCACAGTTTGTGTAAGCTCTTAAAGAGACTGACTTGCTTGCGCCTTTCTGTGTGTGGCTACAACAATTCACGAAAGAGAATGTGACAGGTGCACCATGTAGAGGCGCTCAGAGAAAACTCAAGGCGTGGGGATGTAAATCTACGGTGTCCTTTATTTCAAATAACATTTTCCCCATATATAGTTTCTTATCCCTGAATAGTTATAGTTAAATAGTGATTGTTTTTTCTACAAAGAAAATGGTTTTGAAGAAAAGCAATTTTCTATCAAGTTTTATAAATACATTTTAAAGATATTATAATAATTTATTATAAATTATAAGAACACATACAACATTGCATTTTTATTTAGGAGTTGCTACTTAAATCTTCTTCCGAGTTTTCATCAGAGGTTAGTTTGAATGAAGTGTTAATTCATATTTATATCATTATAAACAAAAGTCGAGGCCTGTCGAAAAACGTCCCACCTGCCCATCCCCTTTTGGATGACACTGGCTACTTATGGTCACATTAACACAATGGTTATTATACCCACCGTTAGATGGCTGTAAATTAACCGAATTCCGACTAATCAGAAAAATTCAACTTTCCAAGTGGGAAATTTGAATTTGCATTAAAATAATATGTATTTGAAGGTGTTTTTTTTTAGGTAGTGACCCTATGAAATGCTTGATTAATTTTATTTTTTGTTTGTGAACATTGTAATTAATAATTTATGTAAAAACTTATACTTTTTGTAATATTTAAAAATGAATTATGACTATTCTTACGACTACAGGAGATGGGAGGAATACTTTAAAGGATAAAATAATTTCTCCACTTTACCATTTTCACGCTCCTTGTTCCTCTTAAATATCCGCGCTTAAAAAAATTAGCACAGAAATGCTTACATATGCAGGCTAATTCCCTCTGGCTTAACGGAAAATGCTGTCAGAGACACCGTACTTCCAAAAGATCAGTAGTTTTGAATGTGTTCTAAAATGAACTGCAAATATTGTCAATGTGATATGTTATATACGCATGTTGTGCACGACAAAGACGCCAAGACCTTCAGAACATACCTATAGTAGAGGTCTAAAAACTATAACATTACTCACTTCTCAAAGTAAATTTGAACGAATTAACAAATTAATAATGACAAATCATGTATAAAGCAAAAGACTAAATTCACTGTCAACGTCTTTTTTTAATTTCACGTTTTCTGAAAACCCGCCCAAAACCTCGCATGTTTTGATAAATCTCCGCCCAGTGCGCTGTAGTCCGCAAAGTCAATTTTTGTTCCGCAAGAGAGAGCTGTTTTTCAGCCCAAAAAGCGGAATTCCGCCCAATCTGGTAACTCTAGGGGTCGTCCATAAATTACGTAACGCTAAAGAGGAGGGAAGGGAGTTTGAAGTAACTTTACGCCAAGTTACATAGTTACATAGGGGTAGGGGGTTTTGGCTTATTGGTATGTAGCATTGATTTTTTTTTCAACATTAGCTGAAATAATTCCTTTTTTTTTGAGACTTGTACTAAAACATTAAAATATTAAGTAATTAATTTAAAAACAAAAATAAAGTTGTACGATGTAAATTGTCAAAAATGGTGAAATTTTTTCGTCAATTTTTTATTGAATCTGTAAAATTGCGAAGAAATTATTCAAACCTGACATGTAGTTTATTCTAAAATCCATTTCAATTGGCGCAGTAGACTCATGCCCACCACGGCCTATGCATGGCTCGTGATCAAAAATTTTTCGCTTGGGCGTCCTTCCTTCACTCACAACTTGCCCGCATTTCTTGCATTCACAAGGGAGGGGGATATTGTCGCAAGCGTTACGTAATTATTTAGGGGGGTTCAAGCTCGCGTTACGGGTGCGTTACAGGGGGAGAGGGGGATTCAAAATAATCCAAATTTGCGTTATGTAATTTATTGACGGCCCCCTAGTTATTACTATAGCTAATTGCTAATTTTATTCTGCAGTAGGAGGGTGTGCCACCGCATTTTCATAGCGCACATTATCTCAGTGACAGACTGAATCAGTGGTGGACTCTCTGCACATCGGCTGATTGTTAATGATTACGGGCGTGTGACCACTGAGGTCATTAGTCCCGTAAATTTAGCGCATGTTTTCCCTTGGGAGCGGGCGGTGTTCTTCCTCCGCTGGATGGCGAGATCCGGCGCCGACCTACCGTAGACTAGCGGCAAGCGGGGTACCGTCCACGACCAGGTGTCTCCCACCAGCGGAGCACCGCCTCAGTCGAGACAAGCCCTCAACCGGTCTCCCGGTATGCGTGGTAGTGTAGTGCACGTTAGTGTAAGGGGGTGAGGATAGGGCAAGAAAGAGGAAGGAAATATCGCGCGCGGTCCGTGGCCCGTTTGTTAGGGTCCTGCTCCGGCATTTGCCTGGTATTGATTGGAGAAACTACGGAAAACTACTGATCAGAGCAGCCGGTCGCTAGAATTCTCCTCCATACTGATTTCGACCTAGCTGAGAAGCTAGTGTCGAAAATGCTGCCGCCGCCCTGGAGGCACTACAGTGACTTCAGTTGGTGCCCTGAGCCACCTCTCCCAGTCCGCACATCGGGAAAGCAAGAAGAGATGATGCGCTGGCCACCACGATTCGCAGATGTCATCCCTTGTGATTTTTTTTCTCTGAGAAATCACCAAGAATCGCGTCTTTGTGCCGGCGTTCTCTATGTTATTGGTTTAATATTGCACGTGTTCATCACTGCAACCGTTACGAAATTGGTTCCGACATGTTAGGAAGACTATCAGGAACTACATTCTAATTAATGGTGCGTGAATGGTACATTATATTAATAAGAAAAATGTTCAGTTATTCATTTTGTGCTTGTAAACTCTCTTAATTTTCGTTTCATTGAACTTGTCATTTCATCGAGATCATTCCGACTTTCATCGTAAGTTATCTTAATAAAGCTAATGCTTGATTTTAGAGAATTTACGCCCTTCTCAATCAATTTAATTTCCTAATATTCAATTATAGAGTCAAGGGTCAGAAAATGATAATGATTAATGTCATTTAAGAATAAAGAAAAAATATTTCGATGTTCTTCTAAAAGTATTCGGAATTAACACAAAATTCTCTTAGGTAAATTTGATGCTAGTCAGGATGAAGTGAACATGTGTGTACATGTGTGGTGTGGTGAGAGAGAGAGGGAGATTAAAAGGAACGAAAGCGACAATGATCTAAACCGAAAAGAAAGAAGGAAAAGAGGAAATGGAGAGGAAAGAGGAGCGTCGACAGACAAGTGGCTTCGTTTATAATTTGTACTTAATTTATTTAAACTAAATAAAATATGCATGTAATACGAGTATTCTATTAATTTTAACTCAAACATGTGGTTGTTGTAAAGGACAAGCCATAGGAGTCAATGGACGTTGTCTTCAAGTTTCTCTGAACCACTAATCCAATGTAGAGTGGTGAAAGAGTAAAAAGAGGCTCTAAATGTTATACTGGTACAGGTACGAGAGAAGTTTCTCTGTACTCACCTCTCAATACACAAGGAGCCATCGGCTCTGTAATGTGAAAGCAAAGGCTAGGAAGGGGAGTATGGACTTTCTCGCGAACGCGATGGACCAGAAAGTGGGCCGAGTGATTCTCGGGTTAACGAGGGTCTCCCCACAGCGCGACTATTGCTGCTTGTATCAATAGCTTGTGGTGGAATCTCATTTCTGCTGTTATCATAACGACCAACTTCAGCACCATCATTCCATCCAAAACGAACATATCTGCTAACCTCAACACCACTTACATCATAATTGCTACCACTCTCACACCTCACCCGTTGACTTTTTCAACCAGCCCTTCCTCCTCCCAGTCTCTTTACCACACCCCGCCTTCCCCGGCATCGCTAGCAATCCGTGACTTCACCATGTCGACTTTGATCACCATCACCACGAACATTCCCTCAGCTACCATCACTATTGTTGGAATGCCAACGTTTTCTCTACCACTACGATATCAACTATCAGTATCATCGTTACCACCTCCGCATCCATCACCGGTGATAAAATAATTTCCACTACCACATCGCTAGCATATTCTTCACCGCTGTCACTACCGTCATCGTCGTCACCAACAGTACTGCAACTATTGTTATCTGCCACCACTATAATCACCAACAAAGCCATTACAAAGCCATCACCAACAAAGTCAATGCCACCGTTGCCAGTGCCCCTGCTACCGCCACCGCTTCTGCCTACGTCATCACCAGCGCCAACCCCATTACCACCTCCAAAGCGAACTCTATTGTCTCCTCCATCTTTAACCATCATTATTATTTCTACTGCCTTGCTATGCCAATTTCTGCTTTTCTATTATTTTCGTGCACTCTAATATTTCTATTAATTGTAAGGTCTCAGCCAATTGTTTGCACTCCATTTGCAATACTGCTTCTTAAAAAACATTTCGAAGTAGCCTGGGAATGGAAGTTACCTGTAGGCACGTGCCCCTCCTTCTGGCCCTAGAGAAGTTTCACTATGTATTTGCAATATGTAGTACATTTACATAATCTCGTGTATATTACAAAAGATATTTTACAATGATCACAAAATATGCTTTACCATAAAAGCACTTGTCTTACAAAATAAGTTAATAAAACGTAAGTATCCTTTTCATTAGCCACGAGATATTTACCTCCTTCTAAGATACAATCTGCAAGTTAGAATCAGAGTCAGCATAAGATTCATGAATGGCTAGGAGTTTGTTTACTCATTGTCCCTGGAAGTAATGAATACATTCCCGCGATGTTTGTTGAATTCGAGATAATCTCAGAACTTAATACTATTGTAATCTCCCATGTCCAGCTAGGTGACTTTTAAATTTTCCCCCTTAATCTCTGTATTCATTTCTACTTCAATGCTGTGGAAAATACATTATGGCTTCATTGTTGTTCATTGGCGTAACCCATATTACTTACTGGATTCTGTTTGCAAAAATAAGATTCTATTATCGACTTTCATAGTCATATGTATTGTGTGGCACGTTAAAGTATTGGTATTGTATTTCCAACGATCCTGTATCGAGATCCGCAACAAGAATCTCCTATCTCCCATCTTACCAGGCTTCACTGTGTGCATATCGATGATCACCTGCTGTAATAAGATGACTCCTGTGTGAGTTGTACCTTTACGCGAAACAAAACGAAAAATAGAAGGGAATGAGGGAAACAGCGTATTACTATCCCTAACTTCTACTCAGGCCACGCTTTGCACATGTCAACACGATACATCACGAAAAGGATTTCGATGTCGATGAAAATATTGACAAAAATATCGTTGTAACAGACAAAATATGAAACAAATAGTACAGTGTTCATTTTATCGTTCGCCGAAGATTCGGGCCGCGTCACCCGGGCAGTCGAGGGCCCATTTGCCCAGCGAATCGCGATTCCACTCCCGTGCGGACACACGGGAACTATTGCTGCGTTCATCTTACCTTAATAAAAATGCTGAAAGCGGTGCCCTTCGGCTCGAATGCATTCTTGGCACATCCGGAACATATTCTGATTTACCCTTCGAAGCAAGTCTCCAGGAATTGCTGCGATTTTCTCTTCAGTAGAGCGCCGGAGCTCTTCCTCCGAATGCGGATTTTTTGCATAAACCTGATCTTGCAAATTCCCACAAAGGAAAAAGTCACAAGGGATCAGATCAGGTGATCAAGGAGGCTATAACCCACGACTAATTATTCGATCATCACTATAAACATTATTTAAAAAGTTCATGGATCGAACAGCAGTGTGAGCAGTTGCCGAATCCTGTTGTAAGTAAGCATAGGCTCCTCAAAGATTTTCTTGGATATTGCTGTAATCTGGCAGAGATTTCGTTTACCTTCTCTTCTGTTAGCACACGGTGCTTTCGACACTATTGTTTGTCAATTAAAATACCATTGATGCGAAGTTTCTTTACAGGCTTCAAAATTGTTGACCAATGTGGAATATTCACGCCCGGAAATTTGTTAATAAACCTCATGCTGCATTTACTGGTAGACTGAACTCGAAAGGTGTCATAAAGGAATATTCTTTGCTTTAAAGAAAATTTCATGACGCACAGTTGAACGCTCTCGGGACACTGGTGTATCGGCCGGTCGCGCCGAACGACGAACGCGCCCGATGAACGACGAACGCGCCGGATGAATTTGTTGAAAAATCCCCGGGGAACGGAGAGCTCGATCTCTGAGGCAAACGGCGCGTCATCTTTGGCGAAAAATAAAATAATCACCCGGTATTTTCCCATCCTGTTCCATTTCTAAATGTTGTTATTGTTATTATTAACAAAGGCCTCCTGCTTAGTGTTAGAGCAGGGAGGTTTCACATCACCTGAACGGAACATCTTAGTTTTTAACATACATAGTTCAATACTTTTCGCCAATACCTATACATCTATTAAGCTAACAAGAAAATGTTATTAAATATAATAATTACATGAGTTACGTTTTATTGTTTGGTCACCTGTAAGAAAGATATTAATAATGTAATATCTTTCTTACACCGAATGTAAAGAAGGAAATGTAAAATAAAGGATATTATGTTTTGCTATATTTCCATTTATTCACTTTCATTCATAAATAATCAAAATAAAATGTCTTGGTTCTTGGTTCTAATGTGATACATACATAAATAACATCTAATGTGATACACACATAACACGTCAATAATAGTTTCAAGTATATTCTGCCTTAAATTTAACTCTCATCTTAATTTTCTAATCAGAGTTCTATGTTGTCAATGTTCAAAAATCAGTTTACCGGCATTACCACGTACAAAATAAAAAAGATAACAACACTAGAGAAAGGTTGCGAATAGCGAACGGATTCGTTCCGCCTGGGGATCGACATTATCAGTTATCAATGGTTGTTGATTGCGAGTAATCCACAAAAAAATTAGATACTGGAAATTTTATTTATATGATGAGAATTTCTTTTTTAAAGCGATGTTTCTGGACAAATATATCAATCCGAAGAAAACATCGATGTTTTTGCTCGAAAATGTTTTAAGAACATTGATGTTTATTGTCATTCCTACTTCTCCCACTCCTCCATATCCAGCTCCTCATTCCTATCCGCGCACTAACCACCCTATCCACTCTCTATCGAATCTCCGCGCCCTATCTGCTCTGCCTACCTCCTCTCCCTACCCCTTTTTAGTCCCTTCTGCGTTCTCTCCAACTTAACCGCCGCCTTCATTGCCCTCATTTTCAATGACATCATCGTCCCTCCCTTGTCGCCACTATTATATTTGCACCCATTCCTTTCTTTCTTCTGCAATGTTGTTACAAATGCCACTGGTGACCAAATTGTCTTTACTTTAGATCATATCTTATCTTGGGGATGCTGATAGAACCTGACCCTAGTCCTTGTTATCTCACCTTTCCAAATAGTGTTCTTACATCCATTGTCTCTTGCGTGATCTAGCATTTTAGGCTTCTTTCCCATGTTTATCTTCTGAACCCGCCACCGCCACACGATCTAGTCTTTGTAGATCCTCCATTTTATGTGCGTTGCTGTATCATCTCATCTTACAGCGCCTTTGTAATCTATTTATACTTCCCGAACTCTTACCGCAGCAATCGTCCTGTACCATCGTCTTTATTACTGTTTCCTCCACCGCCCTCGCCACATTTGCGTCCATCGTCACTCCGCACCCTCGTCTCTCCCGTCTCCCCAAAGCCACCTCCACAGTATCTCCGCGCGGTCAGCTCCCTGTCGGGGTCGGGTCCAAAATCGCGCACTTCGGCCCGGCCCGCGGCCCGGCGGCGTGGCGTGGCGAGGGGCGGGGCGGGGCAGGGCTGGCGGCGCCGTATCGGTTTCTGCGCGCTGCCGCCTCCCCCGCACTCATCTGCCCAGATAACCGGCCGCCGCCGCCGCCGCATCCTCCGCGCTCCATTGTTTCCGCCGAACAATGGACGCGCGTGGAGCATCATGGGAACGATCGGCCGGCCGCTGCCCTCGACTCGCCGCCGCCGCCGTGCGATGCGTATCGCGCCGTGCTCGCGGCGTGGGCGGAGGCGGAGCGGGGCGGGGCGGGGCGGGGCGATGGCGAGGGCGGAGGGGCGGGGAGGGCGAGTCTGCCTCTCGAGCCTTTCGCTCGGAATTCGCCGAGCGAGGGAGGGCGCTCGGGGTGGGCGCTGCGCCCCGAGGGCCGAGGCCTCGAGGTTCCTTAGCTCTCGACCGCCCCCGCCCCGCCCCCAACCCCGCCTCCGCCACTGCCGCCCGGAGGAATCGATCGCGGCGAAAGTGACCGCCTGAGTTCCGCGGAGATCGCAGAGTGAGTTTCGCGCGCGGGTTGCAGGAGAGACTATTGAAGGGACAGTTTGAACGAAGAGCCACCTTCTTTTTGCCTTTCATTGTCGAATCGTTTATATCCAACTGTCCATTAATATATTCTTAAAAAAATAGTCTTTGCCAATCTTGCCTGTGTCTTTGTATTTCCCTTTTATTAATTATTATTTTCGAGATAATCTGTCATTGAAACAATGCAAATGCAGAACATGTGAAATAATATTGTGCATATTTTAATAGCACTTGTGTGAAATCATCAATCCTTAATTCTATTATTGAGTGTGAACTCTTTTGATGGCGATGATTGATACCATCTCATCAACAACTGTTTTTGAAACAATTCTCTACCTTCATTTACATATCTTGCTCATCAATTTCTAACTATTAATACGTCATTTATTTTGTAATGTGTGTGGCGAAGGAAATTCGATGTTCGAGCCTGCTCAATAGAGCACTTGGTACTTCCGAACCGATAGAAAGTTCTCCAACTTCTTTATGTGATTGAACTCTCCCAGGAGTATCTCTCGAACGGGTGCGAACGTTCGTGACGCCCGGGACGCCCCGGCGCGGCGGTCGGGAAGGCCACGCCGCGAAGACGTATGAAGATAGAAGATGGCCGCGACGGTGCCGTTAGAAAGTGTGCTTGTTTGACGTCTTGTTCTTGTTTGGACGTCGGAGGTCTCGCGGAGTCTGTTTGGTGCGAGAGGAGGCGGGGGAGAGCGCACGTTCTGCAGAGACAGATAGCTGGAGAGCGTCAGGGATGCTGCACCCACAATTGGAGAACGGTCCTCTGTGGTAGGAAACTTCTTCCGGCTTCCTCATCCCCACGTCTTTCTGATCTGATAGAAAGTTCGATATCAAATAAATATTTTTGATTAGTTGGGTTCAGAAAAAGTTGGACGTAAGTGGTATGTTTTTGTACTCTGTAATCTGAGCAGGAAAGTCTCTTGGAATAGCAATCATCAATCAAGTAAACGCCTGCCTGTGTTGAACTGTTTACGAGTTTCATGTTACGCCATATGGCAATGCACAAATTGTAGTATAGAGAGATTACTAAATGAAGGGACCGCTTTGACAGCTACTGCTTGGCAACTACTGGCAATGTAACTGCAATGCTGCTACGTCCATATACGAATTTTGTCAGTGCGTTCGTTTAGAGTTAGCTCATGTTTAAATGGCTTCATCACTATCTCCTTCAATGTCGTCGCCCTGCATGACTTTCATTTGTGTCCCGACCTGTCCAAGTGGTCCCTTCTTAGAGTAACTCCTCCAATCGTACTGGTGGCTCGTGCCCACAAGAAGTGAGGGTTAATGAGTGGCGGATTGGCAGGAGGGGGCACAGGCAGGTTTTGCACCCACCTCAAGCAAATACTGTTTTGCAATTTTATTCAATTTAATAAAAACAAATACCTCATAAGGATCACATTGCATTCAAAGTAATATCACCATATTTAACACATTTTTTATTCTAAGCGAAACATTTTAAATTATTTTTTAATTGAAAACATTTATTAAGGAGAAGACCCAACTCCGATTAGCTAACATTATCTACCTACATCTTGTCCACTGCAGTCTGATAAATTGATAAAGAAACTTAATGTGAATAATGTTCGGCTGATTTCCTTACCTCTGATATGGTTTTACCTCTGATATGGTTTTACCGCTGCTATGGTTACCGCTGCTACCTTACCGCTGATATGGTTTTATTGCAACTAAAGCGAAAGGTCTATCTATTTCTTTAATTTTTCTTTCGCAATGAGATTTGGAAAATGAATAGGGTAACGTGAGCAAGAGCAATTTTTTATAAAAAAAAATGAGTTTCAAGTTACTAGTGTAATTGGTACATTGATTCGGTTTTTACACACAGCTATGCTTAATGTACGAAGAATAAACTGTCTAAACAAGAATGCCGTTTCTTTAAATTTGACATTAAAGAAGGAAGTGTAAGTGTAAAGAAGGAAGTGGAAGTGTAAAAATAACATTAAAGAAGGAAGTGTAGTTTTCGGACTTTTGCCACGGGGCGGGGTAAAAGCTCGAATATACAAAACATCTAAACGTCCTTAGAAATTAATTAATAATGCTTAGAAGGCTCATATGCATTAAATTAATGTAACATCAATTTTATTAGCAAATGATTAAATGTGATACATAGAATCTAAAAGATCATAACATAGTCTTCAATTATAAATTACACTCTGATAAAAAATTAAACATATAAATTCAAAGTATATAGTGTATACAGTCATTCTCATATAAATCACACACAAATTGCCCTCCCTCATTGTGCACGCTTTACAAAAATCACATTGGATCCAGTCTTCAGCCAGTGTGTCCATTTCGCAAGCAGGGCATAATTCTAGTAATCGAAGTATTTTCAGTAGCAACTGGTTTATTATTATTTACCTTTCCTCTCTTATTTGTGGAGTTGAAAAGGGATTTCTTATTGGTATTTCCGGGCTGCTTTTTCTCCGGGCGTCTTGTGAGATGACTGTCAGTACGGGGAGTTCTTTCCTCGTCGCGTTCATTTTCTATTCAATTCTTTTTTTTTTTTGGATGGGCATAATGCCCAATGAAGAGTAATGTTGTTTACCACGATTCTCTCATGTTTCACAATTTGGAGAATAGCATTCCTTAGGGTGTGTTGTGATCTTGCTCAATACAGATGACAATGGCTCATGTGAGTGATTTATGGTTTGATCACATGACTACCTAGTTCAGGATCTTCTTCATTTAACGCCAACTCGTCTGTCAGTGTTGCGGGAGAAATGGGTCTCTGGTCTGTGACCTTTGAAGGAAGGAAGACATTCTCCCCGAATTTGAATTTGTCAATGGATACAATATCAGTGACTTCAAAAGTTATTGCAGCCTTTTCAATTCTTCATGCACGATTTACCAATTTTTCCGCTACCTGAAATTGAGTGATAACCCTTCGTGGATAAATTTTAACATGCGTTATAATTCGTGGGGCCGAAGTCCGCACCAGGACTCTTGCCGTCATGAACGCGGACCCTCGCCCCAACCGTCAAAATAATATCTTTTAATTTGTGGTGTGGTGCTTTCTGTCAGGCATCAACGGAACTATTTACTAGTGCGTTGTGTAGGTCACATTTCAGTTTTCCATACTCTTAATTGTACTAGATTTTAATGACTGTGCTATTAACGGCATAGATATATTTCCACTACCTTGCAAAATTACACCAAATATGTTCAAATTGTCTCACCTCATTGTTGCAGAAATATTTTCACTGGAACTACCAAATCCTCTTCATAGAACATCAGTCATGACACCATCAAATTTATATTGCAAAAGTGCCAATTTCACTCCTCGAAAACAGTAATTATGCTAATTGGACTCTTACCCCATGCGAACTTTTGCCTCACGCTACTCTACTTAACAAAAACTATTCACTGTTCAACTTGTTACTGATTCAGTGCATTACACTACTACACAAAGCCGAAGTCGTGGATTTTTAAGGGCGAAAAAATCCTTCGTACGCCTTCCTTCGGAGGGGAAGTAAAGCCGGCTGTCCCATGTTAGTAGATTTACTACATGTAAAAGATACTCAAGCCTAAATGACTCCTCTGAACTAAATTCAAAATCGCCTCTTTCGTCGCCCGAGATAATACCTTCTTTCTCCGCTAGGTGAAAGGAGCGTAGCGAAATTTGCGTGGTTAGACGGAAGAGCGGGCCTCATGGCCCGAGTCTTGCCATGTAAAATAAAGCATTAACTAAACTAAACTAAACTAACACTAAACAAACACGTCTATTATATAGTCCTTTTAAAACACTTCGCACTTTAATGTCACTTCAAGCATTTTGGAAGCGACTGGCAAGCGAGGCGAGCACAAAAAACGATTTCAGCGTGTGAAACATTGAAAAACTTTCCAAGATAAAATGGACCTGATTATTATTAATAACGAGATTAGGCTCCCATAAAATACATTGTTCTTATTTAAATGGTTCATCATGCAGCAGTTCAACCTTTATTGACATTTTCACCTGTGTGTTTGCCTACCAAATAATTGAGAATTCCGAACGTTAAGTAAAATGTGAATCAATGATTTTATTTCTAGTGCTTGGGACCCTTGTTCCTAGGGATTCCCCTTGCCCATTTAACTTAAGTAAGCACAGAAGAAAAGGTTCTCATGATTGGAATGGGCTAGAGTGGAATAGCTTTGTTTTCGGCCAGATCGATCCGGGAATACCAATTAAGCAGAAAATTATCTGAACCGTTTAGGCGCCAGCGTTGACCACAGACAGACAGAGGGACGGACGGACGGGCAGGCAGACAAACGTTTTACTGTCAACCAATTTTTCGATATCAATAAACCACAAAATGTGGATTCTGCACAACATGTTACAGGAAGTAATTTACTGCAAATAGGAAAAAGATATATCCACTGTTACGATATCACAACCCACAATTCGAATTTTCTGGCGAAAAATCGCAGATTTTTGCTGCAGCATCACAATACTTTCTCTTTGCTACGTAGGGACGTAGTATGGCGAGGACGTAAAAATGTTTTGTGTTGCACTCACACGTGGTTAATTTAAATTATTTATATTAAATTTGTTTGTTTAGTTTCAGGTAATAACTTAAATAAGTTTTTAAGTAAAATTATTAAAATCTGTAAATTTAATTTACTGCAATAAAAATTGCTAATCAATACACATGAAGTGAGAGAACAGGCTGGGGTCATTCAGCAAATACGTTCATACAAAATTGTCATTTTCGACGCCCTCCCTTCCCCCTTTCGTACAATTTCATAACAAAAAATCTTCTATTCTCTCACGGGTACATACACATCAACGCTGATGAGGCCGTTCGTGGCATTGAAATAATATGTTAATAACGCTTCACAAGGGTATATTTTATTATAACCCAAAGTGTGTTTCTAAAGGTTTTTGGGATGGGAAATTCAAATCTGGAGTTAGAAATTTGCTATCAGGCACAGTTTTTGAGTTAGTGAATTTAATTAAATTTTGAATTACATTGGAAATGCTGCCTTTTTACACTAAATATGTATTTTTTTCTTAGGGATAGCCGCGACAGAGATACCCACTACAAAAAAAAGTCTCAACATGAACTGAAAGTGGAGGGAAAATATTCAGGAAGATTAATTGGAAGCCGATGATGACGTCCTTCTGCCTCCACTTCACATCAAGCTGGGATTGACGAAACATTTTGACAAAACCTTGAATCCACATGGAACAGAGTTTATTTATTTTCCATAAAAGATTCCCCGTCTTTCTTGAGCAAAAATAAAGGAAGGTGTATTTGTAGGGCCCCAAATTAGAGAATTTCTCAAAGATACAAATTTTGAACAATGCCTAACTCCAAAAGGGAAAAACGAACGGATATGCTTGAAAAATGTAACACAAAACTTTCTAGGAAAAAAGAGCTAACAACCATTAAGTAGTTCAAGAGCATTTAGGAATTTAGGATTCAACATGTCGTAAAAAGTACATTTTCTTGATTCACATTTGCGTTATTTTCCTGAGAACTGCCGTGACGTTTCAATGAACATGGTGTCAGATTTCATGAAGACATAATGACCCTGGAAAAGTGACACGAAGGGAAATGGATGCCTCCAATGCTTGCAAACTACTGCTGGAACATTATTGGAGAGCGCAAAAGTGATCACAAGAGAAAAAATAGCTTTCTGAATTCTCAGATGAGAGATAATTTTGTTGTTATATTGTCTGTAAATAATTGTTTTCAAACAATATATTGCATTTTATAGGTTTATGCTGGCTTTTAGTTTTATTCTGATTGAAATGTTCCTTTGCCATTTAAAAAATCTGTAATACTAATATTTTGCCTATAAAGGGTCAAATTGGGGAAAGAAGTGAAAACAAATTGTCTATAACTTAAAATCTGCGGCAGGAAGAAACTGATTAAAGACCTAAATTTAAGACAGATTTCCATATGAATAATGACTGTTTCCATCAGAAAAAATTATTTAAATTTTTTTAATAGTGTAATCCGTATCGTCGTTACTATTGAGTTTTGTCCTTTCCCCATTGCTCAACTCAGGCTTGCTGTAAACTATGGAAAAGATTTCACCTTACATTATGTACACATTTGCAACTTGAGACAGGCCGTTTACTGATTGTAAAACTCATTGACTGATTGAGGTTGTCAAAAGGCCTTTTATGATATACCTTTGTGCTCCTTTCATGTAAGTACTAAAATTATGTTTTGCTTGTATTAGAGTCAAAGGGCTTATTCTTTTGTGTACCTTACCTTTCTTACAGACATATTTATTGTAATGTTCGAATATTTTAATTTAATTGTGTATAAATACGAGTACAACGATTTGAAGGAGAACAGTCCTAGGAATAAATAGACCTAAAACATTATTTCTTTGTGTATCTTCCTTGTTTAACTATGCGGCATGTAAGGAGTTTATAAGTTTCTGGCGTACCGCATCGACTCGGTTTACTTCTCTTAGCCCAACTACTTGGGATGTCGTTTCTTTACTGCTGCTGTGTCTCTTTTGTTTCGCTTTTCCTGCCCGTAAGGTAACCTAGAAAAACGATAACCGAATTGGCAGAGAGGAGGTATCAAGAGATTGCTATATAAAATGTATAATTTAAAACTTAATATACGTGTACTTTTTGATACATCAAGCTTTTGTGCATCCGAACCATTGCGGCTTGTAGAAAAATGGAATAATGGGAAAATATTGTTTGTGGTTCCCAAAAGATATGTATTTCGTTCTTCAAAGTAGAAAAGCGTATTTTTATAGAACATTGTTAAGATCTATCTTGATAATATTCAATATGGGCCGCTGCATGGGAAAATTGATCGTTCATCTTTCTCATCAGTCGCAACCCCGCAAGTTCAAGAATCTGATTTATTAATGTATCCTGGAGGAATCGATTTTCTAATAATTTTAATATCTAAAACGATATTAGAATAATCAAGGAAAACCACAGGGTTTCTTGATGAAAAGTAAAAAAAGGTCTCTGCTTGCTTTGAAGACGAGCAAGACAAATTTCTTGCTATGTCCAATTCGTCTCACGAGACAGGGCTTCGCGGGAGAGGGCAGGGCGCCTCCTTGGCCGCGCCTGCGCTGTCACCGCCACGGCCAGCGGCTGCCTACCGCGGCGCGCCCACCGCCACCCGCCCGGCAGGTCCGAGGCCGCGCTGGCGAGCGGCATCTGCGACCCTGCGGTTCAACGAGGCTGGGACCTACGCCCAACGCCTCGCTCCGCCCCCCCCAGGCCCGCTGTCCACCCTCCGCCGCTGGTGCGAAGCGGAAGCAGAGGCGCCGGGCGATGGGGAAAGACTGCGTCAACAATATAACTACACTATCCTTAGGTCCAGAAGGAAAAGGGAAGGCGGAATGGACCAAGAAATAGGATGAGGGGGAGGAGGTCAAAGAGGAGGAGGAAGGGAAGCGGAAGAAGAGGCCAGACACAACGTTAAGGCGAAAGCGGAGGTTACCGTTACCATAGACTAAGGATGTATACATCTTTACTCTATGCCGTTACGAAGGTACAACCAACGCAGATGCGATTTGGAAGGGAGGCCGGAGGAGGTGTTGGAGGCTGTTTAGGGAACTGCAGGAACGTCTGTGACTCAACCAAGGAGTGGGGAATTAAGGTTACACAGACGAGGACGACGGAAGAATTGGGAGAACTGTGAGGACCAATGTCACATTGCTATACGATATACCACAAATGTGATAAAACCTGAGGGCGGCCGAGGCTGGCGTGGCAACGTGGCAAGAGAAAAGACAGAGATCTGGCAATGCATGACAAAATAGATGTGTGCGAGGAAGATGCATGTGGTTTGTCTGCAGATGCACGACAAGCAAAGGGTTGCGGGCCCATAGAAGAACATTGTCGCTGATACGGTATTGGAATCGATGCGCCTGTAACGCAAGAATTGCAGGGCATGTAGAGAAAGAAAGATGTCGTACGTGATCTAGGCGTCGCTTCGCGTGAATGCGACACTCACGCAAGCGCTACAACAGGACACTAGCGATAAATGGTTGCGAACGGTCAAGGGAGAGGAGTTGGTATGGAAGGGAGGTTAAGAGTAGAAGGAGGAGGCGGAGAATGAGGTGGAGGAGGAGGAAGAGGCGGCGGCGCCGGGCCGCGTGCCCGCCCGGTCTCTCGCCCGGTCACCTCGTCGCGCTATTCCTGGGCCCAGGACCGGGGCCCGGGGCTCGCACCCGTGACCCATGACCCCGTCGGCGGCGGCGCCAGCCGCGCGGAAAGGTTAATTGCGCTGAGGAGGGGGCTGAGTCGCGCGGGAGGCACGCGCGAGGCACGCGCCCTGCCCGCCCCCGGGCCCGTCGCCAACGCCCCCTCCCTCCCCCCTCCTCTTCCCGTCACCGCCTCCTTGCACATCCTCTCCTCTCACAGTACGAGCCGCCCGTCAGAGTCATGCAACAGAATATGACACTTCATTTGTCGCATCGGACAAACTGTGGCGAAGCAATAAGTTCGCTCGCCTTCCTGCTTAGAGTCCGCGGATAGAAGCTCGAGCACGACATGTGGAATTTGTGAGGAACAAAGCGGGCCTCCAGCAGGTTTCCTTGAGGAAATCCCGTTTTCGCTACTTTTCATTCTAAGACCCGCCCCATCCTCATTTTCATTCCGCAGGACGGCCCCAATCGTGCTCCATGCACTATATCACGTCCACAGAGCTCGCAGGGGGGAGGGACCGGCCAAGAGCGTGCGATGACCTGAACGACTACGGAACTTCGGCCATCGCACCGTCTTCCCGCACATCAGTCTTTTCTTCAAGCAAATGAAAAATAAATAAATGTTTTAGATGCTTCCATATCTACTATAGGGTGGCACTAAATGAAATATGTAAAGCCAAACATTTCTGGGTGAAATTCAAAGTAGATTTCATTATATGTACAACATATGGATATTATAAACACATCCTATTTGTATGCTTTTTATTTGAAGAAGTGATTTAACAGTTCAATTACTGAAAATGACGGTAAAAGAACCCACTCTTATAATAGGAATGTCAAATTCTGTAGAAAAAAATGTAAAAAACATGTTCAGCAAAACATGTTCAGCACAGAGTATTTTTACATGTTCGAAAAATACGTAAGTTTTTTAAACTGAGGCGAAGTTTTTTAAATGTAACAATACATCAGAATAAATTTGGCCGTTTTCTACCTCTGGCGTATATTTGAAGAGAATATTTTCAAATGTATTTCCCGGTGCTTTATATCTTTATCTAGCTGATAACCAGACGTTATCTGGATATTTATCATGGACTATTAACCAGACCCACTCGCAACGCACGCTCCGCCCGCCCCATACGCTCCACTCGTTTGGTCCCCCCTCAGACTGCACCGTCCCACATCAACCGACAACGCCCGGCAACAGTGCCGCCTAGATGCACAGTGAGCATAGCATTATTTCTAGAAACGTTTTGTAATGTGACCAAACACTTTCATGAAATACACTACCACACAAGTCGAGATCAGTCAGGAGCTTAGAGCTTGGCCGGCTGGAGCAGTGTCCCGCTGAGGGAGATATCTGGGTGAAACTCCGCATGCCGAGCGGCGTGAAGATCAGCGCCGAATATCACGTTCCAGCGGGGGAGAGACACCACCACTTACTGAGATGCAGCAAACACTACATGGTACTAGTGCCTATAGTAGTTGACGCTCGCGGAAATACTAAATAATCAAGCAATCGAATGATGAAATCCAGCTAGTGAAAGAACTCTTGCGAAAGTAAATATGCCAGCCAAACGTCTAAAGAAGATTGAGTCCAATATTGTCGCTTCTGCGGAAGTGAGACTAAAAATTGTTACGGTAGTCAACCTGATCTTTTATATAAATGTGAGAATATGTATTTATTTAACAAAAATTAGATAGCCCCAAAGTTTGGTACGAATACTTTTGTACCACCAAGAATTAAAAATAGTATAGTTGCGATTCAAAATTACCCCCGAATGTGTTTCTTTACAATAAGTGTATAGACGTTTGCAAATGGGTTCGGTGATGATTGGTGTAATGCCACTGGCTCAGAAAATATTACCGTTATATTATGTGCTTTTGTTTTTTCACAATAAACCCGGTAGAACTGAATCTCATCACATTACCATTTGTCTTTCATAATTACAATTTTCTTCCAAACACCGCAAAAACATGGTAAGTGTATTTAAATGCAATCCCCGAGGTATCTGTGAGTCATTGTTGCTGGTCTTTGTGGGGTGATGCGGGGTTAGACCGAGCAGGACCGGATGGAGGGAGTAGAGGAGGCAAATCGGGAGTGGAGAACGGAGAGAGTGGGCGGAGAGAGACGGAAGGAGCAAACGGAGCGGACGGAGTGGGCGGAACTGAATGAGCAAAAAAAATACGAGGAGAGAAAGGAGCTAATGGAGGAGAGGAGCGGAGGGAGGCGGAGGGGAGAAAAGGACCGAACGGAATGAATGTGCATAGCGAAAAGAGCGGAAGAAGCGTGCAGAGCGTGATGAGCTGGAGGAATAGACAGAGCAGAAGGGTCTGGATGGGCGCGGCGGGAGGTGTGGGCAGGGCAGACATGACACGACCGGTGAAACATGCTGGGCGTGCGAGGCTGCTTAATATGCTTGTGATAAGTAAATACCGGGCAACGTAGGATAATCAATTTCATAAATAACGTAACTAAAAACTTTCTCGCTATAAATTTCTTGCGCGAAAGGTCAAAGTCAAAATACTTCCTTCACTAGCTCCCGATGCACAAATAATAATAGTTTAAAAATGAAAGAATACCATTTCAGCGTAGATGGATACCTTGCATGCACAAAGTCGAGCAGTCTCACGCGATGTTATTTATACTAGGTGCTGCGGCCGTGCCAATTGCACTGTATTCCTGGGGCCATTATCAGAGCTCGGTGCACGCGCGTCCGGGGGCCGACCTCCTTCGCGAAACAGAGACACAGCGCGCGGCGGGCCGGAGGGCAGCGCGCGACTGTTTGCGCCGAACGCCGGAGGGCGCTGCAGAACTCCACTCGCCCAAAGGACGGACGGGCTCTGGGCTGTGGGCTGCGGAGGCGGCGCGTGTGTTCTCATGCGACGCAATTTGCGCGACCGAGGCCAACGCCCGCCGCTCGGGAATCTGTGTCGTGGCCAAGGAAACCCAGAGAATCATAGATTTGTGAAGGGGAAAAAAATTGCTGAATAGTCTGAAACTCCCAGAACCGAAAATTGCTCTCATGCTGAAAAGGACATTTGCAAATGGGTTTGGTGATGAATGGTGGATCGCCACTGGCTCAGAAAAATGTACCGTTCTATTACAGGGGCGTGCGGTGATTACTTTGTATACCCCAGCTGCTAGCGGCTAACCAGCTTCCCTCCTTCACCCCGTACTCCAATTGTTTTGTTAC
This sequence comes from Acheta domesticus, assembly GCA_031308135.1. Lineage (NCBI taxonomy): Eukaryota > Metazoa > Arthropoda > Insecta > Orthoptera > Gryllidae > Acheta > Acheta domesticus. The sequence continues at coordinate 218,013,526 of JAHLJT010009436.1, forward strand.
CTGCTGTAATTATGCCAAGGTTGGTATTGGCTAACCTTTTTGAATTATCTGCTTCTTTTCGAGTAACTGCCTCGTTGAAAACAGTCTCCTCAAAATATCATCAACTGAACATTCACTGGAAGACATACTACATACAAGTATTCCTAAATACCCATTACAATAAAAAAAACACTTTTTACTATTTGCAAAGTTACTACAAATCCTCGCAAAATCATGGGTAAACACGACAATACGTTCCACATACTACAATGGATTACCACTGCTTCACGCACTGCAATGCCACGCACACCGACGCACACTGAGAGCGGTGACACGTACACCGACGCACACAGCATTCTCTGTGAAGAGTATGCTGTGCTATTCAAAAATTCGAGGATTCTAATGATCGGATCACGTGTGAGTCAGGACTGTTTTCGTCAGAAAAATTAATAAAATCTCTACTGAACATTGTTGTTCACTCTCATTACAGCGAGAGAGAAATATATGCCCCATAATCATTTTATAAGTTATAAAATTCTCGACCAACGGTACCGTAATTTTTACTAACAAAATATACAAATTTAAATAATTTTGCATTGTGGTAGCACTGGCTTGTGAGTAACCGCGATCGCAAGCACGGCGGGCCCGGCGAGGCCTGGCCTTGAAGCAGTGGGAGGGAGAGATACGTCATCCAACCCCAGCTAGCTGATTTTCGGTCACTATCGCCCGCGGCTGCTCCCCGTACCCTGCCCGCCGCTGGCCCATTGAATTGGATGCGCACGCACCTCTCGTCCCCAGCGAAGATTTCAGAGCTGGGGTCAGAGCAGTGGAGGCGCAGTAGGCCGCCGGAAAGATCGCAGTAGAGTGTACAGTAGGTGCAAAGTTTTTGATCACGTAACATACAGTTTAATGTAGCTTTAATCCTCAAAATTCATTCAATTCTCATTCTTGCTTACCCCAGCAGTGCTGGGGTTGCTGGGGTTGAATGCACGCCACTGTTCTATTATGTCAGTGTTGTCAAGGTCGATGCCACGAGCGGGAGTTCATGGCATGAATGCCACGACGAAATCGCCTCTCCACGCAGTTCATAGCCCCATCGCAAGAGACTACGCCATCGCGGGGTTACTAATAGTTTCCTCTCTCGACGCTAGTGACGCAGAGAAGCTCGTGGCATGGCATGGTGCCGCGAGGCGTCCCACTGCCACCAGTAGGAGACCTTGACACCACTGCATCGTGCTTTTAGTTTTTCACAATAACCCCGGTATAATTGTATCTCATCACTTTACCATTTGTCTTTTGTAATTATATTTTGCTTCCAAACGTTGTAAATACAGGTAAACAATCGTATATTCGTATAAAAGGCAAACATGTATATTTACGCGGTGTTAGTACCTGCGATGCGCGTTGGTGGCGTCCCCTGAGAGGGGCGGGGTGAGGGGCGCGGGGGCGGAGGGCGAGGCGTAGAGCGAGCGGTTCGGCCGCGCCGAAACCCGTCCGCTCGCCTCCGCGGAAAAGTCCGGGTCCGCGGCGCGCCGAGTCAGGCCACGTTCCGTTACGGGGCGCTCCGCGCCACAAATCAGCGCCACAGCGCCGCTAATTAGGCAGAAGACCTCTGCTCTTCCTTCTCCTCCCCCGCCTCTTTCTCCATCTCCTGGCTTTTCATCCGCCACTTTTTCCGCCTCCTCGTTCTTCTATCCTTTTATCTCACTTCCTCTTTTGCCCTTCTCTTCCTTACTTTCCTCTAATTTTTCCACCCGTTCCGCCTCATCTCCTACCCCCTTTCATCTTCATCGTTACCCTCTTCGTTATTCTGACCATCTTGTTCCTCTCTCTATCCTACGCCCCTCGCTTCTTTTTTTCTTTTTGCGCCTCCTGTAACCTTTCTCTACCTCTTCCGTCTCCTTCTCCCAGTTCTCCTCCGCCAACCTCCTTTTTCTCCCCATTCTCCTACACCTTTTTTCAATTTTCGGCTCCTCCTCCTTACTTCTTTTTCTCCTCCCCCCCTCTTCCTTCTTATTCTGTCTCTTCCTTTATCTCCGCCTCTTTCCGGTCCTCTAACACCCCCAATTCCCCCTTCATCACTGCATCTCCGTGCGCTTTTTGCTCCTCTCTTACTCTTTCTCCTCGGCGTCCGATGCCGACGTGTCTCCCGATCCAGTTGGCGTTCGGGTTGCTTCGTCGCTGGTGTTGCCTCCACGCGGTTCCACACTAATTTGCTTGCTAGTGAAGGCTGTGTAAGTCAGCCGGAATCCAAGACATATCGTTTAATTGCATGTTAATTACAATGCTCATCCGGTTGTGCTTGTAACATCTAAACTTTGAATATGACCTTCTATTGGAGAAATAAGATAGATTTAGAATTGATTACAGAATCGCTTTGTTGATCCGCATATGTGATTGAACGAGTTCATTTCAAAATTTCGTTCTACAATTATGTGTACTATTTCCTTACATAGTAATCGAGTAACTTGCGTGTGTCCGTCTGTCCGTTCGTCTGTCCGTCACTCATGGTTAGACCGCGTCCTGTCCACCAATCGAGACAAATCAGTTGACATTCAACGCGTCTCAGCCTCCTGGCAGGGAATTGATCAAGGAGTGATGATTACATGGAGGTGGCATTACTAACCTGCTCCGCATGTGAAGTTATTATGTTTTGCAAGTGAATCCGGATCCGTCCGCCATATTGGTGTGTCCAAAACACGGCTGTCAAACACGATAATAAAAATGGGAATTACCCATTTTCAATGGAATTTAATAATCTTCGGAATATTGAACTAACTATAACTAACACGAAGAAGCTTCATTACAAATTATGGGGTCACTGTAAAGTATTTCCAGTGCGTAAAAAAAAACAAAAACAGAAAACAAAAAACAAAAAAACAAAAAACAAAACAAAACCAAAACCCACCTCAAACTTAAAAGTCAATGATACTTCATTACTAGGGAGCGGATTTCTATGATTTTGCATATTTTTGTCCGTTGGTTCAGGACATAGCTAAGTGAAATTTCCCGACGTTTGGTTAGAATATGATGCTATATAGATTAATATGTTAGTGCCTATTTGGCTGATTATTCATGTTAGTGCATATTCGTGTAATTATAAGCATATATTTTGCATATTTCGTTAAAAAAGAGACTAATCTATAAAATGTTTCATCTTTTCAAAGAATGTTATATTGATTCGAAAGAAACAGTGAAAAAATACTCGGGCAAATGTGGGATATTTCTTGAGAACATATTTTTATTAAACCAGTCAGAAGAAATTCATTAAGACATACAATGTACTTCACTAAGGTGAATATTTATATTTCCTCTTGTGAAGTAGGGTCGATTATATTAAGTTTGCACAAAAAATATGTCTTTTCATTTCAAGCAAATTTTCATTTCATTCCAAGAATTTTATCAAGACAGGTTTGCAGAAGAAATGAAATATTGTTAATTTTGAGTGCATATTAAAGGGCATATTTCAGAATTTTGGGGTCATAAATGCATATTTTTAAGAGCATATTTCAAGATGTTTAGGGCATAAAGATTCGCTCCTTATCCATTACTATATATGCTTCTTCTGCCTTTGAGATTTCTCACATGATCTCTCACAAAAAGTATGCAAATTAAAAAAAACTGAACACTGCTAACTTTCTGAAGGAACATATGATGCAAAAATTATTAGAAATATTCTTAGAATTAGTATTGTCACAATATTCGAAATCTGGCTATTATATCAACTATATGATTAAAAAACCCGTTGTATTATTTATTTTTACTTTCTTGTTTCACCATTTCCTTACATGAATATTAATACTCTCAATTGAAGTCAAAAGTGCAGGGTTCAAATGTTCGAAGTTTGTTAACGGGCCAGTAATACAATTGATGTCAATTTTGAGCAAAACATTCGGGTATCTTTGAAGAAGACGTCAAAAATATAACCTTTAAAAGACATCTTCAGTGGATTCCTCATACGTGCAGTAGAAAGCTGGTAAAATTGTTGGAACTGCGAGTTTCCACAAACGTATGCATCACAAAGAAGTTCTTCTACTTCTTGAAAATGAATAGAGAATAACTTGCTATAAGAGGCAAACATTTTTATTCAGACTTTTTCAAATACAACTTCTAATACATAAATTAGTTAAAAGTTAAAAAGTTAATAGTTAAAGAAAAAGTTCAAAAAAATTAAGTTAAAGGTTCAAGAAAAAAAGGGGGGAAAGCTGACAGTTGTTTTTTCGCAACGCTCTAATCCGCAGTGCTCTCCTCTTTGGATACAAAGGGAAAAATAACGAAAATTAACCATTATCTTTAAATGTTACTGTGCTCTCCATATAGTGTAACTACTTACTTTTGAAAAGTAATTCAGAAGTAATCATGGCGAATTGCTAAGAAAGCTTGTTAATCTGATCAAGGCTTTTAAATATTGAAAACTATGATAAACAACACACCTCAACACGAGGACGTCTGCAATACGACGTTTTGGGCACAGCAATATGGTGGATCGTTGCTTCAGGTAGCTCCAAGTTTGTGGCGTCATTCCATCTCCCTATATTCCTAGCTCCACGGAACTGATAATTTTCTTCGGATCCATCCAGAAAATTCTAAGAAATTTCTGTAAAAACGTGTTTTGGATGACTAAACCACGTTTTGGATGATTTATGACTCCTACGGAGGGGACCAATAGCTTATTCGATTTCTCTTGTCGATGCAAATTACTTGGCACAATTCTTAGCCGGTTCCCACTAGGTAATTTTGGAAGAATTCCAGATAGACGCGCGGTTTAGTGGTTTAAATGCACCTGTGGGAACATTGGTGAAATACTGGGAATTTCTATACTCTCTTTCCGGCATTTACATGAGTAGTTACGTTTTCATTCATCAGGTTGATCATAGTTACACCAAATTTTGAAATGAATGATCGAAAATCGTTTTGGAGGGAGAGGGGTTAAGTACATAAAAGGGAGTTGGAGAAAATGAAAGTCACCAACACTGGTGATCACATTCGATTGCTCTTGTTGGGACGAATCGATTGGCTTTATTTTTAGAATATTCTGTGAGAAATTCTGGAAAAAAACATATTCTGGGGAGTTGAAAGGCACTTGCAATACTAAACCACTCTACTGCTCTTATTTTACTGCCTTTCCGGCTCTATGTGTATCCATAGGACACGATTTCTTATATTGACGTTTTCAATTTCTCTGCTCGTATTTTCAGGTTTGTTTCATTTCAATTAACACAAAGTAGTATTACGACTTTTAGATCCTTTTGTGACTGTGTAATGTCACGTAGCTCGTGTGAGCACGAGTTTCTGCTGCCCTATTGTCCGGCTTGAAACCATTAAATGTGCAGTAATGAACACAGAACGCAGAACAAATTTAAATATTCCTTTGCCGTACGAATGGAAATTACTCATTGAAGTGCGCTCAGCTTTTTACGTGACTTCCGGTTGCGAATACTTATTACTCATTTATAGTTTATGAATTGACTCCTTGAACATTGAAATTGAAATACAAATACTGTTTTATTTTATTGCTAAGCAAGGACTGAAACTCTTATACTTCATAATAAAAGTCTTAAGTCTTAGTGGCTTAATTGGCATGTACTTGTACTTGCCCTTGCAACAGGACTGGTTTCGTTGGAAGAAATTGCGAACAGGGTTGTGACAGTGGTATTTGTTACTTTATTATTTTTCTTCAGAGAGACCGACGAACCAGTTGACTTGCCTACGGGTAAAGTGTGCGTTTCACGGACGGAGGTAGAGTTATGGTAGTAACGATTCGATTTTACTTCTCAAGTTGTGCTATTCATTTCCATTCCTACGTTTAACTGCTGTTTATTTCGATTTGCTTCTGTCATGTAGATTGGATGTCTTCTGTTCAACCTCTCCTTAATCCACTCGATTCTCTTGTAGTGCGCTGTTACGAGAGCGCAATTCCGCCATGAGTGTTAATATTCATTTGATCTACTTGTTTAGCAAGTGGCATATATACGAAAGGAAAAGAGAACTAGATGAATTTAAAGTAATTTCGTGATAAAATGAGCTATTATGATGCACTTATTGACGTACTCATGTAATGAACAAAAAGAAGTGTTTAATTGTTTTATGTTACTTTCGTAAATGAAATAATGGCGATACCCTTTCCTTCTATTATTAGCTTTCTTAGAGATATTTTTGAAGAAAAATATCCTTAAAATGCGAAATTTTTACCATACAAGTATAGCATAGGTGTAAATATTAATAATCATAATTACATTAATAGAAAAATTAGTTTACCGCTGTAAAAATTGGGTAATTCTCGATGCTCGTTTCTTACCCAACCATTGATCATCTATGGTTAGATTTTTAGCGATCTTTGTTTTTGTTATTTAGTTTTATGATCAGACAATTTGTGGCCTGCATAAGTTTGTTCATGCAGAGCTATAGCTTATTGTAAATGTTTTTTTTTCAACGTACTGATAAATTATACGAAGGGACAATAATTTGTTCATAGTTCTATGCTTTTTCTCATTTAGGCCATTATCTCATAAAAAGCCAACTCATAACTGAGAAACATGTATCGTACATTAAGCCGTTCAAATTTAAAATAGAAATTGTTTTAACGTTATCCGCTTGTTAAATAGACTCGTTTCCAATGCCAAAGACGGGTCTCGATCATACCTCCCTTTACACAGTCATTACGGGGTACTTATCTTAATAATCGCCATAAAACACCTTGCCGTAAACTCACCTCTTTAGGCGAATTGACGTAATTAAGAGTTCATTGATGATTGGAGACAGGATATCCACGCAAATGCAAGTTTTTATTTAAACTTCCTAGAGATTTCAAACGTTGTAAAAGTATCTTCCATAGAAAACTCATTTTAAAAATGCATACTTTTCTTGTGCATGTTTTGATATTTCTTTAATTGAGAAATTCTTAGATAACACTGGTTTAGATATTTTTTCATATTAAATAAATATATTTCATATATTTATTTATATTTATTATTTATATTTATATTATATTTCATATTTATAAATACTGCATATTTAGTCTTGTATTTAGCATATTAAATTCTTTTAAATTATTTTTTGCATAATTTGTGACTATTAAAATTGATGCATATTTTGTGTAAACATCACATTATTCTTAGATATTGACTATACGCGGTTGTATTTTCTTATAGTTTAACAATCCGGTACACTTGCTACATTTCCGGGACACTACATCAGATTTTGTAAAATTGCACGTAGTAATTCATAAATTAGAAACAGCAGATTTACCTCTAGTGGAGTCATTAAAAATGGTTGAAGACATTACAACTTCTTTAGAAATAGTGCTTGTACATGTGAGTGTAACTGCTTAGTAGAAATTATAAAAAGAGTTGCACTCAAATTCTGATTTGAAATTTCTCCAAAATGTAAAAGCATTGTTTGTGTCTCTATTGATGACTAATTTTACATCTGACATTTTCGAACTTACTACCTCTCCCAAACTCCTGTTAATACGAAACTATATTCTATCCCGCCCTTTTACATGCTCCGTCGTCAGTTTTCTCCCTCTCTTTCCGTCCCTCTCTTTCTGTCCCTCTCTTTCTGTCCCTCTCTTTCTCTCCCTCTGTTTCTCTCCCTCTGTTTCTCTCCCTCTGTTTTTCTCCCTCTGTTTCTCTCCCTCTGTTTCTCTCCCTCTCTTTCTCTCCCTCTCTTTCTCGCCCTCTCTTTCTCGCCCTCTCTTTCTCTCCCTATCTTTCTCTCCCTCTCTTTCTCTCCCTCTCTTTCTCTCCCTCTGTTTCTCTCCCTGTTTCTCTCCCTCTGTTTCTCTCCCTCTGTTTCTCTCCCTCTGTTTCTCTCCCTCTCTTTCTCTGCCTCTCTTTCTCTGCCTCTCTTTCTCTCCCTCTGTTTCTCTCCCTCTCTTTCTCTCCCTCTCTTTCTCTGCCTCTCTTTCTCTGCCTTTCTTTCTCTCCCTCTCTTTCTTTCCCTCTCTTTCTCTCCTTCTCTTTCTCTCCCTCTCTTTCTCTCCCTCTCTTTCTCTCCCTCTCTTTCTCTCCCTCTCTTTCTCTTTCTCTTTCTCTCCCTCTCTTTCTCTCCCTCTCTTTCTCTCGCCCTCCACCCGTCACCGCCCACGTGCCCGCCCGCGCCGCGAGCTGTTTCCCCTCCACGCAGATCCCCTCCTCCACCGCGCCGCGCCGCGCGTCCGCTTCTATTTCCAGAGGCGAGACAAGACAATGGCGCGTGACTCCGCGCTGTCGCAGGCGCTGCGCCGCGATTTACGCGCTAATAAAATATTTACTGCGCGCCCCGCGGCTCCAATTACCTCTCGCCACCCACTCTCCGTCCCCGCCACGTGGTTCTGTATCGTGTGTGTGTGCTACGGGCCGAAATTGATTGATTATTTTGTGTTTTTGGGTGCGTCAACTACTGTGGTTCTTGGTTCCCTAAGAAGAATGGGTGTTACATCCCGGTAGGTGGCGCTGTTCCTTTCCAGCTAAAATGTGAGATCCGGCGCGGACCTGCCCGTCTGCTTGCAGGAGGTTTCCCGTCTCCGTGTATCTCTGACAGCGCGGCACCACGCAAGTGGGGACAAGCTCTAAGCTTCCGACTGGTCTTCCGGAGTACTGGTGCAAATGTAGTGGTAATGTAGTACTGCAAGAGTGTGTCAGCGAAGGGAGAGAAGAGGGCAAGGATGGGGAATGAGAGATCAGAGGCCTCTTTCTTACGGTAATGCTCCAGCATTCACCTGGTATTGATAGGCGAAAACTTCCGGTAAGGGAAGCCGGTGGAATGTGACCTAGCTATTTGCTGCAGCGGCTGAATGTAACGTAGCAATTTAGCTAGAGTCGAAAATTCACCTCTGTCGGATCTCGCACCGTAAGATCTCCCGGTCAAAAGCGCTGCAATGGTAACAGATGTTGCCCCCATGATATCTTAGCCAATACGGCCTGAATTAATTCATTGTGGACCTTAAGATGAATGCTCCGTAATTGCCTGATACTTATTCACATACAACTCTTACTCTCGAAGCAGGAGAAAAGTGTGATCACCCATTCGCATAATGGAGGTTGTCCGCGTTTCTCACAGCTATTCTCATTAAGCCTTATTAAGTTATTTTTTTACACTAAAATGACGACTGCGAATTCTAATAGGCATCACACTATTTCTGCTACTAAAAGTTATCTAAGATACATAAATAATCTAGTGGCACCGTAAAATTATGATCTCACAAGCACTGTACTCAAGTTGGGCGCTCTTTGTTCGAAAAAAAATTTGTTCATACCACTCAACCACGAAACAGATGGTGAAAATGATTCGTTTCTGATAGCTTAGGACGCACTCATTCCGCGTTCCTAAGGAACGTCTGGTAAATTAGACCGCTTATTTGAAGCAATCACTCATTTATTATTTCGTTACTTCTTAAATGTCATCAATGAAGTCGGTCCTACATCTGAAACTTCGAAGACCGGACCTTTGGTCATCAAGTCAAAGAATCATCTCTTTCAAATGATCCCGTGAAGAAAGGGAGTTCAATATAGCTTTTTGTTACATAAGTACTCGTACACATGATTGATTGATTAGTTGATTGCTTAATGTTTCCAGGTTCGTCAACTGCGAAAATCCCGTAAGTGTTGTGTATGATTTTGTCGCGGGACATGGTGATTTCCAGCTAAATGGCAAGATCCGGCGCCGACCTATAGCGTGTTTTTACTCACAAGGTATCTCCCATCAGCGAGACAACGCCCCAGCTGGGGCAAGCTCTAAGCTCCCGACTGGTCTCTCCTGACATGAGTGGTAGTGTTGAGCATGTAAATGTTAGTATCTAGTTAAGGGATAAGACAAGGAAAGGGAAGGAAAAATCGCGCTCGGTCTGTGGCCTGCTTGTTAAGGTATTGCTCCGGCATTCTGCTTGCGTTCACTGGAGAAATCACGGAAAACTACCATTACAGCAGCCAGCCGCTAAAATTATTCTCCAGACAGCGGCTGAATTGTACACATAAGGTCTGACTAATATCGATTCCTGGGGTCGGTTAATGGGTGTCAATTTCTCTAGCATCTGTTAAAATAGAGAATAAATGTTGTATTTACAAAAAGATTTTATGAAATCGTATTTAAATGATGATGTCTCAGAGAAAATATAATATTTTGAGTCTTTTATGTCACAGAAATGTTGTTTGAAATAATTTTTATATTTTAATGCTGGGGGAAATAAAATAATAATTTATATACGACAGTTGTATGGGGTGAATACAAGGGATTAAAATAATATTATCAAATATTATAAACAGTTGTTCAAAATGACTTTTAAGCTTGTCACCGTAGTTCTGGTAAAGATCTATAAATGATTTCTAAACAGGTTTTTCAGAAAAATGTCTTTAATGATAGTCATTTCACTCAGCCTTTTATAGCCTAAGATTATTCTTCAGTAATTGCTACATAGCAGATTTTTTTTTCGGAAAAAAATTAACGGATTTGGTAATGAAAGATTTGTCTGATAATTAGATAATAAATTATCCTTAAATTGTCAATGCGCAATGATTTTTTAGGCTTTGTCATATTGATAAATTGGAAAACAATTAGAAATTAAATATCAAACGTGTTTCTTGGAAAGCTACATCATTAACTGGTTTTAATCACATTTTACTGCCCACAGTGTCGAGAGGTTTTTTGAGTTAATGTGAAAATTTCGTCTTAATTTCTCATGAAAAAAGGACATTTGTGAGTTGAATATGTACAACATAAATAATACATTCTAGAGCCGTAGTTCATTTTATGTTGTAATACGTGCACAAAAAGCGTCGATAAACTAACAAATATATTGAACATGTCAAAAATAATTGCGGTAATGGCATAAAGTAGTAGGAATATTCAAAGTGGCCATGAGTATGGCAGAAGGCAGAATCCATATGAAACCTGCCGTCAAACAGAACACATTATGTGATGAATGACGTGTTCTCGTAGTAGTAAGTAGGGAAATCTTAAAATATCTTCTTTTTAATTAAATGGAATGAGTACACTACAATTGAAGACCTTGGGACAATAGCATGCTACGCCATTTTTCTGATGAAATTGAGATATTAAGAGTATTTCGACGCCCCGTAGATGTATCTAGAGGATAGATGTTGGCTCTTTTATTTTAAAGATTCGCCTAAAGATGGCAGTGTAATTCATAAATGAATGTTATGAATTTTCTTTATCCCTATGTGTAGAATGCAATGTCTAAATGTTTACTTGCCTTTTTCTCAAAACTTACGTGTAGTGGCATATCATGTTATGAGGTCTTCAATTCATCTCATAAGACATAATTTTACAAATTGTGCGTTGTAAGTGAATGTCTAATATATTATTTTCCATGTTGAAATGTCTTCTTGCTTAAACAGTTATAACAAGAAGTTGTATGCTCCAATTCACATTAAATATGAAATATCACCATTATGATATTTCATTTGGATTCATTAATGTATAATGTTTCTTTGTAATTTATTGCAGTTTGAAATTTACGGGGAATACAGATAATGCACATTTTGAAAAAGTATTTTAGAAATTGTGAGATTCATTATGTAAACATTGCTAGGCATTATTTTCTTTCTTTTATCGTTCGTTTTGTATTTTATTATACGTGGTCGTTACTGAGAAAAAAATATGGACTCCTTCTGTCATCAAGATAGCTGCCGAAATCATCGCCAGGGTCCGTTACTTATACTATGAACACGAAACAGAGCGTGTGCGACAGTTTACACCAACAAATTCTCGTTTCATTGGATAGGAGCCATTAAGAACGTTTCTTCTCTCTCAATTCACGTCTTCATTATTGGCTGTATCCATTAAAATGAAGATCTTTTCCACTAAACTATCCTACTAATTATGCTCGAAATATACGGCGCTCGGGCGTCCATTTCTGAACACTACATTTCTTCCTCCGACGCCTACTACTGCTGCCAGAGGGACAGCTGCCGCCGACGCGAACAGTGCTCTGTTAAAATCACATCTGTCCCTACTGCTTTTGGTTTTGCCAATATCATAGGTCAGTGCATTCGCACATTACCGCAACCTTTCAGTTTTTGTCACAATATTCATTACCACCATTGCAAAACAGCCCAGCCAACGACGCCATTTCAAAGAATTTCCAATATCAATTCACTATGAGAAATCCTGCAAGCCCCTTTCCCCACTATTACCAACCCACTTTCTCCATCCTTTTCATCCATTTCCACCACCACCTTCCTCTATCCTTTTCACCCCTCCATCATTATCACCCGACTATTTTCCCCATTATCTATGACAAGCAGCAACCCTCAACCAAGACTCCGATCTTTCCTACATCCCCCACTTGTGCCAATTCTGCCATACTACAAGACCCCCAAAACGCCCAGCCCGCCCGACAACGTCCCTCCCCAAAACGCCCAGCCCACCCCCAAAACGCCTCCCCAAAACGCCCAGCCCGCCCGAAAACGTCCCTCCCCAAAACGCCCAGTCCTCCCCAAAACGCCCAATCCGCCACAAATAAACCCGTCAGCCTCGACACGACAGCGATCAGCGGGCCGTGCGCACCTTCACTGTCGCGTGGACGCGTTCATTCCGCCCGCAAGGAGGCACCTCGTTAAAAATTAATAATTAAGCGGGCGGAGCGACGACGGCGGCGGCGGCGGCGCCGCTCTGCTCCCGTTAGGCCGCGATTTACGCGGCGCGGCGCGGAGCGGCGGCGCCGGTGACGGACGGGCAGCGGCGCAGCGCGGCGCCCGCGCGACAGATTAACGGCCGACGCGTTCATTACCGCTCGCCGGCAGATGGCGGCGCGGGCGCGTGCCAAGCCACCGGCGCGCCGCGCCGCGGCGGCCCGCTCTTCCCGTCGCGACGCCTCACGACCTGCGCCGCCTCCTCCGACGCTGTTTCGTCTCTTCCGTCCCCTTTGTGGTGCAGTTTCCTCTGATAGGATAGGAAACGCCTGGACAAGGGACCATTGACAATATGGTGTTGGTCAAAATCATGCTGTGTGATAGAAAAAATAACAACAAATAATTATAAACAATGTAGTAATTATGCATGATGTGAATTATATTAAATGTAAGTGAAATATGTACTAGGGTAGAAGTAATGCTCATGGACCAGTGTTTAGTTTACACGGCCAATAGTCCAAAGAAAGAAAATGTAAATTATACACAAATAAAAAAACGTTTCCTCTGATACGCACACGAATCATGATTTTTTTAATTCATATCTTCAAACTTGTCAGAAACTACCCTAAACCAAAGCGAATATGCTCACGATTTCCCAAAGACAAATTCAGACCTCCATTAAATATTAACCTGCAATAATTCCCAACATCTGATAATATAAAATATTAACTTGTAACTATTATATTCAACGTAGGGTTGAAAATATAAATTTCACATCAGTCAAACTGAATTTTAAAATTATCCCTGGAAAAACAACAGACTGTAACAATCAGGACAATTAGCGTGAGAATGAATGACAAGCCATTAATATGTAATATGTTAACATCTCTAAAAGGCAGTAATGCCGAACAGGAGGCAATAAATAAAAAATATCCTATCTTTCCACATTGACTTCTTATATTTCAAAATGATGTAGGAGTTCTGTTGCTTTATATTGTATTACATCTTGAACTATATACGTTCAAGATGTAATACCTCGATACGTTCATTATGTACAGATATTCTATCCCAAAGTGTAAAATGAAGGGTCTCGGCTGTCGGGCACTTCAGCCCTGAAGAAGACCACGATGTGATGGTCGAAACATTTGTCGGCATCATTGCCCTCGACGCGGCATTACCCGGATAGCCGAGAGCCTTCATATCACTGACCAAAAACGTTTACGATTGCACACATAGTGGAAAATGTTTAGGTCCCTTACAGACTATAATCTTTTGATGATTTGAAAATAATCGTTTCTAGTTTTAAAACGTTCGAATCAAAAGTTTATTTTCTGGTATGACTTGGAACGTCTTTAACATTTCCCAAAAAATCGTTCGAAATGAAGGTGTCGAAAAAAACTGGGGGCCTCAGAATCCGAAAATTTCGATTTCATTTGGTGAATGAGGGTAATGAAAGTGTTAACGACCAACTTGAATCCAACACTCTTATCTTTTTTATCAATCATCACTTCAATAGGGCAATTTGTTTCACGAAATTACGAGATCAGTTACCTCGATATTGTTTATTATACTCAACAACCCATCATGGAATTAATTTTCGTCAAAAGAAACTGAGTCTTCTTTATTTTGGATAATCTCTTTCACATGCGATGGAAAAAGACGTCTGAAAAAGAAATTATCGTGCAAATGAAAAAAAAACAACAACAAATGAATAGACAGATCTTGAAACTTTCCATTATTTGAATAGGCGAAAAGATGATCGGATGGACGGACTGATGAATGGGTCGGGGGAAATGGTTAATTGATTGATTATTTTGTATTTCCAGACGCTATGGTTAGCAACTATGGTTAACAGCCCCGTAAGTGTTGTGAATGTTACAGCATGGGCCGAGCTACACATCGACTTGCGGGGTTTCCGGCTATCTCCACCAGCCAGTCGCAGCTCATGGTTTTATAAATGGAGAAGGCTACAAATGCATTGTATTTGCATTGCCTGCATTGTATTTGTATTAATAATAAGTCTGATTCAGACTTATTATCCTACCGCATATTGGGAAAACTTGTTGAAACGTAATGCTACTCGCTGAGCTGCCTAGTACTGCTATCTGGTGAGCACACCCTTCTTCAGACCATAGGCCCCACCCTTGAAGGCTGCCTGACTGCAGCCTTCGTCCGCCGGTAAGCCTGTGCAGTGAATGCATGACGTCACGCCTCCTCGTTTTACACTGGCCTTATGGTGGAATGAAGAGGAAGCCTAAAGCTTCTCTCTTCCCTGTCAACAGCTTCAAATGCGCTACGGACGGCTGTTAACGAACCGACAAAGAAAAAGTTTGATATGATTGTTACATAATACAACTCAGAAATACATTATTAATAAATACATTTATAAATATATTTTTAAAATTTCTTTTGCAGGGCGATTTCTGTATGAGAGGCTCCACCTTACAGCCTTTAATGACGAGCCGCGCCTGCCACCAGAGCAATATCGCCCCCAGCTGGGTCAAGCTCGAAGCTTCCAACTGGTCGTCCGACATGTTTAGTTGTGTAGTGTATATGCGTGTAAGTCTGTGTGGAAGGGGAGAAGTTCAGAAAAGAATGAGGAACAAAAAACCGCGCCCGGCTGTAGTAATTTTCTTAAGGTACTGCACGACATTCGCCTGGTATTACTGGGGGAAACCACGGAAAACTATCAGTGCAACCGTCCGCTAGAATTCTCCTCCAGACAGCAGTTGAATTTGATATATAGCTATGTAGCTAATGCCGAAAATCCGCTTCTATTGGAACTCGAACAATAGGGCTTCCCGGTCACAGTGCCATGAGGAACAGACAAGGAGATCAATAAAGTAAAATCTGACTAAACCTGAACCTGTGTAAGCCGGAAATCTGCCTCAACCGGAAAACTTTATTCGGCCCATGAAGTTAAATGACATTTTACACAGCATAAAACGGAACCTCTTTCGGTTTTTCATGTATGCAGGGAAAAAATCTTTATAAAACGTAATTCCTGTCAATTTAATGCAATTTGCCGAGAGACGCGAGATGTTCTCAATGAAATGAAATCATCTGCAAGCCTGTTTTAAATTCACTAACCCTGTGACAGGCGATTTAGTCGTGGCAGCCAGACTTGAGAGAAGCTTCAGCTGTCAGCGTAGAATTTGACCTTAGCTTGCCTCTCAAGGCGTAGGCCGTAGGGGAATTCCCTCTTTCTCGACTCTTGGAGCATGGGAAGGTGAACGGGCATCACGTCTCCCTATGCCGCATTGAAAATCATAACCCCTCGACTAGATACGCATTGTATAAGGCCACGCGTGGGTATCAGAAAGTCATAATACTGAAAATTATAATACGCATTGTGCTTCGAAAGAGTCAGTAAGCTGTTCGAATACAGCCACAAGGCAGTAAGGCGTTGTGAGCATTTCAACTCAGAAGCTGTCAATGAAGTGTGTTTAATATTCTTTTGTTGATTTCTTCCATAAATTCGATGTATGTTAATATATTTTGATAATTATAATAAAGTCATGTAATTTACTACTTTGTAAAGAAACGTCAATATCATAAGTGTCATAAAATGGGCAACCTTGCGTTAAACGGAAACCTCCTTAAACCGGAATTTTTCTGTGTCCCGATCGATTCCGGATTGGTCAGATCCGGATCACCTCTAGTTGGCAAAAGTGTCAGTCAATCATTCAATTAAATCCTTGGATGTGTGCTTCCCCTGAGCCTCCCGTTCTCTTCTTTTGAGACGGCCTCCGCTCCCCTGAACCGAATTAGCCGAGGCGAGACGAGGCGGTGCGGCGCGGTGCGGCGCCTCGTGGCGTCGGGCCGTGTCGCCGCGCGCTCCCATCCGTGAGACGCCGCTTTGCTTCTCTCCTTGGCGCTGACCACGCGCCACGCGCCACTAAACGGCGAAGACGGCTCGGGGGCGTTTTGTGACACGCGAGAAGAGCGCCCTGAATTGTGGCCCGGGGTTTTGTGATGCCCAGATAGATACATTGTGAGGGGGTGACAGTGACGACGTTAATGTGCTTGAACCTTGTAAATGGTTGACACATGTATCTAGTCTTTTAATCCTTCTTTGTTGAACTACGAAAATAAGGCACATTGTTCAAGTTTGAGTTCACTTTCAAAATTTAATTTTGTTCGAATGATTGAGAAAACGTGTTTAAATACATTATTTTACATAGCCTGTGAAATTGTTTTCTTTTCTTCCTTTTTTGCAAAATCCTATTCCATTGTTCTTACAGAATCGATTTAGAAATATAGCTGGTAACTAAGCTTTGAAAGAAATATTAACTACTTTACAACAAAAAATTAAAATAAAGATATTTTAAAATGAATAATAAATAACACAATTTTTAATCATATTGAAACACTTTTAATAAATAATAACCAGATAACTGTGTAAGTTTTAACTTAATAATACTAAAGAAAATTCAATGTAATTCCTTTTTTGAAAACAATTTAATATTGCATATTTAATAATTGTTCTCAGACATATCAAAAATAAGTAAATTCCGGGGTCACACTATACCCTTTTCATCTCTTCGCACATTTAAGAGCAACGCAGCGGATATTATAATGATGAGGCGTCTTAGGCCGTATCAACATCGCTTCCTGAACTTCATCACTTCATCATCCGCAGGATGTCAAATTCATTCTATGAAACCACTGCTTCCTGGATGAGCGCAATGATCGTAATGTCTTCAACGATACTTTTTTTAAAAAGACATTTTCGTGATTTCCTCTCTGGAATATTTGTCATAACAACGATCGAATGAGGCGAGTATATAAATTGAAGGTTCGTGAACCGATCCCTTCCTCCAGGAAGACATGCGTCACTAAATCGGTCACGGTTCCTGAATTTATCAAGGCAGATTCCCGCTGCCCAAATTACGGGGCCGTGACAGCTCTCGTTTTAGAAAATGAAGAACCGTTCGCGCTGACTGTCCCACCTGGGGTCGACGTTCCGGACTCGCCGAGGGCGCTAGAACGCTAGGGTCTCGCGAACTAATCAGGCTATATTATTTGGCAGAGATTCGGAGCGCTGCTAACCGACGAGAACGTCGACGTATGCGAAAGCGGAACTCGTATATGAAGAGACAAAGTTAAGGAGAAGACAAAGAAAACTGAAAAGTGAATAGAAATATCAAGTTGTGTTCCCAAGCATGCATGAAAATAATTTATCATTGTCTGAAACAAATTTATCACTCCATTATAAACAATTCTTAGAACCGATTAACATGTTTTCTTTTGACGCAGGTTTGCGGCGATTTTGCAAACGGGGGCACGGCTAGTGTGAGTTTAGGAACTCGAGATGCTCATTCGCTGAAACTACGGGACGGTATCCGTCAAAAGGAAGCGTGAAAACCGGGTTTTAGATGTCACTGCTCTGCATAATCCGACAATATGTGATAACAACGCAGGAAGATGCTGAACAGACAGTAATATCCGCCCGTCTGCTTCAACATGTTATAAAGATACGAATAATAATCGCAAATTCTTCAGGAACTTGCTACCGTCCAATACAGATGAATCTACGAAGTATGCCTGGTCGTGGGAGCAGGTGAAAGCTTCAAAGAGGGAAAATTACAATCTGATGAGGAAATCAATTGGTTCCATTCAAAAATGGCCATGAACGGGTAATTTAATGGAGGTGACCATTTCACTGTAGTCGAGTACATAAAAAACACGTACGCTTCCGTGCCTGGAGTCAGTCAGTGAAGAATATACTTGTACACACTGTGTTGATTACTTCTCTATATGGTGAAGTATGAGTTTTTTGGATGTTGCAGTTAACTGAGAAAATTAATATAAAAGAGGTAATAAGAAAAATATAGATTTAGTAAAAGATCAAACCTCTATTAAAGCTCAGAAACCGGCGAAGTTTTATACGTTTTATTTAACACCTTTAATTAGTCTTTTTCAAGGTGCTGGCAGTGAATATAAAAGTAGATATTTAATTAAAATGATATCAGTGATATCACTTCAAACGAGTGTGAAGTATTCTACGGAAGATTCATTCATCGTAGCAGAGAAAATACGAATAAAATTAATTTAAAGTATGTTTTTGAAACATCTGAATAAAAACTAGAGCAAAGGCTGTCGAAAATCATCCAGTTAACAATATAAAAAAGAAATAATTAAAATACAAAGGTATGTGTTGCGAATTGAAGAGAGCACCTACTTTTACTCAATAAGTTAAATATGGGTAACGTAACAAATGATATAAAATTACATCGCTAAACAATGTTATACGACTGTGTTATACACAATTGTGACAATACTTTTATCAACAAAAAAATGTTCACATATCAAAATTTCAATGTACAAGGCATATTTGATTATTAGTGTATTCGATGTATTCTAAATATGAAAATTTGTGATTCGATAGTTTTTAGGTTTTGTAAGTGCCCTGCAATTGAGCCGGGCATTCACAATTCTTTCATTGCGTGATAATGTACTGAGAACGACGAAACTTACGAGAGGAACGAGAACGGCGAGAGGAACTATATAATATATTGACTTGAGCGCCTCAGTTTTAACGAATGAATGAACAACTTTGGAGTAGGGGTTGAAAATAAATGGTCAATGAAATGTATCCTGAAAATTAATAGCATTGAGAGTGCCACTGACCGGCAGGTCCTGAGGTTCGAATCCCGAGTCCCGAAATTCGAGTCGATACCTAGCCAGATAGCTAGAACGAGTTCTTTCGCTGCCTGGAGGAGAATTCTAGCGGCCTGCTGCTATGATCGGTAGTTTTCCATGGCCTCGCCGATCAATACCAGGCGACTGCCGAAGTGATACCCTAACAAACGGGCCACGGACCGCGCACAATCTTTCCTTCCTCTTCCTTGTCCTATCCTAACCCCTTACGTATACATACACACACACACACACACACACACACACACACTAAAATACATTGCACTTCCACACATACCGGGATTCTGGTGGGGAGCTTAGAGCTTGTACTGGTTGGGGTGGTGCCCCGCTGGTGGAAGATACCTGTTCGAGGGAAAACCCGCTAGCCGACGGTAGGTCGGCGCGGGATCTCGTCATCCAGCGGGACACGATCACCGCCACCTCCCGAGTAAAAACATACACTGAACTTACTGGACCAATGACCTCAGCAGTTGACACGCCCGGAATCACTAGTAATCAATGATTAATCTATAGCATTGGGAAGCATTAATCTATAGCATTGGGAGCATTCCAAAGAATTGACAGTACTAGTGGAAAGAAGCAAACCGTGTTCAAGCATTGTCAAGAAGTTGTACCCGGAACAGATTCTCTAGCATGAAACACATGCATTGAAATTCGAGGCGAACCGGGACAGAGCACGCAGCGTGGACGGTTCGATGCCCCGGCGGGCGCAGGGGTAGGGACCCATCCGGGCTAATTGGCGGTCGGAGTCGACGCGTGCCGGACCAGACCTGCGTACCTGCGCCGCCGCCCGCGCCCGCGCCCTGCGGCTCGTTAACCCAACTTTTAATTAGCTAATGGCGGGGCGCCCAGATAACAGTGTTTTATATTCTCGTAAATTGCGTCTGCGGGTAACGCATAAAGAGAGCATGCCCCGCAGTCATTCTCCGTTTGACGGATTCCGGTTTCGCCGAGCCCGTGCGCGCCCGCGGGCGTTGCCGCCGCCGCCGCCGCCTCCAGGGCGCCAATGCCGGGCGATGCCCGACGCTCCTGTGAGAATAACACGCGGGAACGTAACTCAGTTGATAAAATCGGCGACCAACAATCACCCAGGGTCAACCAATAATTCACAGTCCCCGTCAGGGGCGAATCCAGCCGATCATTTTGGAGGGGGCCATCGTAGATTTTTGTTAAATAATGAACACAATTGTTATTATATTGTATATTATTTATGTACTGTAATAAATATGATACTACACAATATTATTGTTTAAATAATTTCATATTTTTAATATAAATAAATATTTAAATCAATTTTGCCAAAAAAAGGAAGATAAACGAAAACTCTAGGCTTTTTGGATGGATCATGGCCCCCATGCCTCCCCCCCTGGATCCGCCAGTGGTTTCCGTCCTCTCTCTGGCTCTCTTAAGGAACAATGCACGAAAGTATCAAGAACAGCGCCATATTTTAAAGAATGCAAGAAAATTTATGTGTAAATGGCCAATATCAATGATTTCAAATCGCTTAAGTAAGGCTCCTAAAAAATAATTCTTATTCTGAATTTTTCACTCCAGGTTGCATCGTGCAATTCACATAGACCACGATCTAATACAATAAGATTAAAGAACAAATATGATCGTGGCTAAACCCGACGAAATCGAATTAGATGTTTGAGGTTGTGCTATAGGGCGCTGACTCAATATCCACAAATCCATTTACAAAACACACCTGCTACATTTAAATTATAATATTTACTTAATGAAAACATGTACAACTTCCGAAATGTTTAAAAAATACTTATGTGTATTTTTTTTAATTGAAAATTATAATTTTTAATTTGGCGAAATTTAAAAAAAATGTTTTCGTATTTGTCAATAATGGTATCAATAGACTCAAAATTACGCGGAAGCTATAAATAATTTGAAAAAATCGTACATGAAATTACTGAAAAATCTAAAATTAGATAATAAATTGCATTAAGAGTGAAATTTCTATCTTCAACAGTGATAGACTAGGACAGGTTTAAAAAAGCTGAAATTTTACAAGAAAGTCATAGTTTGTTCTTGAAAGTCTAAAATGTATAAGATATTTCACTCTATTTAAAAAAAATGTGAAGTAAAACATTTGAGACTTTTTAGGAAATTTTGAATATAACCTAGAGGGTTCATAAGTAAGTTTCGGATAACCGAAACTTTCCTTTGTTTCAAACCAACTACATGACAAAAGTAGTCAAAAGAATTACATGACAGATTGTAAAGGATTCCTTCCTTCATTTGATTTAAGGAAATACATTTGTGAATTTCTTTGATTAATCTTATAGAGAAAAGAATATGCAACTGAATACCCTTCAGTCTCCCTTTCCCCTTAATCATTATTAACATTCTCTATTGTTCGCGTACTTCACTTGATTCTTCTTCTCCTGCATTCGTTTTTAAGGTGAAAAGTTAAAAATTTCCGGTGGATAGTTCACCTAATAATCATCTTTAATCCACATTGTTTCTATTCGCTCCAGCCAAGCAGTCTTTAAAAACGAGTATAACTTTAATGATTGATTCTTCTGGGAAAAGTTTTTTAATAGATGTAGTTTCTTGTTGAAACTCTCATTATTTCAAATTGTTGCAGTACTTTGCTCCCCCTTTACTAGAATAAAAATCGAGAGCAGTAATGGCTCTCACGCCGTTGCAGAAATCAGCTCTTGAATATCTTGCTTTTGCATCGCAGCTTCATTAAACCCGTGCGTGCTGCAAGTGCGGGATACTATTGACGGCCAGTCAACTCATTTTATGAACACTGGCTTTCCCTGCAGTAAATATGTATGCCTGCCATACTTATTGCGGTGTATATTTCAAATAATTGTGTATTATTTAGAAGCATTTTCTAACGTGCCGACGTGTTAAGCTTAACAGGGCTTGCGTTATTTTAATGGGTCATTACTCACTTTCTATCGTCTCTGTTTTACTCCACCACTTCCGTTATATTTGTGTATGTTTGTTCGTCTATTGTCGGTCTATCTTATATTTTATACCCTTTCTTCAAAACCTTTAAGTCTTGCCGTAGAGGACTCTTTGTTTCTGAAGAATGTTAAATAATGTAACGTACGTTTTATGTCGTTATTTCTTTCTGTGAATAAATTAAGTTAAAGAAGATTTTTTTAACATCGGGGTGTTTGTACTCGTACGTTGCTCTTTTGCTTTCATTGTATTCGACAAGATCGATAAAATTCAGGAGCTAAAGATTTATAATAAGACAGTTCAAGAGAGCTAATGTTCTTAGCGTGTGGTGTAAGGTTAGATGTTAGAACAAACTTTAATGTAAGAGCTTAATTTTTCAAATGAATGTTTAATGCAAATGAGTTCTTAATTTTGTTTCCTCTGCGATTTCTAAATGTCTCTACTTGAATTTCACGGAACAAATGGGCATGCTCATTGGGATCCAATGTGATGTAAGAGAAATTATTACCAAACTCTTTAATTACCACACGTATGAAGCCAAGACATCTGTTGGACGTTTTATGACTTCTTGCCGCGATCTCCAAATCGATGATTTTCTTTTCAGGAAAAATGGCAATTTGTAATTTTCATTTTCTCTGAAACATTAATTACATGTCATAAAATGTATTTGTCCCAAAATTATAACTGCCGAATGATTACAAGCGTCTTTAGAATACGAGCAGTTGTGCCTTCAATTACACTGGTACCGGCTGAGTTTAACTCAGATCCGGCATTGCAGCGATTCTTATCGAGTGGTCCTAGGATGCGAGTCTCGACGGTGGCGAATTTTCGACGCTCGACCTAAATAGTTTGGTCGAATTCAGTCTCTTGGAGAATTCTAGCCGCCGGCTGCTCTGATTGGTAGTTTTCCGTGGTTTCTCCGATCAAAACCAATTAATATCAATAGTAGCTGGTTTTGCATTTCGTGGTATTTTCGTAGTCCTAAGTGATTGCTAAATCTCACTGTCTTCGTCTATGGCTCTATGCAAATCATCGAACAGTATCTTGTTTAATTTCAAATGGATATCAAACAACAATGTCTCGTGAGCGTAAAAAGGGATAATTTTTTCTTGCGCTTTAAGCTAAAATATTTGATTTCTTTCAATTTAATCATTTTATATATACTGGACTGCCAAGGCCCGTAGCGGGCTGTCGAGCCAAAGAATAAGAACATATTGCTGACTCGAAGTTGAATGACGTGGGGGAGGCACCTTTTTCCTCGACTTCCCACTTGCTACGGGATCAACACACCGGAAGAAACGCATCTGCTGTGTACCGGTGGATGATGTCGGTACCGAAATGAACCGCGGGGGAGCGAAATCGCAGCACCCTGCGGTCGCTTCTTCGTCGTGCACCACCTGGCGACGCCCGCAGCCCACGGCGACAACAGCGCTCCGCCATTTGCCGGCAATTTATGCACGGTGATGGCGATGGCGATGATGGTGGTGGTGGTAGCGGTGGCGATGGCAATGGCGATGACGACGGTGACGGCGACGGACGACAGCGGTGACAGCGGCGACGGCGACGGACGATAGCGGTGACGGCGACGGCGACGACGGCGACGGCGACGGCAACGGCAATGACAACATGACTCAGGCTAATTCCCGTAAGTTGAAGATTCTCAATTTTGCTGGAGTTCGAGTACGTAACCTGATTTCCAAATTTTGTATTATTCTAACGGAGGCAGATATTTTCGTAGGAACCCCTCCTAAATAACTATCGCGAACGGATCAGAACCATTCGATTTCTTCTTCTGCACCACTAGGACTATGCCATCAGTCTTCGCTGAAATGAGGGTCCTTCTGTGGGTGCGTGAAAGAAGCTCACAGTTGCTACCAGACTGAAATTGAACTTCGCATGCGTAGTCGACGAAGACAATTTTATTAATCGGTTAGTAATGAATGTAAATAAAAATCCGGCAAATTATGAGCCGTAAATCAATTCGGCCTCGAGAGATTGAACAATTATGACGAGCGCTGAACCCGCTTTCCATCAACGGCAGCCAGCGTCACTGCCACCGCCACCGTCACCGCCACCGTCACCGCTACCGTCGCTTCCCCTTCAGTCGCTGCCTCCTCCTACGTGACCTTTGCGGCAGACGCCACCGCCACCATCGCCATCGCTATGTCAAGATGCCACGGCCAGAAGTGACTTTTATTCCGTAGACTATTCTTATTACGTCTTCAATATTGTAATTGAAGTAAGACAGCGGAACAATTTTATACTTTTCACAATACTATACTATACTACAATGCAATTCTTTTAAACGACTTCAACGGTATCTGACGACAAAATTTAATAAACAATTGGAGCAATTTTTGCAAACAATTTGAAAATGTTGAGTTTTCATATACAGTCCTCCCTAAATCCCTAATATCCCTTTTAGTGCTCAGATCGAGGGGGGGGAATATCAATTTTGGAGAAAATAGTCTGAACAATTTAGGCGCCAGTGTTGACCACAGACAGCCAGACGGGTGGACAGTAGGACGGACCTAGCGACGGACAGCTAGACGGACGGACAAACAAACAGACAGAGATTTTGCCTCAGTAGATTTTTAGGTATCAAGGATCTACAAAATGTGAATACACAACGTGTCAGAAGTAATTTTCTATACAGGGTGTCCAGCGAGGAAACGAAACTTCGAAAATAAGATTTTAAGACAATTTTAGAGAAATTTTGCCTAATAATCTCCTAAGATATACGAAATGGCTGTGCCATTACTTTCGAAGTTTCGATGTTTTCTCCTCGGATATCAGTATACAGGAACAAAATTTGTCCACTTTTTTGTTAACAGGATCAGGCAATAAGAGTTTTTTTACTCGAAAAAATCGTCTATTTCCGGCGCAGTGTTACAATACTGTCTCTTCTTAAGAATGAAGGCGAGAAAGTAAAACGAAGAATCTGAGGGCAATGTATGATGTCTCCTGTACCGGTAATGATGTCGTGTGTTACTCTTAATATGCCGATTTTAATTCCTTCTTGTTCAGTATTCTTCTCAAACGAAGTTTGCATTGGGAGAGCAGATTGGCAGGTCATAATGTCAAGATGCTCATTTGGTAAGTTGACTAGAACAGAACATGATAAACCTGTTTTAATAATGTAGGATCAGTGTAGATAGTAATTGCAGAACGATGGCAGAATGAATGATGAGATTGTGGTTTGGAGTCTTGGTTTGATTATGTGTTCCGATCATCTTCTTACTTTAAATTTATTATTCGTATATATTGTAAATTATTTAATCTTCAAAAATAACGTTTGAAAAATATGTTCTTCTTTCATTGATAATCATTAAATATTACAATTTCCCCTAAGTGCGTATTTCACCTTACGTATCATTTACGCTTGCTCTGTGTTGATAGTAAAGAAACCGGTTTAATACACTAGTTGGACAGGTTCGAACATTCCTTACTTCTTAAATCATTGTTTTAAAAGTGAAAATAATTGTATACTAGAACCAGACATCGAACATTTTTGAAAATCCGTGGAATGAGGTTGGGGTGCCCTTAAAAATGAAATAATATTTTTTTAATGTCTTATTTTGTATATTACGACCTAAGAAACAAAAACAGTAAGTGACACAAAAACATAGGTTTAGGGGCCTGGTACTCATCATTTCGGAATTGCGCGCGGTGATAAAGTGGCAGAGTAACGTGTGTTGCAGAATACATGTGCGCATGTCGCTTTCCTTTAATCTTCATTTTAGAAATTCTAAATTTTTCCTCTGAAATCTATTTGATGCACTCCGGGTTAATTTCAAATAAAGCACATTTACGGAGTTTTATGTCGATGGTTATACATCACACAAAATAGTCATTCATCATCAGCGTATTCATTTTCCTTTAGCAGAGAATTGAAATTTGTTACTCGCCATTACTACATAGAAATGATTCAGACGTTATGAAAAAAATATTAAGGGAATAATACATCAATTTGTGTCTTAAGCTGTGAAAAGCGCATTGTGAATAATGTTTACATTCTATCTTTATTTTGTCATCACTCGTTTGTGTGGAGTATTTTTCTTCATGAAAATTGTGTTCATATTAATTGGTGACAAAAATGTTCACGAACTGTAGGTTAGAAAAATTGAGTATGTGTATGAGATCAATGTACAGTCAATATGTTGAGTTCACGATCGTTGTTGAAGTTAACCAGAGTATTTGGCATTTTGCCAATTTTTCAGAGAAAGGTAGTAAAGATTATTGTTATACGTTTTTAACATTGTTCATCATTAATATAAACGATGAAGGAGATGATACATTATTATTATCATTCATATTAATAGTAGGAAAAAAATTAGTTATTTAATTGTGGTTAGAACAATATAGAAAATTTGATGAGCATTTGAATTTACTACGATGGTCAGTCAGAAAGTAATGCCCCACATTTTCCCTTCAACCAATAATAATGGTTGAAATTCTAAATAACAATTATAGTTGTTAACCCTTCAAAGTTTCGTATTTCTAACGTTAGTGAATGAAGTTTCAAGTGTCTCCTAAAGATGGCTGTTCCTTAACGAACTGTTAAAATGGCGGCTACAGACGACGTGCGATACAAACAGCATGCTGTGATTGAGTTCTCATTGCGGAGAAGGAAACTGTTATGAACACCCACAAACGCTTATGTACAGTGTAATGGCACCTCTGCTGTCGCCAAGAGTACCTTTGGACGTTTGGCTAAACGAGTTAGAGTTTCGGAGAGTGAAAAATGCGATCTTCATGATATGCCGCGCTTCAGGCATCCCGAACAGCATTGAGTCATGTCTTGCTGATCACTGTCTCTTGGGGTATTGATGGTGTCCATCAATTCAAATTCTTACATCAATACTATGAATACCGTAAAAAACGTTTTCCGCGAGTTCGATTCAAGAAGAATAGGGCATAAAGTTTGCTTTGCACGCCTACACATAAGTGTCGCAACAAGAGAAGCACGGACAAAAATGAGTTTTACTGTGCTTCCCCATCCACCATACAGTTCTGATTTAGACCCCACCAATTTCCATCTCTTTGAGCCAATGAAAAACGCTTTTCGCGGAAGAAAATTTGAAGATGACACTAATGAGATCTGCCAAGTGAAGGAATGGCTACGTCGTCGCCAGGAAAAGACTTTGTATCGACAAGTCATGCACACCCTTGATTCACGCTGGTGGAAGGCTGTACAAGTCGATGGAAATGATATGGAAAAATAGAGCAAGTAGAATAACCATTTATTAATACTGTGTGCAAATTTCAGGTTCTTTGAATAAATGTATCTGAAAAAAAAAATGTGGAGCATTACTTTCTGACCGACCCTCGAAGTATACAATTATATACTTACAATTACAGCTACAATATAAACGTTACTTCAGTTATCAAGATAAGAATGATTTTTTAAGCAGAAAAATAGAAATCAAACAACATGACTACCTTATACAACTAACAATAATTTACGTTCGACAAGGAATCTTATCAGTAATGCTGATGAAGAAAATGGGGTAAAATATTTTTTTTACGATTCTACAATAAGTACTGAGTAGGCCTTTCCAAATCAATGATTGTATATATTTTACTGTTCTGTGTATTTTATTGTTATTATAAATTGGTACTCCAATCTATTGGGACAAATTAGTGAATCAAGTATTTTAATTTTGAATTGTATAATAAGTAATGATCAGTAATATTCATCAATTTATTATTGGGGAGGATTACTCATTTTTGGTTCGCGCTGTCTCTTCTTAATATAGGATCTTTAAAACAACTGTTCGCATGATTCAGATACTGTATGACGGGAGTCAGAATTCAAATTCATTTTTTAAAAGAAAGCTGGTATTTGTGAGAATAAATGTAAAGACATTTGAATAACACATGGACAAGAAAGGTTATGTGGAATGACGATGCAATTTTTCTTTCAGTCGATTTGAAAGACTCTTCACTCCGAGTAAAGAAATCTTCACACAGTGGTGATCATTCAAATGGTGGAAAAAGTTTTACATATTAAAGGCAACTATTGTGCGTAATGATATTATGATGGTAATATAATGGTGTTCATCAAAACGCTTCGAAAAGTTGCAAACGTCTACAAAAATAATATAATATTAATAAGGTAATTTTCTCACTATTCAAAACTAAAATACTTTTTTTACTATCAGTTATGCAAATGGAAAATGTAATGTTAGTTTTATTTTAAAACTCATTTCATGTCTCATGTATGAAAGTAAAATTTATTAACCAAAAATAACCTTTTGAAACGATTTTTATGCATAACTCACAGGGAAATCACTTCACATTCTATTGAAATATGCGCGTTCCTGTTGGATCATTTAAAAATGAAGTAAGCCAGAGTAGAAATTGGAGTACAAATATCTCATCTCATTTCCTTACTCACCCCCCCACACACACACTCAAAAGATTCAATTGTGTTTTAGGAATATTGGAATTTTCCCATTTTTGTAATCTTTGTATCCCTAATCAAACAATGTGTCGTTTCCCATTGACACACTCAGTTTTAGCTCTCTGTGTATGGAGTAAACGTAATTACTCCTTGTATTGTTTTAGGTAATTTATAAGTTGGCAGTGAACACAATACATTAGGAAAAGATTTGTACACGATCCTTATCAAACTTCTTTTCGCACCTTGGTTTATTCTTGACAGTCAAATACATTGTGAACTTCAATCCATTACATTACAAACTAATAAACTCATCTCCAATCATTGACACTCTGTTTTAGTTGTCCCTCTATGTAAACGTGATTACTCCATTTATATTGTTTAATGTGACGTATAAGTTGACAGTGTACACAATCAGATAGCAAAATCTTTGTACACATTCCTTACCAAATTCTTTTTACTTTCTCATATAGATACGTATATACGGAGTAATATATGGAGTAATATATGTGTATAGGGGACATTATGTAATGCTGCGCGAAAAAAATGGCGAATTTTCGGCAGAAAAAAATTCATTGCCGGGCCCTGTTAACGAAAAAGTGGATAAAACCGGTTGCTAAATTAAAGAAAAAAAAAGCGTGGTGTAGCCAGAATTCCTGCTTTGTAACTCCTTGATACCGAAAATCCAATTGAAAGCAAAACGGCCCGGCCATGATATTTTTCTGCCGAAAAGCGGCTTTTTGCGCAGCATTATATAACTTTCCCTATACTACGTATATTACCCCGTATATACGTATGCATACGGGAACGTAAAATGTAAGAGAATGTAGGCGTAAGCTTTCGCGTCTCGGGTCCATGACTTCGTGGCTGTCCTGTCCGGTTGACGCCGCGTCGTTGGCTGAGATGCCAACGTTGTGTCGTCAACCTCTCAGCCAACGACGCGGCCTCACCCGGACAGCCAAGAAGTTCATGAATATACATAATGGGACTCTACGGGAAACCCCACAAACGGCAATATAGCTGCTTGTAAGAGAATTTGTTACGTTTTTTAACGCCGATTAACGGAATCTCGTAGTACACGATTCAGTTCCAATAATTAATCCTTTCCAACATTTACAACTACTCTGGAGAATTTCTTGTTACGAAAAATGATGGAAAGAGGATAGATAAAAATTCCACGAAGAACACGGTGAAATCACATCTTCGGCTAGTATGGCCAATTTAGAATAAGAGAATGCATTTTATTCATCGCACAGTGTAAGAAAATTAAAAGGTTCTTGTACTCGTATGATAAAGATTTGTTTACCATGGGTTTTAGCGAGTTCGTGATGTCTCAATAGTTGACTAGAATCCTTGATGTATTACGCAACTTTCTTTTGCTGTACGCTAGAAATAATACTTCCTTTGCTATAGAGCATATTACAACTACTAGTGCTCATCAGAATGTCACGCCTTCCAGTAATACTAACATCAGTATTCGTTATCACTCTTCAATAAAGCATAAGGATATCTCCTGGCGGATGGCGCTAAAACTCCTCACTAAGATGACCGAATCTTGAAAAGTAACCATTTAGGATGAAGCGTTTTACATTGATGTTTATCCTTGCTGTGCGTTTGACGTTTCGAGGCGGTGTGCTTATAGACATAAGGAAGTTGTTCTCAAAACGCCCCAGCCACTGGGAGAGCTCAGAGTTTTTACGCGCGTCGTAAACGCCCCGTCCGGAGGACACAGCGGAACGCGATAAATCGGATGCTTCGAAATGCGGTCACCACTTGCAACATGAGGAACAGGGAGTTGAGAGTTTAGGAACTGTTCAGCTCGGAACAGCTTCACCGAAAGGACGAAGTGACAAAGCGTTTTATTCGGCTTCTGGCCTGTCGGAAGGTACATACTTGTTGTGTTGTGCGTATAAGTAAACTGCAGTTAATGAAAATTGATGTGAAAATATGAAATAACCAATTTTCGATGGTAGAAACGTTTCTCATTTGTGCATTATTCGAAGATTTTCAACTCTACTCCAACTCTACATTAATGCCGCTTCTCTTCTTTGAAAGAATTAACCAGTCATCTTCTTGATGATGTTTTCCGAGTAAAGAAATATTTACAATTACGCATTGTCTTGGATTGTGCTGTCTTTATACTGGGAAGTGGTTGCTGCAAGTAGTTAGGGCAAATGCTGACGGTGCTCTTTGCAGCGACAAGCGAGCGCAAGCTGGAGCAAGTTCCTGCTCCGGTCTATATTGCTGGACGCAGCAATTGTATTCTGGAAAGCAGTTGCCGAAACACTGGTGGCGCGCAAGCCGCCAACATTTTCTGACGTCACTATCGTTGATTAATGGCTGGTTGTTACGCTTGTATTCAGTGTCTCTGAGTGTAGGGTAGCATCTAAGTGCTGTGAATAGTTTGACAGTGTTTTTACAAAGTTCGTCCGGAGTTTGGAAAGCTTTCGCGGAACTTGATCTTATAAATCTGCATTATTATTATTATTATTATTATTATTATTATTATTATTATTATTATTCCTCTAAATCACGACTAAAGATGTTATGTGTTGGCTGAATATAAAATCTACTCCAGGTTGCAACCAGCTACCTAAGGGGTAGATCTAGGGACTGTCGGTGCCTCTACAATACATTGCGCAAAATGTGGGCTGTTCCAAATAAAGCGATTTCTTGCACTTCCCAGTCTTTTGGATTACCTGGGAGTTTAGACAAGTTCTTACACAAATTTTGCGGAACAAATCCCAGAGCTCCGATAACTATCGGGACGACCTGTGCTTTTACGCCCCACATTCGGCTGATCTCGATTTCCAAACACTTGTATTTAAGACGTTTCTCTGCCTCCTTGGTAACGATGTTTTGATCGCAAGGTACAGCAACATCGACAAGTAAACACGATTTTTTCTCCATATCCCGGATGACTATATCCGGTTTGTTTGCTGCTATCGTGCGTTCAGTTTGAATTTGTTGGTCGTTCAATATCGTACACAATCCAACAGACGCCACCGGTTTCGGTGAGTGTTCGTACCACTTGGGGCATGTGTTCGGAACTTCGAGGGCGGTACAAATCTGCCAGTGGAGGTAGCCAGTGGAGCTTATTATTATTATTATTATTATTATTATTATTATTATTATTATTATTATTATTATTATTAGTATTATTATTATTATTATTATTGTAGTTTTATTATCAATGTTAATTTTCTTACACTGCTCAGAAAATTTTTTAAAACTTTTTTTGCCACCTCTGGCTAAGTAGCAGAATCTGCTCGCTTTGCGCGATTTCTAAATTCATTCTGTTTCCTCCTAGATTGCTTGATTGATTTTTCCGGGCGCGTCAACTACTTAGGTAATTAGTCCCGTAAGTGTAGTGCGTGTTTTCGCGGGATGTAGCGATGATCTTTTCCCCACTGGATGGCGAGATCCGGCGCTGACCTACCGTCGACTAGCGGGGTTTTCCCCTCAACCAGGTATCTCCCACCAGTGGGCACCGCCCTAGCCGGGACAAGTTGTAAGCTCCCGACCGGTCTCCCGACATGTGTGGTAGTGTAGTGCATGTTAGTGTGTGTGTGTGTAAGAGGAGAGGGTAGGAGAAAAAAGAGGAAGAGTACTGCTCCGGCATTCGCCTGGTGTTGATCGGAGAAACCACGGAAAACTACCGATCAGAGCAGCCGGCCGCTGAAATTCTCCTCCAGACAGCGACTGAATTTGACCTAGCTGACGAGCTAGTGTCGAAAATCCTGCCGCCGCACAGTGGGGCAGGAGACGGTAAAACATGAGAAAAATTCAAAAATCAAAAGTCGACCGATTCATGTTTACTGATTGTTGCTGCGTACAGGAAGGAGTACTCTATCTCAAACATGCACGGACTTGATCCCTGGCGTGTTTTTATACGAGTTTTGCATCTGCAAATCTGGTCAGTCGGTAAGTTTACGCAGGGCGCGCTGGATGTATGCTAGTGTTTTTGGGTTTGTATCATGTAAACGCGAAGGAATTTTGGAACTAAATTAACATGGCTGATACATCAAAAGCTAAGTAAAAGTTTATCGTCATAATATTGCGAATATTTAGTGTCTGTTCGCTTACAAAAATATATTTGTCAACCTTTGGCAAAATTGCAAGAAATGCATGAATTGATAAAGATTTAGTTACCTTCCAAATCCGTCCAAGCAAAAATTTTTGTTGCATTAAATTGTGAATACATTCTACTTGAAGTATTTAATGAGAAATTTTGCCCGTTTTTGCCCCTTTCGAAAAAAAATATTTTTTTCTAAGTTCGTGCGTTGTTCCTTTTCAGTATCTCCGGAAGCGACGTTAGACATATCTCGAATGAACATAGTCTTATGAAGGGAACAGGGTACAAGAATATTCAAAAATAGGTTTGTTTCTTGAAAGAACACATTAGAGTAATAATTAATTGTCCCAAAACCTCTGAAAATGAATACAATCCTTTAGTTCCCAATATAAGCAGAAATGGTCCGAACAGAATGTACGATAGATATATTAATATAAATGAAAGATGGCTTCAGACATCATTGTGCTTTTCTATATATAAAGACAATGTCAGTGAAGCATATATCTCTGGTTCAAGTATCTTTCTGTCTTCTATCATCCCGCTGCAGTTGCTAACAAGAAATTCCAAAGACAAAGAAACGGTACTTTGGCAAAACCCATGCCCATCGTTTACTACACATTGCAGACCAATCAGAAAGCAGTTGAAACCAGAGAGTGCGGAGCTTTCAGCTGAGAAAACGTACATAGACAGTCAGATCTCTAACCCCCTATGATCAATCTGATGTGTAAAAATATTATTTTAAGGCACTGTTTGCTATGATTGACGGGAAGATTTGTAATGCTCTGACTGACACCAAATTCACACAAATGCTATTTATGTTGAGAGACTTCTAAACAATTCGATGATATCGAAAAATGTCTAAATATGGAAATTCACTCCCCAGATTTGGAATTTGGTACTTCAGTACTGCACACTTGGATTCGATGCTTTGAGTGCCTGCTGAATATATCCTACAAAATTCCACTTAAATCATAGCAGGCGAGGAGAAACCAAGATGATAGTCTGAAGATACGAAAAATACAGAAAGAATGCCAAGAAAATATGAATTTATGAGTGGAAGTACCAAACCCTAGATTTAGCAATTCTACTGATAGTAATACTGCAAGATCGTGTTTTGAAAATCCTAAGATATCGGCATGTGTAACAGGTCTTGATCGTGAACTAATAGAACGAATTCGCATAGTGATCATCGCCATTTGAAGTGGGTTTCGTATTAAGAAAAGTTCCAAACGTTTTATGTTAATTTGTGTTAATATATGTGGAAAAATACCCTTGGTACTGTCGCCAACAGTACACAAACTACTTATTCATTGTCCAGCAGTGTTGGCGAAATCTTTACTACCTATTGGTCAGTTATCTGAAGAGACAAGTAATAAGGAAATTAATAAATTCAGGGAAGACTTTTCTCGTAAGTGTGCCATAGACAAAACCAATAAAGAAATTTTTTACCGACTTCTGGTGTCATCTGACCCTATTATCATAAGCTGTAGACCACTTCTTGCAAAGAAAATTGAAGAACTTACGATAGAAGTTTTAAATATGATGTTGCTTGGAAAAGCACAATGTGAAACAGAAGATAATGATACTGCTGAGTCTTCAGATTCATTATAATGATAAGAACTAGGTCATACAATGACGATACACACAGATAAAGGCAATCATTAAGAGTAACCTTTTCTTCATTAACAGACATTGTATCTGCAAGTTTTGAAACAACGTTTTTATAACACACTGTAATTTGAAATTAACGAATAATGTTATATTTTGCTTTCTTTATGTTATTTAACATCTTTTGTTATCAACTCAGTCCATTACTGCTCTTCTGTTCACTTAAAATATTTATTCTCAACTTTGGAGGCCTCCTGCCCCACTGTGCGCCGTCGGGACTCGAACCTAGGACCTTCCGGTCGGAGGGACTGCAGTGACATGAGATTGATGCCCTGAGCGATCTCCCCTGGTGTTTCCTCCTAGAGAATTGGCCTACTTTCTATCATTTTACACATTCCACCGGGACCTTATTGGAACACCCTTAATGTAAAACAAAGTTGCGCTCGCAATTTCGCTTGTGCAAAAGAATTCGGGAGGAATATGTTTGTCAGTGTAATGTCAGCATTAGATTACAACATGATGTGATCAGGTATTTTTTTAAGAAACAGATTTTGTTGTATGCTTTCTAGAACTATTAAACGGAATGATTTCATGAATATAGGATTTTTTGAGTGAATAGATTTAGTGGCCCAGTCAGATCTGCAGGTAGTGAACATATCATCAATAAACGGATTGAGTAACTATTTTCCACATTTATTCATTATTCATATTTTTCTACTCTAGTTTTGAAACTCTCTTATTAAATGGTCGTAACTTTTTAAAAACGATAGTAATTAATAGGGAGCGGATTTTTATGCCATAAAAATCTTGAAATATGTACTTAAATATGCATTTATGACCTAAGAATTCTGAAATATACACTTTAATATGTAATTAAAATTAACAATATTTTATTTTCTGCATAAACCTTTCTTGATAAAATTCAGGAGGAGCATGCTTGGAATGAAAAAATAATTTTTTGTGCAAAAATAATATAACCTAACCTACTTCTCGGGAGAAATGAAGTAAATGTGTACCGTAGTGAAGAACCTACATTGTAGGCCTTCTTTCCTTTTTTCTGCCTGGTTAAAAAAATATGTCAAGAAATATCCTACATTTGCACAAGTATTTTATCATCTATAGAAAAGAAAAAAAAAGAAAATTGTGACAAGCTTTGCTAATAATGAATTCTCACAAATAGATTCTATGAAAACATGAAACGTTTTCTCTATTTTAACGAAATATGCAAAATATGCTCCCATAATTACACGAATATGCCCTAACAGAAGAAATCGATCAAATATGCACAAATATGCACTAACAAATTAATCTACAAAGCGTCCAATTATAACATATAATCAAGAAATTACACTAAGCTATGCCTTGAAGCAATGGAGAAAAATATAAAAAATTATAGAAATCCGCTCTCTAGTCATTAACATAAACGATAGTCATAATGCAAGTTGTCCACCAATCCCAGAGATGTTTGCAAACCAACCATTGAGACGTAATTATTCATTGGCCATCCTTTTAATAAATATTTTGTTTAATTAAACAACCCGTGGGTAGTATCGGTAAACTGCATCGAAAGAGCAAAAAATTAAAATATTGAACGGGAATGAATCAGACACGAAATTGACACTGCAGAATGTATGAGAAAACTCAAAAATGAAAAGTAGGTTCAACTTTATTACTTTTCATCTTCTATTGAAAAATGTAAGTATCTCAGTTCAATGGGTATAAATACTCCCATATTATGTATATACTTCATACTCGTGTAATAATACCAATGGTCGCTTCATAATATACTCCTAAAAACCTTTATGTGCTAGCTATCGAAACCAACAAATTTGGACTTTAAATGTGCTGAAATGTACAAATCTCATTTATGCTTTTCAAAAAACAAATAAGTAAAACCGTAAATTGTATATTCTTATTTGTCCTCGTTTTAAAAAACCTATTTATGACTAATTAAAATTTGTGGAAGTAAATGCAAATCAAAATTATGTCTTTCTTTTTTCTATCCTGTCAGCAGTAACCGTCAATGAGTTTCACACCTTTGAAGTAATACCATTATAATAAATGTAAATAACACCAACCGGTGCTTCTACTAAGACGTAAACTACTTCATAAACAATACGATAGCGCGATAATGAACATTGAGAAATACGGCTCAAGGGAGACAATAGGTCATACAAGCTATACTGACCAACGGCCATGCTCTTCATACGTTGTAGATAGTAGGCTTACATGCTAAGGGGATGCCCTGAATAGGAACTTGCGAAGGGGTAGGGGAGTTAAGTAGATGCAGGCGTATGAGGTAAATGTAACGATGACGTGCAACCTGCTCCTGTTGGAGATAATGTAGCAGCAAGATTGGGGAGGTGCTACTTAGCCTTCTTGACAAGACCGGCAACGATGCTGCGTATCCTGCTACACCTCAACATTAACGCTATGTTACTGCTCGAGCGTTTCTGAAGCAAGTGTGTCTTAATGGGAACA
Organism: Acheta domesticus; assembly: GCA_031308135.1. Lineage (NCBI taxonomy): Eukaryota > Metazoa > Arthropoda > Insecta > Orthoptera > Gryllidae > Acheta > Acheta domesticus. Next base: position 218,050,238 of record JAHLJT010009436.1, read on the forward strand.
GACGCATCATAAAGCGTTAGGAATCTTTGCTCTGGAATATGCAAAACACATGCTCTTACTTCAACAGCCAGTACTTACTTTACAGGTTTCATACCTTTTCCGCTAATTCAGATACTTTACACTGAATATTCAAAATTTAAATCGCTTCATTGATGACCCAAGTATTACGAACAAATAACTGTATTTAAGAAGGTTCTTTAGATGTTGAATTCTCTCTCATTTCTTCTCTTTCTTGAAATAAACTCTTCCTTGGCTTTTTTTAACAACTTTCCTCCACTTTTTATTGCGACCGCACATTATTCGTCTGTGTATTCCAGTCAAACTATTTTTTAAACAGACAGAGAGAGAGAGAGAGAGAGAGAGAAAGAAAGAGAGAGAGAGAGAAATTAAATTATAGTTAGGGGGTGTAGTTTGCCAGTCATATGTACTTCGATGCACTCTATCTTGTAGATGCCGTTGAAGATTGCCATTATCTTAGCTATGAAACCTATTTCAGGCAATGGCTTTCAAAATATTGCACTATGCTACACAATACTGGGTTATTGAAACATTCTTTTTAATTTTAAATACCCTTGCGTAATAAGCATTGAGTATAGGAATTTTTAATCAAGGAAAGAATAATGTCATTCATTTCAGAGATGAGAGACAGTATTTAAAAAGGAGTAATAATAATAATAATAACAATTAATAATAATAACAATTAATAATAATAACAATTAATAATAATAACAATTAATAATAACAATTAATAATAATAACAATTAATAATAATAACAATTAATAATAATAACAATTAATAATAATAACAATTATTATTATTATACTATTTTATTACTAGAAATAATTTTATATTAGAAATTATTCTCGCAAAAATAATAAATAACAGTAAAACATATTTCTAAATGCGCTGACTTTGAGTCTAAATATTTTCTTTGAGTCTATATAAGCTTAAAGGTATCACATAAAATGAAAATGAGAACTTTACAGCGCCTAACTGAAATTTCTCAAGTAGCAACGAAACTCCGCTACATTACTTGTTTTAATTTGCACACCACGACTTAGTTGTCCTTGAATGCGTTACTCACGAAATCAATTCGCGCAAATCTCTAACAATAGATGTGCGTTACATACGCTCACCCATTGTCCTCCGTGGACGATAATACACTGATATCACCGCCTAGCACCCCGAGCGAGCGATATCGAACGCCGATAAGCGAGAGGCGGCAATGATATCGGGCCGTGCCCATCTCTCTGGCGGTTCTTCCGGGGCGATCGGGCGGGACCGGTGAATGGCGGGGAACTCCGCCTATGGCAGACCGACAGGCTAAAGAGGGGGAGGGGTGAGCGAGATTCACAAGTCCATCTTTTAAATGGCTGTTGAAGCGTAGCAGTCATAACAGCGATTCTCAAACAAATGGGTCTTAATGAGAGCGGGTCGAATAGTCTCTTCTGCTCACGCTAGTTTTTGAACTTTTACCTGGCATTCATCCAGGAACTGGCAACCATTATTTATTTTATTTATTTATGGTCAAGAACAAATAAAAAAATGCCACAGTTTTATTGATTGATTGATTAGTGATTCCGAGCGCGTCCACCACCAAGGTCATTAGTCCTATAAGCGTAGTGCATGTTTTTATCGCGTGAGGCTGTGATGTTCTTCCCCTGCTGGATGGCGGGATCCGACGCCGACCTACCTGTTGGTTTGCGGGATATTCCAGAACCTGGTGGAAGCATCAGCGGGGCACCGACCCAGCTGGGACAAGCTCCAACCTCCCGAGACATGTGTGGTAGTGTAGTGCTTGTAAATGTAAGTGAAGTTTTATTAACATATTACTAAAAATTCAGGCACTTGCGAATGGCGAGTTTAACAGTACTATGTGACCACCCGGGCCCCGGGGTACCATAGTGACTCGAATTTTGCAAAATTCATTTTGTTTACAAAAATAACACTTTATTTGTCAACGATGCTCTCAAGTAACGCATACTTTCCAGAGCCCTAAGAAAAAATTGAAGTATAATTTCTCATGTGATAGTGGTGTTGCTAGATATTATCACATACCTTAGGCTGCAATAATGGCACAAAAAAAAACAGGTTGAGGTAAATGAATTTGAAGTTTCACCTTGTATTTAAATGCATCATTCTTGCATTCACACTTCTGCCATTTATTGGTGGAATACTGTACTGTAACATTTACTACTGGTAGGTAGACCAATCTGCTATTCTGCTGAGGCATTAACTCAAAATACGTATTTTTTTAGTTGTGCCGTAATTGCAGTCTACGAGCAATATATCGAGCCGCTAATGAAATATCTTTCACATTTCCAAATATTTAAATAATTATTTCCTTATCTAAGGCGCCCTGAGAAAGATCATTTTCAGTTTTAAAGAGTAAAAAATTATTTCTAAAATATATTGGAAGAAGGAGGACTAAATAACTTGACCATTTTGTATAAAGAACAGGACACTTTAAACGGCATTGTAACTGCCAAAGTAATTGATGATTTTGCAAACAATAAAGCAAGAAGCAAATTCATGTTAAATATTTCAAAATAAATCTATTTAAAGTGTAACGTTATGGAATTTACCATTACTTTTCTTGTTTGGTAATACATATATGAGAGTTTTCTTGCAACTTCTATTTATAACTTGAGTTTAAGGGCCCCAACATTTTTACCTCTTGGGACTTCTACTTGACTTCATCTACCACTGCAAAATGTGTAATATTATGCAATGGCTTAGCGTCAGGGGACGCTAAGATGCTGAGCATCCCCACGTGAAATATTAATCAAAGTAGCCTAAATATTGTATTGATAATCTTCCAAGTGAGTGAAACACATTCAGTGAAACACGTTTTGTATTAATTTTGAAGTGATTTCCTATGAATTCCGCGCGTTTATACAAGCTGGCCTCTGATTGCTTGGACGCTGAAATGCTTTTAGCGTCTGCCGCGAGATTGTGACGAGCAATGACGCATGCGCAGACGGCGAAGTTCTCCTCTCCCCTCTTCACTCCTGCCCCAGGATTCTCGAGTCCCGAAAAGCTAGCATACGGATACGGGCAGCAACGGCTGGTGAGAAAGCACCGTGAAAGACTTGTACTCTCTGGAAAGCACCGTGTGAGAAAGGCTTATGAGAGCAAGTTGCTCGTTTGTGCATGAGAGCGCAGCACACTTGAGGTTGTCAGAGAAATATTTTTCTTTCTCACTCGTGATTCCGTGCTTGGTCATGAGCACAAACAGTAGATATAGGGCTTGCCTACTAATTCTCAATTAATACCTAAGAAGTTGAATTCTGACGTAAATATATTAAATTTTATTTTGGTTGGAAATAAATCAATTCACAAGTGATATCATTGTCAACCGCGAGTGAGAACTAAAGCGGAACTATTTCATAATTTGCTTTCAAGAAGTCTCCTGACATAAATCTGTTGAAGTAGTGTAACATTTGTTTCAATAACTTAGATTGTAGAGAACATTAAGAATAATGTCTTCAGTTCTCATTATTGTTGAGCATCCCCAGACACACGAGACCGCTACGCCACTGATATTATGTCAATATTACAAAATGTTATCGAACCGTGTCCACGCCATTCAAGCTTCGAGAAATATTAAACATTTAGTGCCAGGAGCTACATCGAGTGAGAAATGTAGTACGTACGTATTTATAGCCTGCTACGACCGTGACATACCGATTACGTGTATCGCGATACGCTTCTGGGATGGCCGAAGTGACTAAGAGTACGTGCCTCCTCAGGGCCTTTGCCCGAAAGGTCGTGGGTTCGACTCCAGCCCTAGGCGTGGATGTTTATGCCATTTGAGGGCCTCGCGTTCTGCTGACCCAAGAACTAAGGAGACCGCAAGTCTAAAGGCTGGTTCATAGTTCATGATACACACGAATGAGGTGTAGAAGGTAACAGGCTTCGGTAGGAAAAAGTCTTAAGCAGAAATGTCCACTTGGTGTTCAGTCAGTCACAAAGTACGGAGGCCGCATTAAATCGAAAAGAAATCTACAGTGGAGCAGCTTAATCCCGTTATATCGTAAATTCTAATTTATTAAAAGAGAATTATTGCAATTTTCCATGTAAATAGTTCATACAATATTTTAGAAACGTCTAAACGTTTCCCAAAATCGATTTTTTCTTGAAAAAAATTCTGTATGACTTGGTCCTTACAAAAATGAAAAAAACACCTGAAACGCATGTCTTGATCCCAGAGCCGGATTAACCCTTGATGAGGTCCCCGAGCGGTTTTCTTCTGGGGCCACTTAGAACACAGAACACTCAATTTTTCAATCCTAATTTTTGCTTCGGGACAGAAATCTAAATTTGCTTTTCTACTCAGGAAGAAATGAATCACAATATTAAGAAACCTTTTAGATGTGACGTATACTTTTTGATGAAATGTATGTAGTAGTACTTAATCGTGTGTATTTGAACTCAGTAGTATTGTACATCACACAAACGATTTACACTATTTTTCTACATTTTCTATGGTATATGCATAAGACAATCAGAAACAAGATCTAAAGTAAATAACCTATACTGAAAACCATGGTTTTAATTAAAACAAGAATATCGGATATAAAATTCATTAAGTCTCAAAATCATTTTTTCTCCGCGAGAGACAACAATCTGTTCCGTTAAAATGTTTTATTTACATTTACGGTTTCATAAAGCCAACACAGAAAACCTTCTTGTACTATTACAGACTCATATTGAAGCAACGAAAGAATTTGTATGCATTGATACGAATTTACAATTTATGCATTTCAAAGGGTAGAAAAAGCATGAAATTAGCTACTTCAGTGATGGAGGAAGAGACTTTCAACCTAATGTTTTGATTTATGTTTACGTTATAGTTAACGTTTCTTGCAATAGATTTAATAAAAGTAGTTCTTTCTATGTCCTTTTGCTCATTTTCGTCACACACGTCTCTATAAAAAGCTTGTTTATTTTTCTTGGGCAGCTCCATTCTGGATATGTTTTTTAAATAATTTTAGCTAGTTGCACACATAGTACACATTGTCATTTCCACAATGATATACAAATACATCTCTGTTTAAAATTTCATGTAACATGTGAATATTAATCTCTCATTTTTCGATTTTGCCTGTAAAACGTCGGCCTATAGTTGTAGGACCTGATCCATGCTGTATTATATGTTTCACTCGAGTCCAGATGAACACAAATGAAGACATTATCACATCACTACAATAAACCAGAGGATATTGCTTTTCCTCCCTATACTCCAGTACAGAGGGGAAAAGTATTGAAATCGCCTCAACACCACAACCTCGATTGTTTTTCTAAGTACTAGTACCGATCGTTTCCTGTATCTTGGGTCACCTTCTTTCCTTTGTCTTCGTAAGAAAAGTGGTTATTTTAGGTTATTTTCTAATGTCTTTTTCGTTTTTGGTCCCCGCTTTCTTGAATTCATGGAGCTTTGTCTATTGGATGATGACAAAGTGCACGATTTTAATGTTAAATCTGCCTTCAGTGACGGGATTCTTTCTCATCACAAGGAAGAGTAGTAAAGATAAAGTCCGTTTCAAAAAATTCGATGAATTTGATCGCATTTCATCAAGCTTCGTGGCCGGATGTAAGTAATGATCGATTGCATGTATCAGGGAAGGCAGGACCCGAACGATAGCGCACACAGGAAGGATCGGCAACCAGCATAACGAGTCGCATCTTTCTCGAGCACGTTCTCGATACTAGGAATTTTCGTAGGTCGCAGCCTTGTCTAACCTTTCTTGCATACGAGAACGAGTGAGAATATGCAACATTTGATCGCCATTTCCACTGCTTTTCTCTTTGTTTTTATTTTTCTGTTCTTTTTCGGGATCGCCTTTGAATTTTTAGGGGATTTGCGCCCCCCTCCCCATTGCGGGGCCGCTCCGCCTACTCTGTGCTTATTCCGGGCTTGCGTGTTCTCCTTGCAACAAATCCAAAATTAAGCCTAATCACAAACGCGCAATGTCTCCTTGTGAGTATTTAATGCGGCCCCATTGCGGGGCCGCTCCGCCTACTCTGTGCTTATTCCGGGCTTGCGTGTTCTCCTTGCAACAAATCCAAAATTAAGCCTAATCACAAACGCGCAATGTCTCCTTGTGAGTATTTAATGCAATAATCTAATAGACATATCGCTGTCCATAATATTATCCTACAGCCAGAATTGTTCTACACTGTTTGGCACATAATTCAGCAGTTCTTGATATGCTCTTAATTGTCCTAAGCAAAGGAAATTCGGCGCAATTCGTCTTTCATAGGAAGAGATGAACCTACACTATCAGCTGGTGCACCGAAATCAGTACTATCCAGAAAGTAAAACTTTCTGCGAATTCCCCTTCAAAGATTCCAAATCTTTGAATCTTTTTAAAATATCTCTTTCTTACGAAGAAAATATAGTACACTTGATGTCATCACTACGTCGTGAAAAACTTCAAGAAATTTAAATGAACAATGCACTAATGTTATAGAAAGAAATGTGACTATTTTTTTTAAATGAAATGATTACACACATTTAAAATAGGTAACGTGAAAAATCATTAAAAATCTGCAAAAAAACTCTAATCCTGGAGTGAGAATTTTCCCACAAGATAGCCATGTTACACCTATTAAAAACTGACCTCTCCCCCAACGACGAACCCTGCCTGCTCTTATGTTTCGCCTGCTGTGCCGCTGCGCGCCGCTGCTGTGCCGAATCCCCTCGGCGGCGGCGGTGCAGCCCGCGCATCTGGCCGGGGTCCCGCGCCGCGCCGGGGGCGGCGGGCATCAGTTCGGTCACATCCCATTGCCGCCGCAACCTGCCGCCGCCGCCGCCGCCACCGCAGCCCCGGCCGCGTGGCCGCAGCGCGGAGCGCAATTAGAAAAAAGCAGCGCGCCGAAGAACGCGAGAAAAAGGACGACGGAAAAAGAAAACAGCCTCCCTTCTCCTTCTTTTTTCCGTTCGAGAAAATAAAGTGATTTACATGACGTCCGTTTTAAGGGTTAATAAATCTTGTCTTTAAGTGTCGCTTAAAAGTCTCAACGACAGAGAACAACGGGCCGGCCGCGGAGCGTCGTCGCCAAGAATGCGCGCCCGCGCCCGAGGGCGGCGGCGGCGGCAGAGGCAGCGGCGGCGGCGGCGGCGCGCGGGAGCGCTCGCCCGGGGCGGCGGCAGACGTAGGTTGAGAGAGAGGAAGCGAAACGGGTGGGCGGCTTAAACGAGCGAGTGAAAGTGTTTGTGTGTGTATATGCGTATACACATACACACAAACACAATACATACTCGTATATATGTGTGTGTGTGAACAAACATATTCATATATTTTGTAAATAATAAACAATATACATATTTCTGGAGTGTTTACATGTTTCTGAATTTTCAATGCAAATACTTTCTATGCAAATTTTTGCATAGAAAGTATTTTTTCAACTTTCGAGTGCTTATTGTTTAGTAGACAAAATATGTTAAAAATTGGCTTTAGAGATTATTTTCCAAATTTTGTTATTTCTTCCCTTGAGGTTATATATACATATATATATATAATTCATATAATATAAATTAAATATATATTAAATGTATTATATATAAGTTTATTAATTATATAAACTTATATACATGTTTAAATATTTAAACATTGTGCATGTATGTGTGTATGTGTGTGCGTGTGTGTGTGTGTGTGTGAGAGAGAGAGAGAAATAAAGGAAGAGAAGAGCGTATGTAGGGGGAAAAGCAAGGAGGAGAGGGAGCGAGGGAGTCGGGGAGAGGAGGGGTTGACTGCCGGCAGTGTTTGGGCGAGAAGTTTAAGTAGTGAGTGCAGTACAGGAGAGGTGCGGGTGACCGTAGGAGGACGAGAAATACCTAGAGAGGATGTGAAAGTGCCTAATGCAGCCTTCCTGTAGGGGAAGGAGAGAGAAGGGAATTGTGAAAAATTAAATATATTGTTGTTTTGCCTATTGGTGTGGGGAAGGGATAATTGTTGCATCAAGGGCGTTATAAGAGCTTTAATGATGAAGCAGCGACAAAACGTTCTCTGGCCAAAGGCCTTCGGGCTTTTTTTCGCCCTCGATCATTAGAAGCAGTTAACGCCCACGGTAAATACATTATTTTAGATTCAGATTCATATATTTACTAATTAACTAATTTTTAACTTGACTCGGTTCGTCTTTTCATATTTTCCTCCCGTAATTCCCTTTTATATTTCCTCCTAATAATTCTCTCCAATACAGAACATGTAGCACCTTTCAACTATTTTTATGTCTCCCTCACCAGGAGAGGAGGCTCGGGGCATCAACTGAGGCTCTAGGTTCGATTCCCGACGGTGCCAGGATTTTCGACACTAGCTTGTCAGCAAGGTCGAATTCAGTCGCTATCTGGAGAAGAATTCTAGCGGCCGGCTGCTCTGACAGGTTGTTTTCCGTGGTTTCTCCGATCAACACTAGACGAATGCCGGAGCCACGGAGCGCGCGATCTTTCCTTCCTCTTCTTTGTCCTATCCTCACCCCTTACTTACACACACTTACTCCAACATGCACTAGACTGCCACACATGCTGAGAGACCGGTCGAGAGCTTAGAGCTTGCCCCAGCTGCGGCGGTGCCCTGCTGGTGGGAGATACCTGGTTGTGGAAAGCCCAGCTAGACGGTACGTCGGCGCCAAATCTCGCCATCCAGCGGGGGAAGATCAGCGCCACCTCCCGAGGTGAAAATGCACTACAGTTATGGAACTAATAACCTTAGTTGACGCACCTGGAATCACTAACTATTAATCAATCATCTTTCCCTCGTAACCATGATCCTCTCGATCCAGGTAAGTTATGCAGTGTATATCGAACTCTGTATCGAAGGCCATACTAAGCAATAACGTATCGGTAAAAAATAAAGAAAATAATGCAATGGGGATTAGAGAAAACGGATGTCGGTGCATGTGTGGCCAAAGGTTTTGGAGGTTCCGTACTGATTCGAAATTGGCAAGAGAAGTGAAATGACGATAAGTGAAATAAAAGTGGAAGAGTGAAAAATATAAGAAAATATAACACAATACAGCGGTTCGCATAGTCGACTAAAAGATGATAAGCAGTTGGGACAGCGCCACGTTGGCTGAGGTACTTTCCAGGCGTTGAAGCATGCAAGGTAAGAGATGCAAAGGCATGAACACAGTAATATGAATAAGGATCAGGAAAGAGGACATGACATATGAGGCCACATGTCTAAATTGATTGAAGTCCGTTCGACAAAGACGTGATTTATACGGAAGGTATTATTGACCGATATATTAGTAGCAAATGTTCAGGAAATAATGAAAACTCAGAAAATATTTGGTGATGTTGCAAATTTTGATATCGTAAGAGATGTAGGAAATTTAAGTGCGTATCCTATTTGTAGGACGACTTAGAGACATTTGAAAACACTGCATGAAATTATTCTCCCGTCTGAGAAAGGAAGGAACATGACAGAACCTTATTTTCCTAAATCACTTTTTCGTTCCACTTTATCCATAATCCCCTTTTCCCCTTATTTCTGATATACTTCTTTTTAGTGTTTTCTACATTTTGTAAGAAGTTTTTGGAGCCATCGCTATCCGATTTGAATAACATGTAATGGTAGTGAGCGCAGATATGAAGGTTCGCGTAAGACTTAGGATCACACCTATGACAATAAAATGTTTTATTATTTTACAGTAAAAATGTAGTCTAATGCCATTTGATGTGTGAAGCAAAGATGTGATTTAAACGAATATAACATAATATACTAATACATCATTCTGAAGTACAACGCTGATGTACTTTCAGGAATTTAGGAATACTTCATTCCTATTGTCAGGTACCAATCAGTTATTCTCAAAGTGAATGACCTGAGGCATGCATGGAGAATGATTGAGGTATGTATTCTGTTGTTTTGGTATTATTCGTAACAATAATCTTCCTTTCAAGTTATATTGAACTTCAAAGATCAACCATACCTATTACTTTTATTTTGCATCTTATGTAACTATTTTTCTGTTTTATTGCAGTAACGTTTCTCTTCCTTTTCCTTCATTAAAGTTGCCCCCAACATGCATGCAATCAATCGTATGCTGAAATGTCTATGATGTTATGAAAACTAAGGAAAGGTACCGGATATTCCATATTCAGGAAGGTTTTTTGAAGAGCCGTGAGTGATATTTGCAGGTAAGAAGATGTTAACGTAGGAATGGAACTAATGAGATCGTAAACACTTCCGTGTTATCTCGGTCCTAGTTCATGTGAAATGGTTCTTGTTCTTGTTCCCATTTCATTTTTTAAATGGCCACTGCTGTTTCACTCGACTTCTTTTACCTTAAAGTTTTTTCTCTCCTTTACTCACGTCATTAATAGAGGTCAAGGAAAAAATTACATCAAACGTTGAGCGGAAAGCTGTTTTCTATAGTAATGTGAGATGATGTTTATTGAATTTGCTGCGAATGTATCAGATGTATCAGATACATTCTAATAGACGATGTTATTTTGTCCACGGTGACTGCTTGTGTTGACACATTATCGTAATTTGACGGACTCGTCGCTCGACGATCTATGTATCTCTTCACAACGTGATACTACAATAGTGTTTTTCACTTGGAGAATGCCTTTTATTCTCTTCTTGTTTCAAAGTTATGTACTCTCACAAAAATGTTGAAGGTTTTTGTAACTTCATTTCAATTACTTGGCACAGCGTAGGTGCCTACTCCCAAGGCTGAGAACAGGAATAGAGCGGCGGGTTGTGGTGACGCATTTACGTAAAGAAGAATGGCAGGGCATGTGGACACTGCTCCTCAAAAAACTTTTTTCTTTAATTTCTTCCTTTCTTGGAAGAAGTAAATAGCAAAAATGCTTGTTATAAATATAAGTCTTAATGAACATGAATTTTCTCGTGCGTATTTAGTACATTTTCGACCTTGGAATTATCTACCAGGAAAATGGTGAAACTGAGATGAAACACGAAGAATGCTTGGAGATGGTATACTGCATTTCATATTGAGTAAACTGTTTTATAGCTTCTGCTAGAAGTATATAATGGAGACATAAATGAGTAAAAGTAATAATAATAAAATGAATACACTTCAACATTAAAATTCAGTAATTTGACCTTCCTCGTGCCTCTTTTCTTGGAGATAACGAAAATTTTGAGTTAATTTTTATGAAAACTTTTCACGGAAATATTTAGAGTTTTCATTACTCTCGAAAAACTTACGAAAAATGAAACATCATGTTAATAGAAAGATCAGCTGAATGATCAGTTGTGTTCCACACGTACGTTTTGGGGTCATCAATTGTTACGGGACAGGATGATTGGCCGAATGAAATTTGTGTAATGTAACTTAAATCCTGTCGCAGACAAGCATTCTTTCTGCTACATTCCATCGGGAGAATTTAGAACAATCTTGTGTCGTAGAAGTCTGCGTATATTCAAATGCTTTCTACACATTCCACATAGATCTGGAAACACTGCATTTCTTTTGGAAATTAAAGATATCTATTGATCAGGATGTTAAATATTAAAAATACGTCATTTTCAATGATGAATCTGATGTAAGGATGTATTTGCTTACATTCTTGCGATAAAAATAAAATGAATAATGTTGATCTCTATGTGTAATTTCACTAAAATCAATATAAGAATATTTAACAAGCTTAGAAATTTATGAATTTAGTACTGGATTCATAAAGACATATATCCAAACTGCTTTTGGATAATCTTAACACTAATAATCTCTGTCAAGATAACGTGTTCTTTACAGTTTGTGTCAAAATGCTATTGGGGAATTTATCACAAGCACGAGTTTATAACTTTTCTGTTCTTGACATAACATGACATTCGTAACATCAGACATCACTCGTGGCTCCTTGAAAATACACGATTTTTGCAAACTGTGACAATCATTTCTGTTTATTTGCAAATTAATTAAAATTTATCACGAAGCACACCAAGGTGGTTGCTGACAATTTCAGATAAAAATTAAAACGTATATAATTTTTTATTAGTGCGGAGTGTACAATGCATGAAATTCGTTTGGTAAATAAACAACTCTTAATTAAACTATCTGCCGGGGGGGTATGTTGATGGCGTATTTGACGTAATAATCTTACTATTATGTAGGGTTGTCCACGGTGGTATCACGGTGGTATCAACTGGCTTTAACTATCAAGTGACCCTATTACTAGGGCTTTAACTATCAAGTGGTAACAATACGAGGGGATGGGAAGGGGTTAGAAGGGGCGATGGGAGGACTGGGTGGGGAGGGAAATGAGCGGCAGATCGGAAGGGATGGGGCGGGGAGATCGGCAGGGCGGTGTCGGAAGGGGAGGGACGAGGAAACGTGCGGCAGGGAGGGTGGACGGTAAGGGATGGGATGGGCCAGGGGAGCAGTCAGGGGGGAGACAAGGGAAGGGCGGGTGGGAAAGGGCGGAGAAAGGCGGAGCAGGGGGCGATGGGAGGTAGGAGAGGGTAGGGAAAGCAGAGAAGAGGTGGGAAGAGAAGGGGTGACGGGCGACGCCACACGATGCTCGGCACGGGCGTGCCGGGTGATGCGCGTGACAGCGTCGGGGCGCCCGCCGCCGTGTCGGCACCGTGCCGCGGCGCGCGACCCCCGCGGCCCCGTTTACCTGGCCCCCTCGGGGGTCAGATGCCCCACCTGAGGGCCCAACGCATCGCGTGCCGCCGCCGCCGGCGTCCAACGCGCCACTCCTGACAGATTTCTCGCGATTCCGAAGGAAGTGACCCCATCGGGAGCGGAGCCCTCGGTTCGTGGGGTCGTGCTCCGCGCACCGGCGCCGACGGCGACGAAGGGCCATGTTTTCTGCTCGGTGGACGGGCTCTTTCCACAAACAATCTTTTTCAAAGTCTGTGGAGGAGCGAAGGAAAAAGAAGGTGGAGAAGGCTGAGGAAGGGAGTTTGGGGAGCGATGTTTTTATATCACCTTTTCTGATAATCTTCCCTCTCCACAGGCAGTATAATTTTCTCAGGTTCGCGGATCATGCCATTTAGAGACGATCCATAGTGTTTTCGTTCTTTCATTTTTATTTATTCATGATTATTTATGTGAGTATTGAAATTGTTCTCCTTTTATTATTACAGACAATTCGTGAATTTTATGTACGAGTATTAAATTACAAAGTTTTTTACAGTTCAGCAATGTTTTTTTATTGGTGGATTGGCAGATGAACGTACAACACTTCCCGTCTCTACAAGTCTGTTAAAAGCGTTGGGTACTATCTGTGCACAAGACATGCGACTAATAGGTAATCATTCCGGATAAACACGGCTAGCTTCGTCGGCGTTGCCAAGGCATTCACCGAGCAGTAACAGCATTTTCACATATTCTCGGAATGTGATCCCGCTATTCTCTTCCATGTTTCACTTGGCACTACCGTGAAGCTGTGAGAAACTGCAATGACAAATACCACGAAAAGCCGGAAAATGCCCTATCCCTTGCCGACCAAGCGTAGACCTCATGAGCGCGCTGCTCGGTCTCACTGAGTGTGCGCCTGCGCCATACTCTGAGGTCCCATGAACTGCGCGACTACGATATTGAGGTCGCAATTTATGTTCCAATTCTTACGCCCCTGTTTTTATCCGGAAAAGAAAATGATCTTTCGAAATATTGGAAGAGGAAGTTTCGTCTCTAAATACTTATCTGCTAACCTCTTTAATGAAGTAGGTCAATAAATTGATATCCGGTGTGTTTATGAAAGAGGGAAAGAAAAGACGAGACTGCAAGTATTCACTATAGAAACACGATTCCAAACATTAAGCGAAAACATCTGACCCAAAATTTTGTCTTCATAAACTTCATGCTAAACTGCGCGCTAACGTAAACGAGATTTTTATTGGCACATACCCAGTCATCAGACCTACAACTTTATATATCAACTTCTTTCTCTGACCTCTCTTCAGTTGGCTGCAAGTTCTGAAGAGTAAAACTATTACGGAAGTAACATCATATTCATTACTTACATTAGATGATTTTCTTGAAAAAGTATCTCCATCTTTCAATGTACGCAAGTCGTTTACGATGTTTATTTTTAATGACCTTTTTAAAGGAAATGTTCCAAATTGACATGCTAAAACAAGCAAAATGATATTAATTAAAAAAAAACAAACCAAAAAAAACGTTGCTTAGAATCCATATTATATAGGGACATTACCTCATTGATACAAGATCAATATTTCGTTTGCATGTACAACCTTAGTTTCTTTTAGCTTATTCCTGTTTCTAGGGTTCAGATATACTATACATACGTAGTACTATATCCGCATTAGAATTTTTGTGATATTTAGGTACCTTAAATAATCTCTGATAGAGGATATTTGAATATTTTTACTACACTAATAGAGAGGTCAGAGTTTCAATTCTGGATTTTAAAAGTAATTAATTGAAAGTAGTGCGTATAGTTACATCTTTCTAATTATTTATCAGTAACGTAAATCAGGAAAACATATATGAAAATATTGATAGTGTTGTGCACGACATGATATTGTCAGAATACTTTACTTCACGAACTGCTTATTTGTATTTTTAAAGCTCAGTGTCAATTTTTATAAATAAATTTATTCTCATAGTACTTACAATTTAATGTTCTCAAAGTAATCATCTCAATAAGACGAATTTTTTCTATTATTCCAATACATTCTTAAGTCGGTAATGCTTCGATTAATGGGCCAGTTAGATAAGTTATACTTAAATATATTTCATTAAATATTCTCGTTTCTATACAAAGTTTCCGAAAACGTTACGCTATCGCATTCAAGTGCAGACTTTGCATTGTGCAGGTGCATTAAGCGTAGTCCATTACGATGTGATCGCATTAGCAGATATTCATTGAGTCTTTCGCACACGATTGTAAATTTACATGTACAGTGGGGCGTAAAACCTAATAGCTATTACCTCTCCATTACGTTTACTTCAATTTTACACCTAAAAAATGGTAGTAAACATCCAGGAGAAAAGTAAAGAATGGAAGAAAATACAAGATTGCTTGTTTTAATGTGTGCAATGCTTCCGTTTCATTGAAACACGCATAAATGTCGCTCTGGGGAGAGGAAGTCTATTTGTGTAAATGACCCTATCAGTTGAAAACATCATATCGAAACTCCCACATACATTGACGCTAAAATCTCATTAAATGGGCGCTCAGCAATTATAACAAAGTAAATACAATATCGCAATCGGCCAGTAAAATTCCTCGCCTTTGCTCCGGCCGCTTATCTCGGCGCGCGTCCAACAGCCCGGAAACCCTCGGGTCAGCGCCAACTGATCGTAGTGGCCGTTGCCCGCGGCTGCCCTCGCCGCGCCGCGCCGCGCCGCCCACGCTCATGGCATGTCCCTTGTCGCCGCCACCGTCGCCGCTCATATCGCCAGTGCCGTAATACTATTGCCATCGTCATGGACAGCGCTTCCGACATCCATTTCCACCACTATCATAATATTAAATTTTTACATTCACGTAGCCTTCTTACAGCGATTGATATTGAAGAAATGTTCTTAATATATTACATTGCATTTATAGGACTTATTTTTTGTCTCAAATATTTCATTAATTTTGACGAAAATAATAATATAAAAAACAACAGACGCTGCAAACTACCTAACACTTTTTAAAAATGTTTGCTGTCTGCGTTTCTTGGGGTGGCCCAGGGTATCAACTGATTGGGAAGGCCTCTGACCGGTAAGTTTAAGGTTCAATTCACGACTGTGGTAGGATTTTCGACTAGCTTGTCAGCTAGATCGAATTCAGTCGCTATCTGGACGAGAATTTTAGCAGCCAGTTGCTCTGATCGTTAGTTTTCCGTGGTTTTCCTGATCTACTCCAGGTGAATGCCGGAGCAGTACCCTAACAAAAGGGCCACGGACCTCGTGCGAACTTTCCTAGCTCTTCCTTATCCTATCCTTTCCCCTCACATTCACTTACAATAACGTACTCTACACTATCACATATTCCGGGAGACCGGCCTGGCACTTGAAGCTTGTCCGGCTGAAGCGGTGCCCCTCTGGTGGGGGATACCTGGTTGAGAAACTCCATCCAGCGGGGGAGCACCACCGCCACTTCTCGTGCACTACAATCACGGGGATAATGACCCTAGTGGTTGACGCGCCCAGAAACAATCCGTCATCAGTCATCATTCTTTTTTTGAAGAAAATATAATTCTTCAGAAAGCTAAAGACTGTGAAAAATGAAAATTGTACTGTTGAGAACTTATCATAACTTTTGGTATAAGCTTAAATCTTTTCTTAATTTTAATGACTAAAAATCATGAAAAAGTGACGAAAAAAATTGAACTTCTAGTGATAATCATTACCGTGCAGCGAAATAATATCAAGGTTTGCCTCTTGTTACCTTTTCTATTGCATGTCACTGCAGTGTCTCTGGCCGGGAAGACCTAACGTTCGAGTCCCGACAGGGCAGGAGTTTCGGCTCTAATTAGCTACGTCGAATTCAGTCGCTGCGCTGTCTGGAGGAGAATTCTACTGGTCGACTTCTCTGATCAGTAGTTTTCCGTGGTTTCTCCGATCAATACTCCGATCAATGCCGGAGCAGTACCTACCAAACGGGCCATGGACCACGCGAGATATTTCCTTCCTCTTTCTTGACCTATTCCCACCCCTTACTTACAAACACTTTTACTTACTTACAAACACTATATACTACACATACCGGTAGACATGTTGGGAGCTTAGAGCTTGTCTCGGCTGGAGCGGTGGCCCGGTGTGGGTGATACCTTGTTTGGGGAAAACCTCGCTAGGTGAACGGAAGGTCGGCGTCGGATCTCATCGTACAGCGGGAAAGATCATCGCCACCTCTCGCGATGAAAACATACCGTACACTTAAGGAGTAATGACCTCAGCAGTTGACGCGTTCGGAATCGCTAATCAATTAATCAATCAATCAATCTTTTTCAATCGCTACAACCGTTGTAACGCCGAAATGCAATTTATCGACGATTACTATTCACGTTTAGACCTGACCGCAGACGTGGTCGCCGCCGCCACCACCGACTCCATCGCCACCACCACCACCATCGAACCCATCACCCCCGCTGCCGGCACTACCGCGGTCGATTAATGAGTGAGGCCGCCGCCAGGTGGCGGGCCTGGGGGCAATTAAAAAAGCCTCGTGCACCCCGTTCGTGGCGCTTCAGAGGTGTCCGAGAGGCGGCGGTGGCGGCGGCGGGGCTGCCGGTGAAATACGCGGTCCTTGACTCCGCCGCCGCGACGCGACGAGCCACGCCGCCCGCGGGTCGACCGTGCGCCAAATATGGAGTGCGACCGCCTCCGCCGACGGCGTTTATCTTCCGCGCCGGTGCATGCCATTCGCTATCGATAATTTACTCCTCGTTTCCCCCGTCGGCCGTCCTCGCGCTGTGATGTAGTGGCCCACCCCGCGACACGCTTCTAATTTCAATTTTCCATTATATTTAGTGGCCGAGGCCCTGCTGGTGATCGCAGACCTCGGAGAATCCGGAAAAAGAAGAGGTAGGGAAATAATTAACAGCGCATCAGCGCTAAAGCGAATCTCCAGTTCTGCTTGTAACATCTGAGAAAGGTGAGAGGACGAAAACAAGTTGGTGGAGAGGGTGGACCAATAACAGTTGTAATAAAGAAAAAAAATACAAGAGAGGGAACAAGAATGCCAACGGTTGAGGTTATGTCTTCAATAAATTTATAGTCACTCTGTTTCAAACATCGATAAATTTGAGAGTCCTAAA
This sequence comes from Acheta domesticus, assembly GCA_031308135.1. Lineage (NCBI taxonomy): Eukaryota > Metazoa > Arthropoda > Insecta > Orthoptera > Gryllidae > Acheta > Acheta domesticus. The sequence continues at coordinate 218,067,941 of JAHLJT010009436.1, forward strand.
CGCAAAAATATAAACGAGTGGTCGGCGGAGGGTGGAAGGTAGTCAATGGACGCTCTGAAAACCGGAGGAGAATCTCAAAATGCATATAAATGATAGGCAATATAGAGTGACTTTTGTACATTTCTTCACGTAATCATTTTTGTGTATTAACATTACTTTCATATAAATCATGAGAAAATTTAGTTTTATTGAGGAAAAACTATTTAACCCCAAAGCTGTAATATGATATTTTCTAAAAAAACTCTGAAGTTAATCTGGGATGCTATCTCGAAATTACGTAACAAGACATAATTATCCATTAACTATTTAAATAATATTTCCCGTTAATAAGGTTTTTATGAATATGCACTATGTATGCCTGCTACTAACATTATTGTTAGATTCGAGATATTCACACATCTGTTAAAGCAGTTCTGTCATGTTGACATCGTACGTGTTCTTATCAATACATGTTTTAGTCAGAGTTGTGGCATTGGTTGTTAAAAAGGGACATTCGTAGCCATATGTGAAAAGAAATTATTATATTATTATGTTCGTAGTAATACTATTGCAAGTTTTAAATGCAGTTGAAACTTATAGAAAATATATAACTATTTAAAAGCATGGTCTTTTAATGCAATTTATTACAAGTAAATGGAAATGTTTTAAAACTTTTGTAACCGTGAATTTTGAAAGAGAATAGAAAATATTTAATATTATTCATAAGAGAGGCATATCTGTTATCAAGTAATGTTCTCGTCACCAAGATAAGACGTTAAGACGTCTTACCCTACTTCTCATACGAAATAGTTCCGTTACTTTCTCTAAGTTCATGATTGTTCGTCTCAATCTGCTAAGATACGTTGACCTGTTTCCTGAGGTGTGTTTCATTTTTACGCTTCCCGAAATAAGGATAATAAACTATAATACTATTTATAATAGCAGGTACAGGAATTTCCATAAGCATGAAAAATCACATTTCCTAAGCTAAAATTTCTCAGTCTTGTGCAGAAAACTCTATAATTTGGTTATTTTCTACCAATAGTTTGGCCTCACGTGAAATCTAGAATCGACATCCTTGATCAAAGTTCTCATAGATTCCTCCAACCCGATTACCGAAGCCCTAGGATTAATCCCGATATCTTACATCTACAATATTAGGTTATCAATTTTGCTTTATGGAACGAAATCACACAGAGGATTTTTCTCATCTAACATCATCAGTACCTCCAAGTCTTTTACTATTCAAACTCATAAGTGAATTAATTGCTTGAAGAAAAGAAATCATGTACATCGTCGGCGACCTTCGTGCACTACTCAGCAGCGCGTTCTGATCTCGTTTTTCGTCTTTATTTAGATCGCGGCTCGCTGCGTCACGGAAGTGGCGCGCGGAGCGGGGGGGGCGGGGCGGGGCGGGGCGGCGCTTCCCGTGCGTGACGTGACGAACTACCCGCCGCGCGCAAATCGCCCGCGACGGCCCTGCGCGCCGAGGGGTCAAAGGTGACGACGCATTTGTCCGGCGTCGGGCGCCAGAGCCCATTGTCCTCTCACGGCTGTCGTTACAGTGCGCGTTTCCCGGCCGCCCCGCGCCGCCTCTTCCCTCCCCTGCCCCCCTCGTCCATCCCGCCCGACCCTCCCCCGTCCATCTCTTCAATGCCCTGTCCCTCCCCTCCCCGTCCCACTCATCACCGCCACGTCCCTCCTCCCCCGTCCATCTCTTCACTGCCCTGACCCTCCCCTTCCCGTCCCGCCCTTCACCACCCCTTCCCTCCCCCGTCCGCCTCTTCACTGCCCTGTCCCTCCCCTCCCCGTCTCACCCTTCACCGCCCCGACCCTCCTCCCCCGTCCATCTCTTCAATGCCCTGTCCCTCCATTCCCCGTCCCGCCCTTCACCGCCTCGTCCCTCCCCCGTCCATCTCTTCACTGCCCTGACCCTCCCCTTCCCGTCCCGCCCTTCACCACCCCTTCCCTCCCCCGTCCGCCTCTTCACTGCCCTGTCCCTCCCCTCCCCGTCTCACCCTTCACCGTCTCGACCCTCCTCCCCCGTCCATCTCTTCAATGCCCTGTCCCACCATTCCCCGTCTCACCCTTCACCACCACGTCCCTCCCCCGTCCATCTCTTCACTACCCTGTCCCTCCCCTCCCCATCCAGCCTTCCCCTCCCTCTCACTACTCCGCGCCCCTCCGCGCCTCCAGCCCCGTTGCGCCTCGTCCCGCCCCATCCCGTTCCGCCTCGTCCCGTTCCGCCCCTCCTCACCCCGTTCCGCTCCGTCCATTCCCACGTACTGCTCTCTGCCCCCTTCCGCTCCGCCATACTCTGGGCCGCCTTATCTCGCCATGGAGGTGGCAATGGCGGCGTATCTCGTTTCGAAAGTCGAAGTGCGGCGTCCGCTCCACCGACTCGGGCCTGCGAATGGCTCGTGCGTGTCAAGTTACTCTCGTGATACGTCTTCTTCGTTATGAACATTTGTTTGCAGATAGCAAGGTTACTGCTTTCTCTGTGACAGATTCGTTGGGGATAAATCTGGGGCGGGGAGGTATTGAATGAGAGATCACTCTGATCGACGAAATGACGTAGACAAATATACTGTTGTGAACTGGGTCTCGAAATGTTGACTCCAAATTGTTTCGATGTACTTCGAAATAATATTATGTAAAAAATATTAATTACACTTTCAATCTAATTGCCTCCTTTACATAAAAAAATATTAAAAGCCAATATCAATTCACTTTCAATCAATGTAATTGTGGAATCCAAGGAAGTTTGTAATGTTTTTGTAAAAAATATTAAGGTCTATTTCTAAAATGCCTGTAATCCTTGAATATACAGGAAGTTCCACCAAGAATGGAACACCCCTATAAATTCTAAAAGGTTCACGATATCAAAATGCAGTTTCCGCTGAACAATGCGTAATCATGGGGCAAGTAATGCGCCGTAGAGATATTGTTTGAGATATTGTTAGTTTTCGAGAAATTAATCATCTTTGATTTTTTAAATGGAACCGTATATTTTCTCAATTTCAGTAGATAGATCATAAAAAAAGGAATGCAATGATGTAACACATTGTTAATGTTTTGATAATATTTTGAATATATAATTATGCTTTCTGACGTGAATTTAAATTAAACAGACTATATTTCTTGTAGCAGCCCTTGCAACTGTCGCCTTTGCGGAAGGTGGCTTTCACTGCCTCTACCCTTTCCCCGCAACATTCACGGCGCCATGAAGGTCACTTTCCCCAAAGGGAACAGTTGCAAGGGCTGCTACAGAAAATATTGTTCGTTTAATTTAAAACATCACATCATTCATCACATTTCAAAAACTCTAATTTTATTCTCAAATTACTAACAAAATATTAACGTATGATACATCATAGTATTCCTCGTTTTATGGTCTATCAATTACTGACGAGAAAAATTATTCCATTAAACAAAAATTGAAATTATTAAATTTCTCGAAAACTAAAAAGTATTTCAAACAATATCTCTACAGCATATTACTTGCCCCATGATTCTGCATTATTGGGTGAAAACTACATTTCGTTATCATGAATCGTTTAGAAGTTAAGTTATGGGGTAGTCCATAGTTGGTGGAACACCTGCGTTTTTCAGTGAAAAAACAGTTCTTACTTAGTGTGTAGTTAGTTGGAGGTTCCATTTTCAAGAACATGTTGCGGGTACGTAAAATTTTAACATCATAGCGACCCTCAAAATCATCATTGTTGCAAAATGATACCAATAAAAAGTTGTTTGCTTTCACACTTATGGTGCAAAAAGTTTTCGTGGTTATGTGAAAGTAATGGGATGCGAAGATATTTTGCTGGTCTCCCCGGAATGTAAATTCATGGGCCGCTACAGTTTTGAAATCAGATTTTTAATGAATTCAAAGAAATATCAAAGTCTGAATTAGACGAAGGGGGTTTCCAACTAATGCAGTATAATTTCTAAGTATTTCTGTAGAGATGAAATCGTCGCAGCATACGTTTCCAGGTTCTTCAGAATTTATTATGAAGAATGTGTGGCACCGAATACACATTCAGGATATTGAAGAGAAGAATGTATTGAGATTAATTCTGAAATAAAAAAGGTGAAATACATCGGGAAGAAGAAATAATCTTTTCAATATTGCGCAAAAATTACCGTATTAAATATTTTACTTTCGTACGTTTTCCGAATACGATCATCGTGTTTCTACGAGTAGTGGTGATATGAATGCATGTTCCTTCTAAATTTATGATTAAGGTCAGATTATTGTCAATAAACACATTTTTCAAAATGATTTTTTTTGTTGTTATTTAAGGTCGCATAAACTTCTAAGTCATTAGCGACCACCATTGGATTTGAACGTCACGGTATCTATGAGGATGAAACGATATGGTAACGATAGGGGATGAAAGGATGAACACGTAAGGTCCGATTAAATTAAGAAGGTGATTGACAGTTCTGTGTGACGTCAGGACGCCTCTCCCGTTTCCATGGCAGCTGCCAACCAGAGAGACCAAACGTGACGTGTCAGGTCGCTCAGTTGCCTCTGCCGAACACGGAGAACATTTGAGCATAGCAAGCGACTTCCCTGCCGCCACGCCACCCGCGTTTCTGCCTGTGCTGCGCGCGCAATGTGTACTGTGTTGTGATGAGTTGCGTTGAGGTTAGGCTTTTGTCGTATTTTTTACACTTTTACACGTATTTTTTGAAGTGTTTGTTTTCGTGTACCGGTAACACGTGCTCAGTGGTTTGCGACCTGGCAACGTCGCTCCCCTCCACTCACAAATGTCAATCACCTTCTTAATTTAACCGGGCCTTACAATACATTAATCGAACCCGCGACCCTTCGGTTCCAGATCGCTACGGCACTTCTGCTTTAGCGATCTCTGCCACCGGGTCGGCATTTTAAATGTTGTTACTAAAGGGAATCTGAGAAAGGAAAAACTTTGACCTTGCGTGACTTCCCTTCGCCAGCAGTCGGGGAGAGCGAAGTGCGCGAAAAGCTGGCAGCCGCCGAAGGGAAGCGTTGAACAGCGTTAGTTTTCAGAGGTGACTCGTTCGGGTTGCATCCCGCTCAGTTCGCTTTTATGTTTGTGCGCATGGGTATGACTGCCTAGTTCCATACGTTGGTGGTGAATGAGTTGTAATGCTTTTGTCTTGCATTGAATTGAATTCTTAAAATCGTTTTACAAGAAACTGAAGAACAACGTCTTACGGTAAGTTTTTTGTGATGGTCAAGCATCCTAAAATAATATCACTAATTCTTAAGCGTCAAGAAGTGCTGTTTTCGTGGTTAAACTTCATAATTCCATAAAGCTAATCTGAAAATAGCAACCATAAATAATGTTTTGCTCGTACATTATCAACACAAGGCAGGTGTTGCTCGTTACATTATCACATTACCTTTGTTACAATAAGAGACGTAAAATTTCGCATGCTACTCAATATCACGTTAAACAAATTAGATCCTCACTGCGTCGTATTTAATGTGACCCTCACTGCGTCGTATTTACTTTACATGAAAACTGTTTTTATACCACCATTAAATTAAAAATAAAATAGTCATACTTCGTATGTATGAACGACAAGTTTTGAAATAAAATTCGGCGTTGTTCTTTGATATCATTTCACGTCTTCCCATAAAGAGTTACTGTGCCCGAAATAAATACAGTGCTTAAATTCAGCTAAAATATGTGTTTGAATTTAATGGGTCAAGAACTGTTTTTTGTTGGATTATTGAGACAAATTGTTTATAGACAAAATTTTTGTGAACAAAATTGTTCACAAAAATTATGGTAGTGCATTTTGCTATACAATTGTGTGGACAAGATGCAACTATTGGAATAAAAGCTTCAAAACATCAAGTAATTAAAATACAATAGTGGACAATTTCCAATAATATCGAAAAGTCATCGTAATGAAGCTGCACATTCTAATCTGCTGTTGTGGAAGATAGTTACTTGCTCGAAAAATAAGCAAATGTGACAGCTCGTAGCTTTTCTCCCATTAAAAGGTACTTCAGAGAACGTATTAATCTCGTTGTATGGACCCTTTTCAATTTGGGGTCGTCTCTCCCTCCCCCGCGATCGAAAAAAACTGGTTGCGGTTCTCAACACGGTAATTCCAGGCCATTCCTGAACCGCTTCCTCTAGCGCCTCGGAGCCCCGACACAACGACATGCAAATGCGCTGCTGGAAGTTGTAACATGTTTATGCGTATACAAATAACACGGTTCTCGTAATTGATTTTGCAATAACTCGCTGTCCCTTAATTGGTCTTCGCATTAAGTTGTAACGCAAGCGGCCTGCTTTTCCCAGCACTATAGTGAGTTCTTCCTCAGTTCTTGTATAATTTATTGGGTTGTGATTGAGCGAATATTTACGAGACAGAATCGAAATATATCTCACGATAGGACCTGATGTAGTGTTGTATCTTAGCTGCTTGTCTTATATTTTCCCAGTTTAATCTAAATTCATTCTAGGCTCCGCCTCCTCACAACACAAGCTTCGTCTTAGCCGTAAAATATTTTGTCCTCAATTAAATCCAAGTCACGACGTTGGAAAACAGGAGGTTCAGTAATGAAGACCTCAAGACCACAGTAGCCTAAAACGCTGAGGTGAAGAAATGAAAATTAAGAGTTTATTTTCTGAGCTTCCTGCACACTCAGGGAGTCAAATATTATTTCATATACCATTCGTGAAGTCATAAATAATTATAAATGAAGTTTCTACACGAAAGGAAAACATTGAATTTGTACATTGTGTATCAAAAATGTTTTAAAAAAATTTATTTCATTGGCAATACTAGCGTTGAATTGGGCTATAACTGTTTTATCGCTCATAATAATAACTAGATCCTTATCATTGCACATTTTGTTTCTTTCAGCAATTTCTCAAGAATTACTTTCCGGAAGTAATCAATCTTTGTGTTTAACAAAAAAAGAGAAGTAAATCATTTTAAATATTGTAATTGTACTTTGTACTTATCTATACATAGATTCTAGTAGACTCAGAAATTTCCTATTTTTATACTCAGTTCGTAGCAATGTAAATCAATGCGCAGTGAATGCAAAATTATATTTTAAATTATTAGATTTTTGGGGAGTTGGCCTATTACTCCCCTCACATACTCGAGTATCCGGCCTGAGCGCCTTTGAGTCCACCTTTCGACCTACGACTTGGTATAGGTGACGCATCCGGCACCCCGTAGGCGTCGGGGGTTGGAGTGGGGTGTGGGTGAGGCCAAGGTCGCGATGCCGCTGGCGTTTGGCGGTGGCCCAGCACCGCGACGTCATTAGCGCACTCGCTCAAAAGGTAGCGCTGTAGAATAATAGAATGCGGAAGAACTATTTCCTCAAAGTGGCCTACTTCACGAAGAGACAACGTTTGGTAATGTAATTGAAGACCGTAATCGTTCTGTGCTAGGTATGAGAGTTCAAATTGACCAAAGGAATGTTTCCATCTTGGCGTGCAAAGGCAAAGTTTAACAATCATAATGCGTATGCTACATAATAAAACTATAATTCAATATAATCCGAATCATTTATTCATCATTTTACACAAGAGTATTTAAAAAATAAAATTTCTATTTCGTGATACTCAATTACAAACGTAGAGAGTATGAGACTGCAAGAAAGAGTTACGAGTATAGAACTGTAAGAGAAAGAGTTATAGCTTGTTACTCCCTTCGATACGGAGAGTTAGATATACACTGTATCCAAAGTATCGTATATTACCTGTATCCAAAGGATCGTGGTTACGAGGGAAATATGATGACAGTCGATTGATTCTATGTGTTCTCTTATGGAGGGAATTATGAGAGGGAATTATGTAAGGGAAATATGAACAGACAAACCTAGTCAAGTTAACTTCTAGTTAATTAGTAAATAAATTTATCTGAATCAAAAAAAATTGGGTAAAAAATAAAATTATGTATGTACAACGGGTGTTAACTGATTCTAATGATCTCGGTCGAAAGAAAAGCCGTCGGGCCAAAGGTCCTCGAGCATTTTGTCGCTGCTCGATCATTACAACCTTTACAACGCCCTTGGTGCGTAAATAACTGTTGTGTATCAGACTGAAACGCACTCTCGAACAACAACAGTTTATTTTACCTCTTACAATACAGCTGGAAAAACCCGACGGCTCGGGGCCGTTTACAAGATTCGTAGTCGAATGAGCGGTGCGGGCCGCCCAAGGCGGCTTCCACGGGGACGACAGCGCGCTCCCCGTCGGAGGGTAAAGGCCACAACCGTACCCTAAAATCCCGGAGCGTCGGCGTTATCGGTGTAGCCGGCGTCAACGGCGGCGTGGCCTCGGCGAGGTGTGTCTGTGCCGGTACGGCGTAAGGCCAGCCAGGCGGCCAGTAGGTGCTGATCCAGAAGCCGGCGGCCGGGAGCGAACGCGTGCCCTTACAAAACGCTGCGATGCGGCGGGAGCCTGCCAAAATCTACTCCGTACCGGGGACGAACGGGGTCCAGCCACAATCCAGAAGAGCGAACCAGAAACAAAGCAGAGTCGTCTTTCAGTGTTAACTAGAAACCGCAAACCAGGAAAGTCCGGGGGCACAGCCGGCCCTAAAGCATAAACAAAGTACAGTGTTAACACAGATTCTAACAACGTCGCTACTCGCTCGCTCTCCGCTGACTGCCCCTGGACTGCCCCGCTGCCGGCCTCCGGTGCGCGCCCTCAGGTCGCTGCTGTATTCCTCCGCCAACCTGCGTCCCGGAACTATTTTCCGGGGTGGCGGAGCTCTGGTGCGCGTTACGTAGCGCGCCCCGTTCAACACTCACGGCGGTATACAGCAATAACTATTATAAAAACTTTCCGATATGAAGCATTTGCATGTGCTATAATTAGCGAGACCTGTGGGAGCACTTCTTAACTCAAGCTTTCGTATTGAAACACAATTTTCAAATTTCTGACAATCCGTCCTAAGGAATGGCGGCACGCTCCAAAAAATTAGAACGGTCAAAAAGGTCTCATTTTGAAGATTACGTCATAAGATACTGATTCACGTTCCATCACGGACCTGAAAAGTGAGTGTGAAGGATCTAGGATGCATTGTTTCCGTCTTATACCAGATGGAATGTATGTTGCAGCGTGACGTAGGCATGTGCGCTGATTGCGACGCAACCCAAAATTCAAACTACCATTGTTGCCACAAATACCACACACATTCCTTTTCCAAATTTCAACCCTTTGCTCGCTGTGTGGCATAGTATCCTATTGTGTACTACTCTCCCCTACTAGTATATGCAAGGGATTACGCGGAGGGTCCCACCAACTATGGGCCATCCTCATAAGTTCTAAACTGTTCAAGTTACGAAATGCGATTTTCGTTCAAAAATGCGAAATTTTCGGGCAAATGATATGCCGTAGAGATGTTGTTTGTAAGAAATCCAATTTTACAGAAATTGGATCATCTTCTATTTTTAAGTGGAACTATATATTTTTACTATAAAAATAGGAGTACGATGATGTATCGTTTGTTATTGTTTTGATAATAATTTTACTACAAAATTATACTTTCTCGCATATGATTTTAAATTAAACAGAAAATATTTTCTTTCGCAGCCCTTCCAACTCTCTCCTTTGAGGAAGATGGCCTTCGCGCCGCTGAGACTGTTACGGGGAGAGGGGAGACTGAGAGGGGTGTCGTTGGTGTGGGATAGAGGCGTAAATACAGTAATCCTTGGTCCAGGCACGAAGGCCACAGGAAGAAACATCAGTATTAACGATCAAAATGAGAGATTTTTTCTACTGATTTAACAGAATTGAACTTTTCTTTCGCTGTTTAAAATTCAAAGCATCAATTTATTATGCCACAAAACACTGCAATCAGTACGTCTGCCATTATACTCAAGACTGCAGATGTGTATTGTTGTCGATGGGGAACACACATAGCTTATATGTATATAATGTGTGTACATATTTTTATTCTCATTTTCTATAGTTATCTACGTCTTATTGCATTTTTGTAAAGTTACGATGATAAAAGTTATTTTCTTTCAAGAGAATATCGAAGTTTTTTTTATTCTTTGGTATACTGATGTACCAAGTGACAAGTTGAGTAGTAGTAAATAATAACAGAAAATATGTAATTGTACCTACGATCTGAATAATTATCTCGAGATATTATAGTGAAAATCTTCAACCATTCTTTCGTTTCTTTTGTAATTAAATGTTTTAAAATCCTTTCTTGTTCCCAAAGCTAATACAGATCGTGCTCGATTCTTGTGAAGTTTAAAAATGACCTTTATTATTGTAATCCTTATGCTATTTTTATATACTTTTTTAAAAATTGTAGATGGTTTTAATTTCAACCAGTGGGCGAAACGATCAATTCTGATGAATAAATGGAAAGAATCTCTCATGCTGATCTTTATATTATTGGTATTTCTTATTGTGTCCTTTGTGTGTAAGACTGCAGGAATTGTGCCCGCATCCCTTACTGCCACCAATCTGCTGTATCTCTCCCTGTAACAGTCTCGACCCAGCGAAGGCCAACCTCCTCAAAGGCGAGTTGCCAGGGCTCTAAAGGTAATATTGTCGGTTCAATTTAAAATCATATTCCAGAAATAATATTTTACATTCAAATGACTATCAAATTCAAATTACTCTCAAAAACATTAACAAATGATACATCATTATATTCCTCTTTTTATAATCAATCTGTTAGTGAGGAAAATATATTCTATTTAAGAATCAAAGGTGATTAAATTACTAAAAAAGTTAAAAATATTACAAATAACATTTCTACATCCTATGAATCAGTATTTTTGAACGAAAACTGAATTTGATATTATTACCTAGAATCCTGCATGAGACGATTTTGCTTGACCATTGCGGCAGTTCGCAGAAAATCCGCTAGACATCGGAGCAGTAGGACAGAGTTTCGCTCGGCTGCGATCCACCGAGCGAAATTCGCTCGGCCTTCAAAGCCGAGATTCCGATGCTCGGTACGAGGGGAACGACGCGGGCTAGTCTTACTTAGACAATTTATGATAATGCACGGAAATAATATGCTTCAAATAATAATAATAATAATAATAATAATAATAATAATAATAATAATAATAATAACAAGAGCTCCACCTAGGGAGTACACGACCTTGTAGTTGGTAGTGGAGCTTGAATACTGACCCTGAGACCTATGTCAGTGGTAGCCTAACTTCTGGTAGGACATGCCTTGCTGAATAGGTTGAAGGTGAGGGGTCAGACGAAGAAGTTCTCCAGAAGAGAGTGGGAAGCAAGTAGAGGGGGAAGGGTCATGAACCTTTGGACTTCCTGTTATCTGCCCAGGGAGGGTACAGGAGAGAAACTAAGTTGGCGCACCAGGCCACTTATTACAGTGGAGGCCCGAACCTTGCATTAGCCAGCGAAGGAAGCTGCCTTCAGCAGTCAGTGAAAATCCCATAGGGTTTAGTAATGCCGACTGGCGATTGGAGGGACCCCTTGCTGGGCCCTGCGGGGGGATGTGCCGAGGCCACTGTGGGTCGTACTAACGGATGCCTGAAAATAACTCATGGGTTAAGTGTGATATGTGAACTCGAACTTGCTTCCTGCAAATCTTCAATGAGAAATGAGAAAAATGAATAGAACAAGAAATGTAATGAATCTTAACGTGCCTTGTTCTACTAATGTCCCAAACCTGCTCAGAAACTGAGCTAATCACCTTGTCAACGTCTGGTCATCCCAAGGATGTTAGTCTAAGGGACCCAGAGTCGGCAGTACCTCAAAGCCATCGTCAGAGATGGACCCCAGATGAATTGAAGGAGGTGATATGGTGCTTTTGCTATGCAAAAGCGAAAAATGGGGGTTCAGAAATAGACCTTTTTAAGATATGGCGAGAGCGGACCCCAAATATGAGACCTACCCTAGACTCAAAGAAGCTTGCCAGTCAAAGACGATACATACTCAGCAGTGGAAAATTCACAGCAGAACAATTTGCAGGCATCCAGAGAAACGAAGAGTACGTTTTTCCACGACCTATCCGCATGACGAACATTTAGAACCATTTAATATCTCTGAAAACGATGGACCTCTAGAAGGTTCATCTCTTCCAAGTGAAATATCGGTCACTGGTGAAAATTCGTCTGGCTATGAATAACACGATAAGGCCATGATGCGGAACCTCCTCCGACGCGAGATAGAACGAGTTCGTCTACTTTCATTCGTATCTCGACCATTGTGAAGAAAATTTATGAATATGCTAAAGCTAAGAGAGTCATAGAGGCAACGAATTCTGTCTTAAATGACGTTGTACAGACCTCAAATAGTGATCTAGATATTAAATGAAATCGTATATGCAACTGCATATCTAGTGTCTCAGATAATTTTGGGGCCAACCAAGAACACCGACGGCCGACAGCAAAACGGAGTAAACAACCCTGTACTTCCTGGACGAAGAGAATTATGAAACGGATAGCCGACACTTGGCGTAAAATATCACTCTTAGTTGAGGCATCTTCTAAATCAGCGCACACCGCTACGTTCAACGAAAATATTCAATATTGAGCAAAAATACCAAACTGAAAATGACACAAGATGGCTAATGGTAGTTGAGAAGGTAAAAGAGAAAATTCAAGCATGGGCTCAACGGATTAGACGTTAGAAACGTAGAATACATTTCCGTGTGCCGAATCGGTTGTTTGAAACAGACTCGATACTCTATCGCAATCTGACTCTTACGATACTCTATCGCAATCTGAGTCAAAAACTGAATGGCAATGCTGTCACTCCGTCAAAAGATGACGACGAAGCATTTTGGGCAGGAATCTGGGAGAAGAGCACATCCTACCACAAAGACGCATTTTGGATTCAATCTGAAGTTGATGCTAGCGATGAACTTGTGGAAAAAATGAAAGATGTTCACGAATTCTCGGAAGAGGACCTCTTCCATGCAACTGAGAACATGGGAAACTGAAAATCCCATGGGATTAATAAGATCCAGATTTATTGGATTAAGAATTTAACAGCAATACATTCTCATCTAGCAAAGGCTGTTCATACAATTTTAGAAAACCCGAAGGAACTCCTGGAATGGCTCACACGCGACATCACGTTTGCTACCCAAAGCGGAAGACAGCTCTTTGACGAAGAACTACAGGCCAATCACTTGTCTGTCAGTACTGTACAAAGTTGTAACTACAGCCATAGTTGATAAAATGTATAGACACCTAGAGAAGAACCATCTGTTGCCAGTTGAACAGAATGAATGACGTAAAGGTTCCGGTGGCCGCAAAGAAATCTCGCTATTGAATAAAGTCATCTTGAATGATGTAAAGAAACGAAAACTAGGATTGACTACCAGAAGGCCTTTGACAGGGTGCCCCATGATTGGATTTTGAAGACCCTGGAGAGATCTGTCGATTTCATTCCAGATTTGCTGAGTTTTGCAAGGCTAGAATGAAGTCGTGGAGTGCCAAGTTACTAATATACAGCGTAAAGGGACTAGTAGAAACAAGAAGTATGCGGTTTAACAGAGGAATTTTGCGAGGAGATTCACTATCTCTGCTGCTTTGCACTAGTTTGATCCCACTATCTAGACAGTTGTCGCACACTGACTTAAGTTACAGGCTTTGTGGTGATGAAAAGTCAGTATCACATTTGTTTGACATGGATGATCTTACAGTGTCTGCAAGGAATGAAGCGATTCTCTCCCAAATGCTGTCGGTCATCAATGATTTTAGCAATGGCACCTGCATGGAGATTGGTGTTCATAAATGTGCAAAAATGAACTTAAAGAGATGCAAAATGACGTCAGAGAATATTGAACAATGTTCCTTGAACTCCTGGCACAATGAAATTGTCGGGATGGGAAAGTATGTTGTCAGCCATCAAGATGAGCCACTACTAATGAGCCAGGTCATGAAATCTGACCGAAGAATGGGAAACAGAAGCATTGTAAGTGTAGCAACAAGCTTTGGGAACACGTCTATGCAAGACACGCAGAATGACAGAGACACTGAACTTCTGATGCTTCTTAACATGAAGTGTGAGACACAAAAAATGTTAAATAAATCGTGGAGAGACAAACCACTCCTCGGACAATATTTGAAACGAATGAAAAGGGTACAGATCAATAATTTATGTGGCTTAAAAAGGAAAGAATGAAGCCAGAATCAGAAGCACTAGTAATAGCTGCCCAAGATCAAACCTTGAGAACACGACATTATGATAAAGCGGTTCTCAAAATTTCCCGAGACGATAAATGTAGCATTTGCCAGGAACATGGAGAAACCATTTATAAGGTTGTCTCAGCTTGTCCAATCCTAGCAAAGATCGAATACTTGTAAAGACACGACAGGGTGCGTAGTTACCTCCTCGAAGTTTTGTACCGTCTTCGAAGTTCCAAACACATGCCCCAAGTATACGAACACTGATCAAAACTGGTGACGTCTGTTGGACTGTGTACAAGGCTGTATGACCAACAATTTCAAACTGATCGCGCGATAGCGGCAAACCAATCGGATGTAGTTATCTGGTATTTTGGAAATAATCGTGTCTAATTGTCGATGTTGCTGTACCTTGCGATCAAAACGTCGTTACCGGTGAGGCAGAGAAACGTCTTAAATACAAGAGTTTGGAAGTCGAGATCAGTCGGATGTGGGGCGTGAAAGCACAGGTCGTATCGTTAGTCATCGGAGCTCTGGTATTTGTCTAAGACCTTGGCTTAAGTCGTTGAAAAGATTGGGAAGTGCAAGAAATTGCTTTATTTGGAACAGCCCACATTTTGCTCAAAGTATTGTAGAAGCACCGACAGTCTCTAGATCTGCTCCTTAGGTAGCCGGTTGCGATCTGGGGTAGATTTTATATTCAGCCGCCTCATGACACATTTAGTCGTGATGTAGTGGAATAATAATAATAATAAATACAGTGATTACAACATTTAAACAGGAATACATGTTTATTTTTGTCTTATGTTTCTTTTTGTCTTATCATTCACGATAAAGTATGATAATGACGAGCTGCTTCTCAAACGAAAGAGTAAAAATATCTTTCTCTATTCCCCAATTATTAGAAACGTTTCTAAAGTAAATCATAATAATACATTATTCAACAAATTTGTGAAGGTTAATTGCAGTGCGAACCCTAAAATTCCGTTACAAATTGCAAAAAGTATTAAGTTTAATTCACGGAGGTAAATAATAACAATATTACAATCTTTTTTTTCAAATTTCATTTTACTTTTCACAGTGACTCGTTTTTCAATATTTTGAAAACGAAAACGTGCCGGCAATAACAGAAATTTGCAAAAATACCTGAAAATGTTTTTCTTGTTTTTCTACGGAAAAGAGATGTTCATTTACCTACAAACTTCTCAAATTCGAAGAAATTCTTGGGATTTCACAAACAATATGTGAAGAATCTTATTCTTATCCTTATTCTTTTTAAATTTCTTCTTCTGTGTTAGGGCGCCATCTCCAGGCGACTGTAAGCTTTCATAATACTCTTAATTTGCTTTTGAAGCCATGGCACACTGTAAACCCGACCGATCGCATTGCCCCCCCGGACCCAAACCTAATATTCGCCCTTGCGGAGGTCGAGGCTCCAATACCTGGAAATCGCCGCCGCCGCCGCCGCCGCGGGCCCGTGATCCAGGCCACTATGAGCGAGCGCAGAACGCTCGTGTGTACCGTACTCGAGGCTGAAATGCTCGAACTAGTACTTGCGAGCAAATGGCACCCCTTACAGATCACTACTGTAAACCGTTTGGAAGTTACGAGGGAGACTCATAGTTGGTGGGACACGGATACATTTGTGTCCATTTGAACTTATTGCAGCCAGCAATAACGCCCTTCATAAATTCCTAAGAGGTAATTTCCATGAAACTAACAAAATAGGAAGAGTACGAGGCCTTTTGTAGTTTTTTAAATTTTGTGTGTGTGTGTGCATGTTTTTGCTAGTGCCACTCCCAAATGTGAAGTTCACAACCAAATTCCAATAACTCATATTCCAGTTCAGGTGTATTTCATTAATGAAATTATGCCGAGTTTATTTGATTACACCTTGTTGGTTCCACTGTTGAGGTTGACGCAAGGTGAATTAGAGAAATATTCCTCTGACGCTACTCATACTTAACAAAACGGGAATCTGAATAGTGCAAGAAAAAAAAATAGTGTTGAAATTCATCTTACATTTTATTTCTATTTATTCTTTTTTATGACGCTCCCTCCCAAATAGAGCTTTGTCCTGACATTCACATACTCGTAGGATTTTTACAGGAACAAGATACCTACAGTCAATCATATTTTTAGAGTGTACAAGACATTCTGAATCAATTAGAGCCATTTCTATTTTAGATAGTTTTACATATTTTACCTACAACTACATATTTTGGGCATATTTCGTAACATTTTGATACATTTATACTTCGAAATGGAACATTTCAGATGCAATATAGATTACTGAAATCATCTTAAAAGAATTTTTAAGAAACACTTCTATTACCACCAGAACTTCGCCCTGAATTGACCAACCTACGCCCTTTGCTTTCTTGGAAACCGTGCTCACAGAAGGATGAACGGGTATTTGCGAGGCGCAGTAATTTCAACCACCCATATATGCTCGCTCATGTTTCGTAAAGCGCATGCATAACTCGATCGAATCCGAACAAATTTGCTTTAAAGATCATTGTCTTATCGCATTGTTGGATTTGGGGCGGGTGCACCCTTTTGAACCCTCTTCCGGTATCTACCTACGGCTACACAGTACTACTCTTCACTTGAGCATCGGTTCCTCGTAAACAACATTGTGAATACAACGAAGGTATTTTATATTTCGAATAAAACTTTTACGTATGTACGTGAAAACTGCTGTACAATTACTTCTGAAAATATTATTCTATCTTTCAGTCGCTCCAAAACGGTGTTAAGAGCACATCAATGACGTTCTGCACTCGGAAAATGCTTGTGAAGAGAAATTTTAAACACAATAATGAATTTTTATTTTTCGTATTTTCAGTTTTACTTACATATTTTAGAAAAAATAAAAAAAATAATAATAAAAACATAAGTACATATTTTGCGTTTTTTACAGTAATTTTCTTATCCTAAAGGCATGTAATTGATGTTGGGGGAAATGACACAGTGACCATAGTTCCAAAGCTAGAAATCTGAAAAAGACCGTCGTCCGGTCTCCCTCGTGAGGCGTTTGTGTGAGATGATAATGGTAGAGTTGAAGAGGTGAGTAATGAACATGAAGTTGAAAAGAGAATCAGGGAAACAAGCCCCCCCTCCCCAGCGGAAAGCTGCCGTGAACCCACTTAATCCACCACAAATTCCATTCCACTCGGATGGTGATAGAAGTCCTGCCCCAGCCATTGGAAGTCGGACAGTGTTACGTACACCACAAGTCACTTCAACACGAACGATTGACGAACTTTTGACGAACGATCCCATCTCAAAAATCGATGGGCATTTTGAAAAAAATACATGTCACAAAACATCAAAAACTATATCTTAATGGCAATGTTCATTCCTCAACGAAAGGTATTACTGGGAGAGATGGTTTAGTGCATTCACTGATGTCACAACAGTGCCTCTGAACGGATGGTCCTAGGTTCGAGTCCCGACGGCAGGAGAATTTTGCGACACTAGCTTGTCAACTAGGTCCAATTTAGTCGCTGTCTGGAGGAGAATTCTAGCGGCCGGCTGCTCTGAACGGTAGTTGTCCCCATTTCTCCGATCAACACCAGACGAATGCCGGAGCAGTGCCCTAAGAAACGGGCCAGGGACCGCGCGCGATCTTTCCTTCGTCTTCCTTGTTCTATTCTCACCCCTTACACACTCACACACACACACACTAACATGGCCACGTATGCCGGGAGACCTGTCGGGGGCTTAGAGTTTGTCCCGGCTGGGGCAGTGCCCGCAGGTGGGAGATATCTGGTTGGGGAAAACCCCGCTACTGGACGGTTGGTCGGCGCCGAATCTCGCTATCCAGCGGGAAGATCACATTGCTATCCCCCCGGATGAAAAACATGAACTACACGTATGAGACTAATGATCTCAGTAGTTGACGCGCCCGGAATCACCAATTTTCAATTTTACCCCCTCTAGTAGTACTGGAGGGGCGGGAATTTATTCGAGTAAGAGAGATACATTTTTCTCCAGCCTATTTGGCTTGTAGAGATGGTGGACGGCCGTATCTTAAATAGACTAATTAAATCTAACGTATATCTAACATAAAACTATACAGTGCGCCTCTTTGAGCATGGCCTGGCACCAACAATGTGGCACTAATAGCATCTAATGGCACTAACAATCAATCAACCGAAAAGTATTACATTTTAAAGAAATGCGCATCCCCATAGGATTTCGCCCCACTGCGCTGCGGATGCGAGTTCCCCGCCCCCGCCAGTGCTGCTCTCGCTTGGTACCTCGGGCCGTATTTCTCGCTTGAGGGGGAGGGGAAGTGGGAGGGGGAGGTGATCGGGGGCGCCGTGTAACGCCTTGTAAAACTCATAAAGCACCTTCGTTCCCGTTCGATGTGTGTTTATAGCCGGTGGTGAAACTCGCTTCTGCTGCATCATCACTGGTTCCGCTGACATAGCCTCAGTAGGCGACCCGAGGAAGGGTTGTAATGTTTGTATATTTTCTATGTGAAGTACAGTTATGTTTCTGGTGAGTTAAGATGAAGCATTGGTTGTGAAAAATGCTTGTACTTACATGATAGTGCATTAAATATTTTGTATTTTCATATGTAACACCAGAATGCGAGTTACAACTTTTTACTGCGAATCAGCAAAAACCTAATTATTTGTGATTTTATATTAAGTGTATAATAATTAGAACCCGGATTTTAATGACATATATTTTTTCTGAACCTTCTCGTGAATTTTAAAACAATTGATGCACGATTCCAGGTATTGTCGAATAGAAAAACGTATGTTTATTGTGTATATAAACTCATATTTACATAGTTTTTAGTAAAAGGTCATATTTTGTCCCAATTTTGCCCTAAATTCATATATTTGTCATATTTTTAAGAACACCAGAATAAAAAGCTTGAAAATGTGTCTCGCATGATAATGTATCAGGTGATATTGTCACAAACTCACCAATTATACCCAAAAACGTATTATTTGAAACATTATTCTTAGTGCCACGATGAACCCCTCATAGAAAAATTTCGTTTCTTTCTTGCCTCCTGCGTGTTGTGAAAATGGAACGATATTTTATATATAACGCCAACTTTTCAGTGGTATCAAAAACCATCACCGGACTGGAAGCTGCTGGTAGTCAACTGTGTGACGCCTTGAATATTATGCGACATATGCAGAGTGAGTTTGGTCAAACTCATGGTCATATGACTGAAAAAGTGTACCACAAATTGCTGAGTGTTCTTCAGCGAAATACTGGATATTCTACAATGTGCAAAATTAGCGATATAATTTCTGGAAATGTCGCAAAATTTGAAGACAATGAACCAAAGCTGCCCTGCAGCGACATCGCCGGCTTCAAATATGTCCCTGTGACGTCATGTGATGTGAAGAGGAACTTTTCTAGATACAAAACTATCCTCAGCAACAACCGTAGGTCTTTTAAGATGCAAAACTCGAAAATGCTCCTTTTGATCCAATGCAACTCTCCGGAAACTTAAGACAGAGAGGAAATTGGAAATCATTAAACAAGAAGTATGCAGTAGTAAAGCAAGACATTTTGTTTCATGAGTCTTATTGTACTGTACTTGATTTGTTTTACAGACACAAGCAATTTCTTTTAAATGCTAGTTAGTTCCAAAGACTGCAAAACTTAAGTACTACACTCACAATCTGTTCTTGAGTAAATTTTGAATTTACGTTATCCTAAAAAAATGAAAAGACCTTTTAAAAAATTATATAAACTCTTACGTTATTTTTTAATGTCATATTTATGTAGGTTTTATGTCATAAATGCTTCCATATATCGCTGATTTTTAGGTCATTAAAATCCGGGCTCTAATAATAATAGTAATAACGCAATAATAATAATAATAATAATAACAATAATGAAAATGATAATAATAAATACATTTTGCCGTGTACCTGTCAGGGTTCTTTTACAAGCCACAAGCATGATCTCATCTCTGTGGGTTTTTCCTGCCTTCGAAAATCCACACACTCACCTGGGATCGAACCAGCGCACTGGGGATCAGAAACCAGTGAGCTAAACCATCGAGGCGCGCTTTGTGGAATGTTAGAATGCCTGAAAATTCAAATACGGTGAACTTCTGTTTTCCGTCTTAAATCTATGTGATGCACTTCTGGAGGGGGGGGATTACGTATCTAGCAGTATTGCAATTGCGTGTTTTTGTAACCATACTTTCTTATAAAAGGAAAACAAACTGTCATCTTTCTTTATCGTTTTATATATAGAGGTGATAATAAACCTCTTAATAGTTTCAATAACGTCGGGGAAAGGATGTAGGAATGGCAAATGCGTTATTGAACTCACAGGACACTTCGTTTTTGATGTGTTTATATCCAGTACTGATCTCAATGTTGCTTTCATAAATTATTGCCATGTTTACTTTACCTAATTTTAGTATTATCATGAAACCTTTTGGCTGATAACAAATTGATTGTGGAGCGTAAAGTATTCTCAAGGTCAATTAAACTACAGTATCTATTAATGCCATATCACTTACAATAATGCAAAATTAAGAAGAAACGTATTCTGCTAGAATACTACAAATGTCAATTCTTTCAAGTGTAGTGACAAGTATTTTTCCGTCATTTTCAGCAAATTTACTTAACTCAGCTTGCGCCTCCACGACAAAAGTAACAGGCACTAAAGAGAAGAAACGAATCCCATGGATATTAACCTTTCATTTAAACAAATAAAAGGCATTTTCCTATGTACGCCACACAGTGATCGTGATTTTTCCGTTCCTCCCCTGTTCTGCTTTACGAGTTTAGTTGATTATTCTTTGCCTCCACCTGTTTTATATAAAATCACGGCATGTGGACATGAAAAGTTTAATAAAAATACGCCATAAAATATTGCATATTATAACTATAACAATAAATCTCCACTATCTATTGCTAGGGAAAGACGATGAATTTCACCCTTTCATAAGAAATGCGTGGCCACAAAACCGTGTAACTGTTTACAACTAGATAGAAAATATAATAATAATTATAATCATATAATATAAAATATAATAATAATTATAAGAAAATATAATAATAATTATTTAAAAGTTATTTTTTAAATTTATTTTTTTCCGAAAAAATTATTGTGGCCCTTGTATTGCATTTTTTCGGAGGGGAGGGGAGTATTAGGTGTTCTTGATACTCTAGATATTCGGAACTTCCCGTTTCATCCGACAGGGGAGGTATTGCCTATACGCCGCCATAATGTACAAGAAGTATTTAGTAATAAAACACTTTCAATTAAAACTTTGCTTTTCCAGTTTAATTTTCAGATTAACATGCGGTAAACGAGTGGCGAAGATTTGGGAGAATATTTCTGGGAACACTTCGGGGAAATTTATGAGAAAATGTAGGGAACATTTATGCCAACAATTTGGCAGAACAATTGGGGGAAATTCGTAGAACAATTGGGATGATATTTGGGACATTTGGAACAGCATTTGGGACATTTTGGAGAACGCGTTGGAAACATGGAAGACAAGCGGGAAAACACGTGGGAGAAATTTCGGGAACATATAGGGGAACAATTTTTATATTTATTCTTAAATACTAATTTTTCTGAACACTAACAGCCTAGCTTCCAGACGAGTTATTTACGAACTAACCTATATCTACTTTGTCTTACTTCCTAACTTATTCTAAATATTTACATTTCCTGGTTTAACACTCAACACTATTTACATTATCTACACTATACAACTTAAACTTCATAGTTTGAATGCTCGAAACACTTCTGCCTCTCTTAAAAAACCCACGTACACTTATAAACTTATATACTTATGTACACATACGCAAGGCAACATATGAGGAACATCTGGAAAAATATGTGGGAAAATGTTTGGAGGAACATGCGGGGAATATTTTGGGGAGAACATGTGGAACCTCTGACGAGCATGTGAAGAAAGGGACTGTATATGGGATCACATGGGGAATGTGTGGGGGGTACATGCCGGAATAAGAGGTGCTCAGTGCAAGGGATCATGTGGTGAATATGTGAACATTCCAGGAAACTACTGGAACATGCAGATAATATGCATGGAGAATACATAGAGGAGCATGTAGGAAAATATGCGAGGGTGAGGCGAAACGAAGAATGGAGTGAAGATTTAACTTTTCTGTTGCCCCTACTCCATAGCGGGCTGGTCAGAAACGAGAAGGTATTAGAAATCTGTATCAAATTAAATTGAAGCATTAATATTTCCGTAATGACGGGCCTGTAAGAGCTCAGATTTTGGCCTGAAGTTCGTGTGAAAGTTAGGGTGATGTTGGGGTGGATATGAAACTATTTTCACTTTTAAAACAATCACTCAGGAAATGCGAAATACTCGTAGGTGTCCAGCTTGTAAACGTTAGTACAAAATTACACTTTTAAAGTGTTCGCGCAGTTTTCCAAAAAGTAAAATCCATTTCAGATTTGAAAATTATCTCGAAAGTATTATGTTTAATTCTTGTGAATCCTAATATCATAAGAAATAAATACTACAATGTTTTTCGAAATTACTCCTTAAAATTTTGTTTCTGAATTTGATGTAAAAATATTGATATTTCGGGTTATAAATTGGCTTGTTTCGGTAAATTTCCGCTTCCATTTCAATTCCTTCCAAGGCCGGTTTTTAATTTTAATTTTTTAATGTCATTATTTTTAGTCGCATCAACGTCTCAGGTTATTAGCGACTACATTATTCATTACAAGTGTATATACAAATATAATTTTATCTATCAATACATTAACAAAAATGTCATAGCATATATAATGTAACATTGTATGGCATCATATAATATTGTATATAATACTTAACTTAATTATACGATATTATATATCATTAATGATATTACAATTTTCACAGAACTTGATAAATTGATTCTGATATTCGGTCAAATACAGTAAGGTATCTAAAGCTTTATATAGATTAGTGAATTGTCTTTGATGACTGAATTTAGGGCAGTTTTCTATAATGTGGTATATTGTTAAATTTGCGTTACAAGTATCACAAAGTGGAGGGAGTGTTTTGGTAATTAAGTAGAAATGGGTTAATTTTGTGTGGCCTGATCTTATTCTGGAAAGTGCGACTTGTCCTTTTTGGTTGAAATTCTTAGAAGTTTTAATATGATAAGTTATTAATTTGGCTGTGGAGTTGACTTGATTTACATTCTTTCCATGTGCTATTCCATTTCTGTGTCATGCATTTTTTTTGTTCTCAATTTATCAAAGGCATGATGTTATATTATTCTCCTTCCATAGGTCTACTAATGTTGTAGAATTTTCCCCTGTTATCTCCTCTGGAATTTTAAGTTGAGGTGGAAGCCAAGCAACAATAATATTTATTCCAGCAGATTTAATGTGGTAGTATTGTTCTTGAATCATTTTAGCCATTTCATTACTGGAAATTTTGTTGCAGGATTGTTGTATGACTTTTAAGGATTTTGTGAAAAGAATGGTTTTAAAGGAGGATAACTTTTCAGTAACTTTTCATGCAGTCAGAAAGGCATAGGATTCTCCTGAATTGGAGCCAATGCTTTGGGGTAGGTTTTCATCCTGTCATTTAATGAAAAATAAGTGTACGATCGTCAATTGTTGTACAACAATTGATCGCTTTATTCAATTCTTTTAATCATAACAAAATCATGTCGGGAAGTCGGGATGTCATGAAATTTGAACTGGAAAATTAATTTGTTCACGTTCTGTACAATAAAGGGTCGTGCCTACGCAACTCGTGCGTAATTTGGTGATTATAAACTCTCGAAAAATCTCTCTCATTAACTTTTTTTAAAACTAATGTTTTCAATTTAGATAAATATTGAAGGTTGGTTTTGTAAGATTTTCAACAGTGGATATTTTTTTCTTATTTAATAAAAACGCTCATTTTTTAACTTAAAATTGTATAACTAGAGGAGGATAATATTCCAAACACTCAAGAATATTTCATTATCATGTGTGGTGGCCTGTTGCACAAATGAAATTGAGTTTGGTTGCAAAACAGCGCTTGTAGAAAGAATGACAGGAGGGGGAGAATGTGAACATGAAAATGACCATGAAGTTCCTCGTAGGTCTCGTCGGAAAGCAGATCCCCCACCCCTTGTGTAAGAGAGAATCGCCCCCTCTGAAAGCAGCGGCCTTGACAAACAAAGAACCAATAGCAGGACAGCGGATCGGCTCAACAAGATTTTGACCTAACCTGACGGAATTTTCACTGTTTGTCGTCTCGATTAAAATAATGACAACGTATACGCGGTTAAGTTGTCATGAACGAAGAGACTGTGGCAATATCCTCAGAATTGCTCGTCGCACAAATTTATATTTTCCATAAATCCTTTCTGGCTCCTGGCAATTGTATTATTTGCCTAAACTCTACTTGTTGCGGCGAAAAGGAAGATCGCGCCCGAAAAATCAATTTGCAATTTCTTTGCATTTTAATTTCGTAGGTTCGCCGCAAAGGTCGCTAGTGTAGTATGGCCTGGTGAGTGGAGTGAGCGCACGTTACGTGTTGAAATAGCCACAAGGATAAGAAAATGATGTTTTCTTGTAAGTGTCATGTAAACGTCAGTTTCGAAGACCCTGAAGAGAGTTCATTGTGATTTTTGGCAGCCCAACGTCATATTGTAAGACTCAAGTTCCAGTTTGGCAGCCATGTATTTCTCCCAAGTGTGCTTTATTGCTTGGAAGCAAAACTCTCGTTGGCGTCCATTTTCATCAAAGAGTGAGTTATCCTCGCATTTAATTCTTATGTATAAAACTAAAATAGTGAACATTCTTAGAAGTACCTCTAGTGTTATGTAGACATTTACATGCTATGTCTTGTGCCTTTTATTGGCTACTTTGCGATGTGCAATGAAAAATGATATTGTAAATGTGTACATCACGACTTTGTTGTTTGTTGTTTTACTCAATGAAATTTGTTTCACGAATTTAAGAGCTAGACTTTCCGAGAGCAAAGCATTATTCTCAGAGTCTTATTATTAATATGATGCCCTATCAATTACGGTGCAATGCTGGAAGGTGGATGCTGGTACGATTTGAGTTTTCGAAATAAGTATGAGGACTGTGATGAAATAAGTGTATAATGAACACTTCCTGGCCGTATGGCGTTAATAGCAGTCACAGTACAACATGTTTTAGTCATTCCTACTAAATCGCTATTCAGTCAAAAAAACAGTGCAGCATAGAATGTCAATGGCTAACAGAAAAGAGAAATATTTACAGTAGACGATAACTAACTGGAATCAAGATATTTAGTACCTTAGTGCATCATGGTTATAATAATAACAGAATGCGTTCAGTTCTGAACATAGTTCATTCAATTGCTTGAAATGGAAGTCGTTACCGGTGCTGTTTACAAGTATGTCAATTTTCACAAATGTACAATGTATCAAAATACATTAGAAGGTAGCAACACTATTTCCTACATGAATAAATGTAAGAGTAAATTACGCAGTTTTTATTTGAAAAATGCAATATTGAAATATGTGCCATTATTTTAATTTGTACACTGGCATAAAAAGCGAACATCAGTGATACCTAATTTAAATAAAATTGAAACCATAATTATATTTTAAAAAATCAACCGTTATTGAAGACTAAACGCAAGCTAGGAATTATGCTAGATTACGGTAACTTAGCTTCCAATGGGGATTTGTTTGTAAACTTTGGTGAACGCTGAAACAATACTAATCCCCCTCTCACCTCTCTCTGTGTGTATTAATTTTATCCGACCACAGTTTTCTTAAGCCCTCATTTCTCTAGATGCGAGAGAAGGGAGGGACTTTTTTTATTTCGACCACAGGACTATTATATCAAACATGTAACGCGTTTGTCGATGCAAAATAGATTTTTCTTTGCCGAAGCGAACATTTCTGGTAATTAGATTTTGTCCAGAACGTTCGTTGCAAATATTCATTCTTAATTCAACTAATGTTATTAAAGAGGTCTTATGTATTCCCAGGCTCAAGAAACGTGCGCGGATAATAGATACAGCATGCTAGGCAAATACGTCGGATTTTGTCCATTTATAAGCAACCATCGACAGAAAACTCCCAAAGTGTATTACCGCTATATAGGGAATTGACCCTCACAGGGGTGCACCAAAGAAATTTAAGACGAAAAACATACACATCACTAGAGACAGGATTTTTATGTAATTACATATTTTTTTTCTTTCTGCTACCGGCCTAAAATTTGTAATCTTGGCGAATTGTCGCTTTTCTAACACAATATGAACATTTTTCATTACATATTTTTACATATTTAGTACAATATTACGTATTTTACATATTTTGCTATTTTCACAAAATATTCATTCTATTCTATTAATTTTCTTCAATTTTATTACGTATTTTTATGAAAATAAGAATTTTTAAAACAGTCGGCACTTTTTTCTACAATATTACTCGAGGTACCCTACATGAAGACGCTGTCGGATGTTCACACAGTCCGCCCGCCTGCAGTTAACTTAGTGGCGAGAAGTATTCATCAGTGACATATCAGTTTCACCTTCAGGTGTGAAAAGTATCACGCCTCGTTTCATGACCTTTAACCTTAATTTCTAAATTATTTTTAAAACGTTTGTATTCTTTTTAGAATTTGTTTAGGATTATTTTTCTAAATATAATTTTTTATTATGTAAATGGTCGTTTTCTAATTCGTTTGTTTTAATATTACATATTTTTACCGTTTTCATTACATATTACTGTACTTATTTTGACCTTTCATACTATATATTTTTCCGGTCTCTACACATCACATATACAATCACAGCTGTATTTGGGAAATAAGTCGCATACACGACCCGAAACACGTTTTCCATCGTTAATAACTCCGAAACGATGCATCCTAGGGACTTACCACTACGTTTTCCTTTCAATTTAAGGGACACAAGTAAAGTTTTTTATGGGTAGTCTACAAAATGACCTCTTAGACGTTCTATTCCGTTTTTGAGAGGTTTCGTCACCCTACAACACGTGTTACCAGAAACGGAAAGTTGGGTTTCAGTGTGAAGATATTTTTACTTTTAAAACAATGATTTAACATTTTTTGTTGGATATAATTTTGCGAAAATCATTTGAGGACTTTTTATTTTTTGGGGATGGGTTGCCCTTCTGGTACTCTATCT
Organism: Acheta domesticus; assembly: GCA_031308135.1. Classification (NCBI taxonomy): domain Eukaryota; kingdom Metazoa; phylum Arthropoda; class Insecta; order Orthoptera; family Gryllidae; genus Acheta; species Acheta domesticus. The sequence goes on from JAHLJT010009436.1 coordinate 218,095,153, forward strand.
GTTCAGAACTTCCGTTTTTCGTCCGCAGGGGCAACCACTGCACTATCCGCCATTCGTATCGTTTCTAAAAGTATTTCAAAATTTTAAAAAAATTAAATTTTTTTTTGAATTTGCAGGTTAATTTTCAGTTTATCATGTGCAGAAATATGTAATAAATATTTCATATTTTCTCTCAAATGCTATATACACTGAACACTTACGGTCTAATTTTCAAACTAAATACTTACGAACTAATCGAAATCTACTTTGTCCAACTTCCCAAATTATTCTAATTATTTACATGCCCTGTCCTAACACCGAACACTGTTTACAATATTTACACTGTTCAAATTAAAATTCACAGTTTGAATGTTCGAAACGGTTGGGCTTCTCTTGCTTTGTATTAAGACACAAACATTTAATATTTATTCTTAAATTATATTTACATTGATTACGTGCAACCTAGCTTACAAACTGGAGACTTACAAACCAATCTAAATCTACTTTACCTTACATCGTCTCCTGTATTATTTCAGTTGTATACCTCTGCGTTCCGGCTCTCACACGCAACCAGTCTTTATAAATGAGGGCTCTAAAGAAAGAGAATTTCACGGAGACTTGACTAATTCCACTTTGACTTTGAAAATATGAAGGATTTGTTTTAAAAAAACGCATCCAATTATTCACGTCAAATGCAACCAGCAACACTTGCCCAAGTTTTCGTCAAATAACTCCAAAACAAAGCGTTTTAAGGCTTTAATAACTAAATTTTGAGGCCTAAGGTCTCAAAGAAACGTTTTTCACACCATAATCTACAAAATGAGACATTCCCCGATCCACTCAAAACTTTTCGGTTCCACGCTTCAATACTATCAAGCCCACCTCAATATTTCAGCCCTTCCTGCTGGTAGCAATTTTTGTGGCGACACGCTTAGAAGGCTTAAATTCGACAATATTTACGCTTTCTTTTAACACCATAGTTTGTGCAGTCTGACGAGGTTTATTTGCATAATCATTAATTCAAGATTTGCTTTCCAGCAACACCTAGAAGTACTATTATAGTTGCTTGATACCTATGAAGATTGTTTCTTTGCGTGTAGTGAAACCAATCAATTAACGTTTTACCAGTTTCTGTAAGTGCTGTGTGCCTAATTGAGGAGCGATGTGGGTGCACAGAGAAAGGTGAAGACTGTGTGTTTTACCTGTACCAGTATTTTCGTTATCATTCGATGAAATTTTAAAGTCAGCGGGTTCAGACACGTAGCTTTCTCAAAAGTAAAAAGCTTTTCTAATATTTTTGTGACTCACGAGAAGCTAAAAGCTAACTGTCAAAGAATATAGAATAATTACTTCAAATGTCTTTAAGGAAGTGCTGTGAATTGTTCCAAGAAAACTCTCCATGATACTGAATAAATATTTATTGAAAATTTATTTTAAACATCAATTGCATTGTTTTTTAATTTATTTGATATTGTGTTAGTACATTGCAAGTTACCTATATTTATTTTTAAACAAGTAAACACGTTTCGTTAACTACTTCCCCTCTTAAAATAGAAATATAAGGATAGGGATCTAACATACGGTCTAACATGTGAAAGTTCTCCCACGGGTACGCGGAGGTAGTAGGGGAAAACTTGTGTATGGCACAACACAAAGAACAAACGTTTTAAATTAGCTAAAGTAAAATAGCTTGAAATAAGTGAAAAACAAAAATCAAATCGCACTGGCCTAAAATATACGCGAATTAATTAAAAAAAGCAAGTACATTTAAAATTATAGAAAGAATAGAAGTCACTCGACGCAGTCCTGTCCAGTCAACGTTCGCAGTCCAAAGGCACGATTTAAATGGTGGTGTCTGAAAGTATGTACATCAACGCCCAGCTGCAAACTCATATTGTAAATAAGACACCGTTTGATTTTAAACTCAAGGTGTCGGTTCGTTAAGATATTCAATATACAAACATTGTTTGAGTAACATTCCCATGTACCGAAGTGAAGTCTAAGTCTACTAAATTGTTTCCAATGGTAACAAATTGTATTTAGTACTCAAAGGTGAAAATATTAGTTTATTTTTTGGCTCAGAATTGCTTTTCTTGAGGTACGTAAGAAAGCTGAAAATAATCCAGTACATTTTAATACACAAATAATTTTTCAATTTTTGCACCCCAGCAAGCTGGAACCCTGACTCTCCAAAACCCCCGCTGTTCCTCTTAACGATTTGGGAAGTCAAATAATATTATAAGGAGTAGGGTTGTACTTGCTCGATCGGTATTTACGCACTACTTTACTTTGCTTTGCTTTCTGAAAAGTAAAAACCTTTTCTATTATGTTTGTGACAATCAAGGAAAGCGAAAAGCTAACTCTAAAAGAAGATTGAATAATTTCTTTAAATGTTGTTTTTAAAGAAGTATGAATTGTTCCAAGAACATCTCTCTATAATGCTGAATAAACTTCTATTGAAAATTTGTTTTCAACATCAATTGTATTATTTTTGTTTGATATTCTGCAAGTACATTAGAAGCTACATTTATACATTAAAAAAATAAACACGTTTAATAAACAACTTTCCTTCTTAATTGAAAGGATAGACAAATGGATAGGGAAAGGGTGAGTTTTAACATGTGAGAGTTCTCGCACGGGTACGCTAGTCCTAACTTAAACTAACACCGAACACTAATTACATTTTTTACTCTGGGCAACACGTACACATACACTTATAAACACTTAATCTAGCACCGAACACTATTTACACTGGGCAACACATACACATACAAACACTACGTAGCATATGGAAGAACATATTGGGAAAAATTAAGACGATCGTGGAGGTGGAAACATGTGAAGCACAGGCGGGAGAATATACAGTGGAACTTTGGGGGACATGTGGAAAACGTGAGACCATGTACTGGAGTGGGAAACCTGCGGAAAATATTCTGTGTGAATGGGAGGGAACACGCAGAGAACAGGTGATGAACTTGTGGAGATCATGTGGTATGAGAACGTATGAAGAAAGAGGGGGGACATGCAAGGAAATATACGGAGAGTAAATGGATCCCGAGTAATGTGTCTTTAAGCAGTATTCTACAAAATGAGGCCCTTTTGAACCTTATTTTTCATTTTTGGAGATTCAGCTCTTTCAGAGATCCCTACTGCTTAGTTAGCATTGATGGATTCGAGTAGAACATCGAAATCTGCGCAAAATAAAAGGAGTCCGTCAGGAGATCCGTCATAAGACTTACAATGCTTACACAGTTCAGGCTGCACGATGCTGTGATCCAGTATGAAGCTACTTTTACCTTTTAAAAAATTGTTTTCGTAGTACAGGGAATGTTCGTACAGGTCCAGCTAGAATTACTTTAATTTTCGATGTATTAATTCAGCATTTGTTTCAAATGGATAGACGTTTAATTCGACCAACGCTTTCTGGACCCGATGTGGTGCTATTGACTCAGTGGTTCTCAAACCTTTTAGTTTACCGGACTCCTTTCTGTAATGGGGATAATTGCGCTACACACGTATTTGTTAAGCTAACTTTTCTGCATTGAAACTTCCATATTAAGGGCTGTCTAAAATACTTCAGTATTCAATAATATGCCGATGTGATTTTCAGCATTTGATCATATGAACAATAGGAGAAATGAGCGACATTCTTCTGTGGATGAAGAATCATAGAACTGTTTACAGTGTCTCTCCATAGTGAACTATTACGCAAAAGTAAATAATCTCCGTTATGCCATATGTTACAAAAATATTGACATGTAATCGACCAGTTTCTACTAAATACTCAGACAATCGTGTTATCTGAGAGTCCCAATGTTTAATGCGACCATATTTCTCTTATTGAATTATTCTCTGGCCCATTCACATACTTTTTGACTCGCTACTCATACCTACCAGAAACTCTTTTTGGATTTGGGATTTTAGTCCAGAATTGTATTAAAAACAATTTATGATACATTTATTGACACACTGAGAGACCACATATCAATTTTGTTTTAGATTAAAATCGTCAACGGTTCGAGTTTTGGTTCATCACGGCATATCTTAAATTGTAAATGCAAGATACATAAAAATTGAGGCGCTTTACAGTGGGTCATGTCAACAAACAGTGTATTCATTAACTTTCGTGTTCTTCAAAAACAGCTTTTTAAATAACGCATGTACAAGATTTTGAAAATGCGAGATGTATTCGAATAATTTTGCGAGAAATATAGGCAATTAAAAATACATCAAAAACCGACCCAAGTTTTTTCTTTTGTTGTGAATATGTGTGTAGAAAAAACCCGCTTTCCCTTTTTCGAGTGAATTCTCTGTATTTTTAAAAATTGTAAAAAAGATTGTCATTGCAAACCTACGTACAATAATGATGACATATATGTTTTCCTTAATGAAACCTTTTCTAAAGAATAGATTTTCAAATCATGTACAAAAAATACGAGTAGTTTTCGGGCAAGTTTTGATTGAAGTGAATTGATTTTTTCTCAACAACGCCACAAAAGTTTTTCCGTAATTTTTTATCGACTAGAGCAAAATATGCTTAAAAACAGCGCAAGTTTTATTTTCGTTGAACTGTCTGAATTTTCAAAAACTGCACAAGTTACAAATAATACGAGAAAGTAGAATGTTGAAAGGAATACGAGAAAGTGTGATGTTGAAGCAACACTATATTTTTTTAATAATTCGGTAGACGTGGAAGGAAAATAATCTCATTGTGGTCATTGAATCATCAAATGTGGTCATCAAATGTGGTCATTGAATTAATCGAACCCTTCAGGAAGTGATTATTGTTCTTTTAAAATGTCAGGGATTTTTTTAGTTTCCAAATCACAACAGTGGCATCTCTGCAGCCCAAGTTTCAGAGGCATTATTTGGAAGACCCGTTTGAATTAAATAACTATCGAAAGAACATCACCTAGAATCGTGGAAATTCTTGTAGGAGCTTCTTTCGATAACATTTGGCGATCAGCAACGATACTCCAAGACAAACTGGTCTTGAAAGTGAGGTGAATTCTCTTTGCCACTCATCATGGGATATCGTACGCGAGGGTATAGTTGGCTGAATGTCGTGAATATTCTTCCAAGTTGTGTTCCTTTGAGAAGCACTCAAAGATCGGGAGGAATGGAATTGGAAAAAGCCGTTCTGACTGGAACTCAACCCACGACAAATCCGCCCTTACCGGAACCTGCGCCAACAGGGACCTCTCCGCCGAGGCCTCCACAACCTTCGCCTCCGCCGTCACCAACGCGCGCCCAAAATATCCCTGTGAATGTTCGTCGATCTCTCGCGACCTTTTTGTTTCTCTCGTTCCCGGCGCGCGTTTGGTCGAGGCGCCAGCGACCGCCGAGAATGCGGAGTTCGGTTTCTCCCGCGCGGGTAGACGCGAACGCCCTAAAACGCGTGCCGACGCCATCGCTGCTGCCTTTTGTCGTCGTCTCCACTGACGCCGTTGCCGCCACCACGTTGTCACTATTCCACCTCTGTTATTTCCATCACTTCCGTTCTCCAATTTTCCTTTTCCGTTGTCAATGTCATCTGTCGCTGCTAGTACCGGTGGAAACATCATAACGACCATGATTTCCAACAATCTCGCCACCTCTTCAGCGATTCATCCGACCATGACACACCCTTTACAAACGCCTTTGATGTGATTGCCACTGTTACCATTCCAATTCACAATTTCCTCTTCTTACTACTCCCAATCGATATTTATATACCCCTCCACCGTTGTAGTTGCCTCGCCGCAGGCGTTGCAAATTCCGTCACCTCTACCATCCATACTTCCGTTATCACGAATCATCATTGTCACTGTTATCATCTGTGACTACTATTGCCATCTTCTCCTTCACTACCTCCGTCAACGCCAATCAATCTGCCACCACATCGCCTTGATAACACAAACTTTTATAATCACCATTTCGCTAGCGCCACGTGCTTCCTTTGCGTAACCATCCTAACAGTCGCCGCAGGCTCTACCTCTGAAATTACTATTGTCATTACCACCGTTACCATTCTACGTACATTTTGCCACATCTACTCAAATGAACGTTACCAATCCGTCCCAAATACCACAAGCCCCAAAGCCATTGTCACAATCCGGCTGTCGCCTCTCGGTCACCACCACCACTATCGCCGCCGCCGCCGCCGTTGGGCCGTCTGCGAGGACCAGGCGCGCGCGCGTGCGCTCTCTCCAGGATTTACGAGGCAACGCCTGCCAAAACAAAACACTGCATTACCGCAGATAAACACGCGGAGAGGAGGGCATCCATTACGGCGAGCTCGGGATAATCCGGCTGCGACAGGGACTAACCGGCCCCCGATAACTCACCCTCGCGGCGGCGGCGCTAGCCTTTTGTTTCTTTTCGCATTTTGACCCGGCAGAGCGCGCTCGGGAGCGCTTTGGGAGGCCGCCGCCTCCCCCGCCAACCGGACGGCCCGTCGAGACTCCTTGTACACTCTGGATATTGAGTAGGGTCTCAAACCAGAGTATCGATATTTTCCTTAGAAAGGGGGAGGAACATTATCTACGTAATCGTATATTTCCATTGATTGATAACTATAGTGACTCCAGGCGCGTCAATTGCTATACTGCGATTTTTGTAGGAAGAGCTCTCAAGATAACTCAAATCCCATCTTCGCGATGGAATATGTCACGGCATATCGCGTCTTTTCTCGGTCTTGCCGGTAGAAGTCGCATGATCGCAAGCACTGCTTCATACGGTCGCGATCGTGCGAAATCTAGCGGAACGACTGTGAATGATACGAAATGCCGTGACATATTCCATCGCGAAGATGGGATTTGAGTTATCTTGAGAGCTCTTCCTACAAAAATCGCAGTATAAGATCAATAGTCTCGTAAGTGTGGCGCATGTTTTCCTCGGAAGTTCGCAGTGATATTCCCCCGCAGTATGGTGAAATCCGGCGCCGACCTTCCCGTCGTCTAGCGAGGTTTTCCCAACCAGGTATCTCCCACCATCGGGGCACCGCTCCAGCCAGGACAAGATCTGTGCTTCTGACCTGTCTCCCGGCATATTTGGTAATGTGGTGTATGTAAGTGTAAGCAAGTGTAAGTAAGGTGAGAGGATAGGACAAGGAAAGGGAAGGAAAGATCGCGCGCGGCCCGTGGGTCATTTGTTAGGATGCTACTCCGGCATTCCCCTGATATTGATCAGAGAAACTACGGAAAAGTGCCGATCAGAGCAGCTGGCCGCGAGAATTCTCGTCCAGGCAGCGACTGAATTCGACCTAGCTATCTAGCTGGTGTTGAAAATCCTGTCACCGTCAGGACTCGAACCTAGGACCTCCCGGTCAGAGACACTGCAGTGACATCATTGATGCCTTAGCCACCTCTTCCGGTTTAATTATTCTAAATGATGGATTCTTCTATAGAATAAGAATGATTAAAATGAAAGCATCTCCACATTTCAACGAAATCGAGGCAGTATTAATGTTAGACTTATCGAGCTACTATCTGAACAGAGACGTTGTTTTATAAAACCGAGTGAATGAACTTTCAGTACTACATCTTTCATTATTATTAAGCGAAAAATGCTGAAGTGCCCGAGTAACTTGATCCAAAGTTCAGTAATTAATCAAAATTTCTAGTCCTTCCAATCACAAATTTGAAAGCGTTGAATAACCAAATGAAAGGGATTGAGTAACATTTGAACTGTTACTGAGAATTTTACCGAACCTCTACGTTCAACAACAGTATCTGAATTTGAAGTTTATATTCAGGCATTTTTGATCCCTCTAACTTGTATACACACATATACAGTATGTGGTATAATAGCATACTAGCGGGCTATGGTAGTACAGAGAAAATTATGAAACACTGCGTCGAAAAGAGTTTTTCGACAGAAAAAATTGTTTGGTGGCTCACTGACACCGTAAAAAAGGATTTTTCTTGCTCCTACATTTAGTAAATTACTTTCTCTAAAACGCAGCGAAGTCAGCATCCACGTTTTGTCGGAATTAAGGAAAAAGCGACGTCCGTCCGTTAAGTCGTCTGTTCGCGAACAACTCCGCACTTAAACAATTCCTAGTTTTTTTTCCAAAATGAATATTCCCCAATCAATCTGTCCCGACTTGAAGTCCCGCGATTTTTTAAATAATTGTTTAAATTTTGGAAGTACATCATAAGAAGGCTCTGGGATATTTTCAAGATTTTCTCAAAAATGACTCATTTGTTTCCTTTAAATTTGTTGTACGAGTAAATACTTATGAAAATGACATGGGACCGATTTCTACGGTTACCCCTGAATTTTCGAAAAGTGCATAATTTTGACATTTTAAGAATCGCCTCTTACGACAATCATAATTGAAGATAGAGATTCCGATTTATTTTTTTCTACTAATGAAAGGGTCCCCCCGGATAAGATGGTAAAAAGTTCCCCTCAACCAAATTACATATGAGTGGTTACAGTATAATTCTAACATACAAATAATATTTTTGAAAGGTTTCTTAGCCCCCGTCCCACCACCCACACCCCTATACAGCCAAAAACGTGTTGTTTTTTTTCAATTGTTTTCGGCAACTTAACACTATTTTATCAGACTGAAAAAATATGATAAATAAGAACTCAATTTGTACTGTCAGAAAAACATTTTTCAATATTTTCTCAGGCCCAAATTTAAACACAAAAAATATTTTCGAAAAAAATATGAAGAAATATTTTTTACTGTGTCTCAGAAGCCTGGTACAGGCTCGAAAAAAATGTCAAAGGTTGCTCTTAAGACACAAATTATTGTGCATTTTTTCAGATTTTTTCGATTGCTGGACTGCAGTTAAAAAAATAAAAACCATTTTCCCGCCTTTAAAACACCTGGACTTTCAATATACTTTGAAAATGACTGCAACGGTTCTGTGCATTTATTTTAGTGTTTATTATACATTAGTATACATTGTTGTAGCACCCAATAAAGTTTTGATTTTGGAATATACTTAAAAATTATCATTTTTTAAAGCTTTCTAATCTTTTGTATGAGAATATCATACGCTAAGGAAAGATAATAATGTTTGGCAGTTTATTAATAATAATTCGGTCATATTTGAGGGATAATTGGGGGACATGTGGAAAAATGAAGGGGAAGAGGTTAGACCCAGATTTACAAGAACTGTTTTACTTGTCTTAGAACACAGACACTGGCACGAAAATAATCTTAAAACTTCATCTCAGAATGCTTGTGAAGTTTTTCATATTTTTTAATAGCTGGGTCATAGTTTAAAAAAAAACTAAGACATTTGTAGTCAGCCACTTGGCTGTTCGGCAGTTGCCGCGTCCTAGGCACGTAAGACTTGAGGAGGAAGGCCACAGAGAGAATAGCAGCTGAAACGTTGACAACTGAGCCTAGAACGCGGCGTCTCCCGGACAGATAAATAGTAACGCTTTGACTGCGGAAGCCTGTGGTCTCATGTATGTAGATGTTTCAGACTAGAGAAAAAGTTGTCTTTTCCTTTACCGAATTATTTTTTCTTGAATATGTATAAATATGGAGACAGTCTTACAATCTGTACACGTGCGAAAACTCTGCACTTTGTAAATAATAATTGTACGAAAATTGAAAATTGATTTAATGTAGCACCCAACTGCAAACTCCCATCCCCCGAAAAGTAGTTTACGGCATTATAGATCCGGTACTGTGCGAGAGAATTCATTTCAATATTGCTGAGCGTTGAGATAAAAATTCGCAGAAAATAAAATAGTCCCGTTAATTTTATCGTGAAAGATAATTTCAGTATTTTCCTTCAATTTAATTTTACATTGATATCGGCTTCTCTTTTCTGTCCATCAGTGCTACGGAAAGGGCACACCCCAAAGAACTAATAAGCAAAATTGTAAAATAGGATGATCATAAAAGTGATATTTTGAAAAATACATCCCAACAACATAATCGGGACCTAATCTGTTCCCCTTCACTTCCCCACTGTCCCTCATCTCTCCTTCACCTGCACCGAAAATGTCCCTTATCATTACTCCATTTGTGATCTACCCGTCCCCCAAAACATGTCTTCTGTTAAAATTTACTTGTTCTCAAAAAAGAAAAAAAAGAAGTTGTGTCCCCCATGAGACAAGCAAACCTGGTTTAAAAGGCATAGGAAGCATCGCTTCCGAGTTATTTGCCATTATAATGTGTGTTGCAATAATCTTTTTTTGTATGTCATAATCTACAAACTTCTATTTTTTCTTCTAAAATCTGTTTGATGTAGGATGGGGTGTAAATATTTATCCACCGGTATCACACTTAAAGATCTCGTGTCGATTGTTTCTTATAAATTGACAAAACTATCGTCTTTCCGTAGCGTACGATTACTAATGCAAACGATTAGAAAGCTTTAAAAATGATACTTTGTAAGTAGATTCCAAAATCAAAACTTTATTGGGTGCTACAACAATGTATACTAATGTATAATAAACACTAAAGTAAATGCACAGAACCGTTGCAGTCAGTTTCAAAGTATATTGAAAGTCCAGGTGTTTTAAAGGCGGGAAAATGGTTTTTATTTTTTAAACTGCAGCCCAGTAATCCGAAAAATCTGAAAAAAAACAAACAACAATTTGTGTGTGAAGAGAAACCTTTGACATTTTTTTCGAGCCTGTTCCAGGCTTCTAAGACACAGTAAAAAATATTTCTTGATATTTTTGTTCGAAAATATTTTTTTGTGTTTGAATTTGGGCCTGAGAAAATATTGAAAAATGTTTTTCTGACAGTACACATTGAGTTCTTATTTATCATATTTTTTCAGTCTGATAAAATAGTGTTGAGTTGCCGAAAACAATGGAAATTAAAAAAACACGTTTTTGGTTGTATAGGGGTGTGGGTGGTGGGACGGGGGCTAAGAAACCTTTCAAAAATATTATTTGTATGTTAGAATTATACTGTAACCACTCATATGTAATTTGGTTGAGGGGAACTTTTTGCCATCTTATCCAGGGGCACCCTTTCTTCTCCCCAATTACTTAATGTCGTGGATACATTTTTTAAAAAATATCAGTAGTTTTTAGCGCAATTTTTAATGAAATCTGGGCAACATTAAAAATATTATGAATATTCCCCGGGAGATGTGGTCCAAATCAAAGTTTTGCGATTTTGAAAAGAATGCTTTAAATTTTGAGGATTCTTTACATGAAACCCTTGGGGCATTTTGAAACTTTTCCCCAAAATGGCCCCCTATTTTTTAATTATGTAAGAATAGAGGGAGATACTCTTCTACAGATGGATTACGTCCGTTTTTACTTTCCCGTATACGTACGTATACACGGAGTGATATACGTAGTACAGGGAAAGTTATGTAATGCTGCGCGAAAAAATGGCCAATTTTCGGCGGAAAAAATTAATTGCCGGGCCGTGAAAACGAATAAGTGGATAAAACCAGTTGCTAAATTAAGAAAAAAAAATCCTCTATCTCGTGGTGTGGTCAAAATCCATGATTTGTTGCTTCTTTATACTTAAAAATCGATTGACGGCATTCCGTCCGTCTGTGGTCAACGCTAGCGCCTAAACCGTTCGGTCGATTTTCTTCAAAATTGATATTCCCCAGTCGATCTGATTCTAGTCGAAGCTTTGTGATTTTGAAAAAGATTCTTTAAAATTTGGGGGTACTTTATATGAAGCCCCCCGGGGATTTTCAACATTTTCTCAAAAACGGCTCCAAATTTTTTCTTTAAATTTCTTGTATGAATAGAGGAAAATACACTTTTTAACATGGCATAGGTCCGATTTTCACGTACAGCTCTGAATTTTCGAAAGTTGTGAAAGTTTGAATTTTTTTCGGCGTCTTTCTCCAACTACAAAATTGAAGATAGAGATTTTTTCTTCAAATAAAATTTGCTCTGCATATTGAGTTCTTTAATAAAGGTCATGTAAATGTTTTTCACAGTTTTGGTAGTTTTCGTGCAATATTGCGTGCAATATGTGCAATTTTAAAAAATTACAAAAACAAAATTTTCTCAAAAACGGCTCCAAATTTTTTCTTTAAACTTTTGGTAGGGATAGTGGTAAATGTACTCTATCAATGACATAAAAGCCATTTTGGTCTATCGGTTGGTTTTTTCAAAAATTACCAAAATGTAAATTTTTTTACTTGTCTCTCACGTCGTTAATATTTACATTATCGGCGATTTTTTTACATTATTATATTTACGAGTATATGTGCTTTAAATAATGTCAAGTAAAGTTTCTCGAAAACACTACCGTTTTCTGTGAAAAGTAGCTCAAATTTCGGCATTTTCAGAAATGCTCAAACGTCATTTTCTCGTATATGGCTGCAATTTTTTTCTTGAAATTTTTGTAACGGATAGTGCTAATTTCACTCATTAGTATAGCGTGAGGGTATTTTGAGTTTTTTTTTCTTTTTTTCAAAAATTATATAAATGTAAATTTTTTGAAAGATCTCTCACATCTTTAATATGCACATTATCCGCAATTTGTAAAGATGATTATATTTGTGAGTGTAAGTGCTTCAAATACCTTCAAATAAAGTATTTTGAAAACTCAAAAATTTTCTGTGAAAATGAGCTTCAAATTTCGCATTTTTAGTAGTGCTTAAACGCCATTTTCTCTTAAACGGCACATAATTTTTAAAAGAAAATTGCCATTTACGGCTAGGTTTTTGTGTTCTTTAATATTCTAAAATTAATGTTTCTGTTCTACCAATAGGAAACCGAAAAATTAAGAAAATTACAAAAAAATGTACTTTTGGCGATGATAGATGGTAGCTGGCAAGAAAGAGTATGTGGCAATTCCGAATAGCTAGCGAAGACCCAGGAAAATAGAAAACTAATGCGGGAAAGTCTGTGCCATTCTGTAGCACCACTAGTTTACTGTGTTCTGTTACTGATTTTTTTAAAAACGGCACCTAGTTTTGTATTTAAATTTTGTATATTTTTGATTTTTTTAATTAAACCACTTTTTTTAATATCTCTTGTAATGTTTACATTACGGGAGGCTTTTATAATTATTGCATTTGTGAATACAAGTGCCTCAAAACATTTCTAAAGAGGTTTCTCAAAAACTCAAAAGTTTTCTTTCAAACATAAGTTAAAATGACGTAATTTCAGAAACGCTCTAACGGCAGTTTCTCAAACACGGATTCGCTTCTTTCCAACTAATTATTTTAGGTCGCATTAAAACAAGATCAACTCCAAAATGTTTACAATTTTCGAATTGTCTTGTTTACAACGGACGACATAGGGTTACTTTTGGTACATTTTATGAAGGGTTATCCCTTTTTCACTTCTTTCACCTGTTTTAAAAAGCTTATATCTTGGTCTTTATTCAAATCTAATTGATGTAATTTATTTGGTAGACTGGAGTATTCTAGGATATTATTTCCATTCATCTGACAGAGAAAAGGATTAGTGTTCTTCATTATGTTTCTAAGGATGATATGTCCAGAACTTTAAGCCAGGAAATGGAGGCAGTGAAGATATCAATAGGTGAGCAGTCAGCATTGTTTCAATTAATTTCAATAGATTTCAGGATTGCCCAAGCTTCACAGGAAAATATGTAAAAGTAATATATATGTCTGTAGGATTGGACATTATTGGACGTTCTTGCAATTGCGCAACACGATCTTGCGTCACGTTTTGAACCCTCAGCACAATATTTCCGGGATTATTATTACCTTGGTGTGAATTAGCTATTAATGGCTGAAGAATTGACCCGGGAGTTGTAGTTGGATGAAGGATATTGTTTGCCTCAAGGTTAGTGGGAGACGTGAATTGCAAAGGAGGAATGGAGCGTGGCTGCCTTGGGAGGAAAGAAAGGTCTTTCAACGTTGATTTCATTGTGAGTTCTTCCTCGTAGTGATGTTTGGTATTTTGGATGGGTTGGATAAATATCTGGTTTTGGAGAGTTGAAGATGTATTTGTTTGTTGGATTGTGCAAAATTGGACGGAATCAGCCTATTTTATTTATTTGCCACACAATTCATAATGAACATTCAAGATTGAACTTTTGAATTAGAGAATTTATTAATTTCCAAATACAGTAATTGTATCGGCATTCCGGATTTTTCCGTGACCAGGCCTTCGAATAACAATTTTTTTTGTAGTTGATAGTCAATTTGAACCAATTAACAAATTATATTATTAAGTATTTAGACGTTCGTATTACTGAACGACGAGGGCTCAATGAATATGAAGTGCAAGAAATCAAATTTCTGAATTTGGAGGTTACTTCCCCATTCTAAAAACATTTTTCCTCGACCAAATTATTTACTTCGATTATGCGTCCCTCTTCGTAAGGAAGTGTAGCGTCGCAATCGTCAACGACGCCAAGTTAGATGAGCTCCGTCGCAATCGTCAGCGACGTCAAGTTAGTCGTGCACCAGCCGACTCTTATGGAATAATTGCTTTTTATCAAAAACAACAATTTGATTTATTATTATCAAAATCTGCAAACTTCTAACACCATTTGCACTGATAGAAATATTTCAAGAACTTCCTTGTGGACACGAGAATCTTTTCAGGTCATTTCACTTCGACCTCTCAAAACCTTCTGACCATTTCTTATTTTTTTTAGCAACAACTCCTGTTGCTAGGCAGAACATCATAACCCTTGCAACCCATCATAACCACTACGTTACAGAAGTGACAATCCACGACCAAGGAAGCCGTAAGTTTCCTTTGATAGCGGGATGGCTCGACTAGCCCGATTACAAATATTTCGGTTATTCTATCATGGCTTTACTCAGAGATTTTTACAATTTCAGCCCTAAAGAAGGCCACGAGTGAGTGGCCGAAGTGCTCTTCAACAGATCTTCGACCCGGTATCACCCGGTCAATCCGCGTCCTGTGGCCGTGTGCCGCCGTTTTCGCCCACCGTCCGCGCCGCCCAGCTCCGGTGCCGGTAATTGCCGGGGCCCGGCGCTCGCGTCCCGCCCATTTGCGCGGCCCGGGGCGCGCCTATTTGCGCTGGTTAATGTTGCATCCGCGCGTCCTTTGTGGGCGCCGCTGCATGAGTAACGACACTCCTCCCTCACTCGGCGGCCCGCACCCGCACCCGCGCCCGCTCGTTGGCGCGCGGGGGAAAAGTGTGTCTGTTGGTGCCCCTGGCGGGGTACTTAACCGGCGCGAGCGGGCGGGTGCGCGCTCGCACCGTCCTTTGGGAGCGACTGGGCCGATCACACGGCATACGCAACGAGTGGCGGCGGCGTTGGCGAAGGGGGCGGGGCCGGCGGGGGGAAGGGTTGCGGCGACGACGAGGGACGCGTCTATCCGCCGCACGCGTGCGCGCGCGCGTTCGGTTCTGCCCGATGGCGCGGCGCGCGCTCCGTCCGCCGTGACCAGCACGCTCCGGTGGAGCCGCATCGCCCACTTGGTTCGGTCATAAATGTTTTTAATGCCGCCGAGGAGATAATCTCCTCCCGGGAGAGACACGTTGTTCCGATGAAAGTGAATCTAATGCGCTGCAAGTGCTTCGTTATATATTTCGGGTTTCGCCGTGTTAACTTGGTGCAACGATCGTTTTTACGAGTCGGGGCCATACAATGAGGAAATGGATAGCATTCGCGATTGGCAGTTTGCTGTTTGGAGATCTGCCCACTTGAAATTGGAAGCAGTAAAGCATAATGAATGATTATCTCGAAGAAATACTCTCTTGCTTAATGTACTAATCTGCCTCAATACCACTTTTTTATGTGTAGTTACAAATTCTTGCTTGGAAGCTCCTTTTGTATTCCAGACATTACGTTGCTTTTTTTTGGACCTTAAACCAGAATGAAAGTAAATATTTAACTCTAGGTTGCATGAAAAAAAAAACCTAGAATGTTCGAAAAATTCACCTAAAATTGATTTTTTTTTCTTAATAACTTCATTTCTTTAAACAGTCGGCTCCGGTTATAGTGAACTTAAGTCATAGGTCCAGTTTCACTTACATTGTATATATGAGAAGATTCGGTTATACTGAACCTCGACTATAGTGAACGTAGGAAGTACGTCCCGGAAACTAATTTCTCCCCCAAAAAATGTCGTCTCAGAGCCACAAATTCCAACACCAGGCTGCTTGGAAGAAATATCGTCGGCCAAAGGTCGTAATCGAAGAAGTCTCCCGCGAGGTAAAGGTAGCGGACCTGGAATGGGGACCATGGAGGCAGTGGACAATGAAGAATCTAAGTGTGGAGAGAGCATGAACTCAGGATCTAGAGAAATTACTAATGAAAAATATATGAAGTAAATAATTGAAAATAATTTTAAGGGCAAATAGAGATATTGAAATTTTCAGTTCGTGCAGTTAAGTTTTGTAGAGTCTCTACATTAATGAAATACATCATTGTAGAAAAATTCTCTTTAATTTTTACACCATCGGATGTAGTGAACCTCTGATACAGTGAACCAAAAACGTTAGTCCCCAGAAGTTCACTATAACCGGAGTCGACTGTAATTTAAATAAAAGTAAGCTCTTAATGTTAAATAAATGATTATTTCTCTGAATAATAATTATTAGGGCTTAAAGGCCGTGTATATTGTAGCGTCATGCACGCTCAAACGAGCAGACGGTAATTTCACCGGATGTGGAACAAAGGGCTGGACATCTGGCGTGGTGACGCGCAATGACGCATCGGTTTTTCCGAGCGAGCGAAGCGTCGTCTCAGGTGCAGGGACGGGCAACGGTGGCGGCGGGCGGCGCCATGGGCCTTTAAAAGCCGGGTGACGAACGCCCCATTCTTTTTTTCTGTAGTTCGAGCTGTGTGAGTAGGAGGCTGTGCGTCTAGCACGCGGAGGGGAAGCCGGCATTAGTTTGTCGTCAGTCATGAGACATGTAGGTTTGTCTCGGCAGAGCGGTGCATCACACCGAGGGGAAACGTTTGTCGTTTGGGCGGTGTGGTAGCCGCACTGTAATTTCACTTCTTGTGGTGGGCTGTATTTATTTACTTAGTAGAAGGCAGTGTTATGGTGTTTTACGACTTCGGTCTGTGTTTTTTCATTAATAAACCAACTGTTTATTCTACCCACCCTCGTCTGTGTTTTAATACATCCGTATGACGCCACAGACGAAGGAGCGATCAAATGGTGGCAGCGGTTATCGAATCCACCGGCGGGGAGAGGGCTTTTGTATGATATAAGAACAAATAGAAGCAGCAGTTATCGAATTCCACGCGCGGTGTGTGCTATTGTTTGAAAATGATCAAATGTAGCAGCGGTTACTGAAATTCACGCGGGTACGGGCTATCATTTGCTGTGTGATCTGATGGTAGTTACGGTAAGGGCATTATTGTGGTAAGGCCATTTATAGTGAGTGTGGCAGCAATAAGCATAACCCACGCGATTTCATCTGTTAATTTGTGAGTAAATTATAGCAGCAGTTTATGTGCAGTATTTTGGAACTGTAGGCATTGATTTAGGCCTGAATAATTAAATCGTCAGTAAAAATAACTGGGTAGGCTTCGAGTAAGTGTTCGGGCCGAGTATTGTTAGCGTGTATGCTTTACCTAGCGTCACGTGATACAAGTTGCGGAATCATACGCATAGTTGATCGAGTCGTTAGGCCGCGAGTCAGTAAAACGCGACCGGTAGCGACGAAGGAGCGATCAAACGGCGCAGACGGAGCGACGCGGACGGAGCGGCGCAGACGGAGTGGCGGCGCAGACGGACCGGCAGCCGAAGAAGAGGACATCCCGAACGAGGACAGCAGATAGCAGACAGCATAAGGGTAAGTGCGTCTTTCTTGTAAGTGACGGCATTATCTGGAGCTATGGCGTACCTCACGCGGTTTAAGAAAGAGGGGATGATTCGGATCGCCAATGATCTGGGTATTCAGTTAGACGGGACAGAAACCGTGATAAAATTAAAAGGTTTAATAACCGGACACGAGGATTATGATCCGGATTTCATTGAAGGGCTAGGCGAACAACATCGCAAAGATATTGAAGAGGAGAAGGATAGGGAAGAACGTAGGGAACGGGAGGAAAGAGATAGGGAGTTAGAGCGATTTCGCATAGAAGCCGAAGTTCAAAGGGCGCGAAATGTTGCGGACGCGGAACCACGTGGCGAGGCACGCGGCGAAACGCATCGTGATGTAATTAAGATTGGGCAAATTATAGGTCGTTTTAGAGGCGAGCAGGACGACATCACAACCTATTTAAACGCGTACGAGAGTCAATGTAGGCAGTTGAAAGTTCCAGAAGGCGATTGGGCCATGCATTTGATAGGATTGTTGCCTTATAATGTAAATAACTGGATCACTTTAGATGAGCAGGAAGAGGAATGGACATACGACGCGTTGAAGGCTAAATTGTTAGAATTATATCGATTCGATGCGGAAAAATTCCGCCAGTTATTTGTAAAACACAACAAGAGTAATAATTCAACTTGGGGTATTTTTGCCAGGGAACTTTTGAATTATGCTAGAGAATGGGTGTCAGGACTCAATGTACATACGTTTGAAGAATTATTGAACCTAATTGTAACTGACCAGATGAAACGAAAAGTTTCGTGGGAAATGCGGGACCATTTTATTGATTCTTGGTCGGAATTCAGCAATCCCATTGAATTCGCTAAAAAAACTCGACGCGTATGAGAATCACCGGCAAGGGTGGAAGAAATCAGGTTCTTTTCAGGGTAAGCAGAAGGAGCCTGAATCTAAGGTCGTAACTGGGCAGACGAAAGCAACCTTTAATGTTAGTGATACGGGCAAGGTAGCTACGAATCCTGAATTTGATAAAAGATTCGTGAAGAAATGTTTTGTGTGTAAGTCGACGCAACACTTAGCTAGGCAGTGCCCTAACAAAAGAGTGGAGCCTATCAACCATGCGTGCGAGCCTGAAGCCAGTGAAATTTTGAAGCCTTATACTTTAGTTGGCAAAATCAATCAGAAAGAATCTTTGATTTTACGCGATTCGGGCGCATCGTTTGATCTAGTGAGTGAGAGTTTAGTAAATGCATCAGATTACACGGGCGAATCTATCTGGATTAGCCAGCCGTTAGAAAGGGCGCCGAAGAATTTGTGTGTCGCGCAGATTGAATTAGAAATACCTAGCGGTCGTGTTATTACAAGGGCGGCAGTTGTACCAAAAGAGTGTGAATTAGCGTATTATATTTTAAGTAATCGAACTATGTTATTGTTAGAAGAAGTTAAGCAAGGTTTTGTCGAACCACAGGAAATCAATGTGGTAGTTACGCGAGCCAGTGCAGCTAAGGAACAGTTTAGTTTAGGAAACTCTGTTGAAAATGTAGTACAAAATATTGAAATTAATAGGTCTGAAAATGATGTGGAGGAGGAGGAAAATACAGAGGCTATAAGTGCTGAATGTGATAGTGTAGTAGAACTTGCCAGTGAAATTAGAGATTTATTACGTGTAGACACGAATCAGTTTCGCAGGGCACAGCAAGCTGATGGAGAAGTTAAAGCAATCTATGATGAATGTAAGACTGTAAATAGTGAGCCAGGGAAAGATATGTATTTCATTAAGAACGATATTCTCTTCAAGAATAGGCGGAGCAAGAAAGGTGAGAATTTTGAAATGCTGGTAGTGCCGAAGATATATCGCGGGGACATTTTGAGAGTATGTCACGAAACTGCTTCCAGTCATTTAGGTTGTTCTAAATCAAAGTCTTGTATGTCGCGGTATTTTTATTGGCCGAACTGTTTTCAGGAGATGGAAAAATTCGTGAAAACGTGTAATAGTTGCCAGTTAGTAGGACACGGTGGTGACAAGAAAAAAGCACCTTTGATTATTGTGCCGACTATTAGCGAGGTATTCTCTAAATTAAATATAGATACGGTAGGCCCGTTTGCACCAAGTAGTACGGGGGCAAAACATATTCTTACAGCAATATGTGTATCTTCACGGTATCCCGAGGCCATACCAATCAGAGATTTACAAACTACTACTATTATTGAGGCCTTAATGGAATTGTTTAGTAGAACGGGATTTCCTCGTGAAATGCAGACAGACCAAGGCACGTGTTTCACCAGTAATTTGATGGTTAAGTTTGCGGAAAAATTCGGTATTCGAATTGTTCACAGCTCCTCATACCATCCTCAAAGTAATTCAGTTGAACGGATTCACCGAACTATGAATAGGCTATTTAAGGTGTTATGTTTAGAGGCAGGAGGTGATTGGGAAATGAATCTACCGGCAATTTTATTTGCCATGAGAACAACGGTTCATGAATCTTTAGGCTATACTCCAGCGGAGCTTGTATTTGGGAAGAACTTGAGAACACCGGTAACATTGTTGTATGAGAACATTGTAGGGAATGAATCAGAAAGCAACACGGTAACAGAATATGTTTTTGAATTGATTAATAGGTTAAAATATATTAGGGAAACTGCACACCTCAGGTTAGAGAGTGAGCAACGCAAAAGGAAGGTTGCTTATGATAAGAAGGCTGTAGTTAGGAATTTTAATGTTGGGGATAAGGTATTAATATTTGCTCCCAATAGAACAAAGAAATTATCTGTACAGTGGATAGGACCGGGAGAGGTTATGGAAAAAGTTTCTGATGTGAATTATCTTGTACAATTGCCTAACAAAAGCGCAGGAAAAGTGTACCACGTCAACATGATGAAAGCGTACCATCAGAGGACTGAGTATGTTAATTTTGTAGCAGAGTGTAGGACTGAAGATGAAGCTAACGATGACGTGATCGATAGGTATGCGCTTCGGTTAGAAGCTGGCGATTTCGACGCGGAATCGATGCTCATCGGCACCGATGCTACACCTGAAATGTACAATAAATTGAAAGCTTTAATTGTTGAATTTAGTGACATTTTCTCAGACAAACCAGGTTTAACGGATAAGGTTGAGATGGACATCGAATTGGTCGACAACACGGCGAAAGTTAGAAGTGCGCCTTATCGCATGTCTATGAGGCAAAGTAAAATTTTGCAGGAGGAAATTGCCAAAATGTTAAGGGACGGGATTATTGAAAGTTCTGACTCTGATTTCGCGTCACCAATGATATTGGTCGAAACGCCAAACAAAAAACCTCGAGCTTGTGTTGATTATAGGAAATTAAACCAGGTGATAAAGACGGAGTATTTTCCATTGCCGAGTTTAGATGAGCGTATCGAAACTGTAGCGGCGGCGAAAATAATTTCCACGTGTGATTTAAGCAAAGGGTTCTGGCAGGTTAAAATGACAGAAAGAGCGCAGCGGTATGCC
The DNA here is from genome assembly GCA_031308135.1 of Acheta domesticus. Lineage (NCBI taxonomy): Eukaryota > Metazoa > Arthropoda > Insecta > Orthoptera > Gryllidae > Acheta > Acheta domesticus. The sequence goes on from JAHLJT010009436.1 coordinate 218,116,242, forward strand.
ACTTTCTGCACTAAATTTGGTAGCTATAACCTTTACGCATGCCGTTTGGTATCAAAAACGCACCGTATGTGTGTAGCAAGTTAATGGCGGCTTTGCTTAAAGATTGCTCTGATTTTGCAATACCATATATGGATGACATAGCCATATTTAGCAATGACTGGACAGATCATCTGCGTCACTTACGCATTGTGTTTAATATTCTTAGAGAGGCGAAATTGCATATTCAGCCGGCAAAGTGTAAGTTTGCTCGCGGGAAGGTGATGTTTCTAGGATATGAAATTGGTAGTGGCCTATTGAAGCCGAATGAGATCAAAGTTCGTGCGATTCGTGAGTACCCGAGACCGACCACGAAAAAGGAAATCAGGAAATTTCTTGGCTTTATTTCATATTATAGGCGTTTCGTGCCCAGGTTTTCAGAAAAGGCGGCACCTCTCACAGATCTATTAAAGGGAACTATGAGACAAGGGAAGGTAGCGTGGTCGCAAGAGTGCGAGAAGGCGTTTATTGAATTGCGTGATGCTCTGTGCAGTGAACCAGTTATTCATGCTCCTGATTTCAACAGAGAATTCTTGATGCAATGTGACGCGTCAGATAGAGGGGTGGGGATAGTACTTTCCCAGGTAGATGATGATGGAAATGAGAATCCTGTGTTATTTCTAAGCAAAAAGTTTTCTCCTTCTGAGATCAAATATGGTGTTACAGAGAAAGAATGTGCTAGTATTATATGGGGATTACAGAAATTAAAACATTATATTGATGGGAATGTTTGCCTGAAAGTGGAAACCGATCATAATCCTCTGGTCTGGTTACAACAATGTTCCGGAAACAACCCCAGATTGATGCGATGGTCTTTGGCGATCCAGCATCTGAATATAAAAATTAAGCATAGGAAAGGTAACTTGAATATTAATGCGGATATATTGAGTAGAGTGTACGAGAATGAGCTCCAGGCAGTGCCTGAACTTGCAGAGAGACGTACGTCCCTCAGCAATGTGCGTGATGTGAGTGCGCATCAAGACAGTGCCGACATTGTGTCAGAGTGCAAAACGACCAGTGTAAAGCAGTTGTCAACAGACACACAAGTGCATCGTGAAATAATGCGTGTGGGCAACGAATTGAAGCAAGATGGACTTGCAGGGCAGAAAAACAATTAAAGATTTCTTTTGAACTTTTGTGCATTATATTCAGACTCATGATCAAGAAAAGTATATATTGTGAAAGAGAAAGAGAAAAATGGAATTGTTAAAACTACGCATGTTTGGAAAAAAGTGTATATTTTTGGTAAAGGGTTATACTGTGTATTTGTTATGTCATGTTTTGAAAGGGATTGCATAATTTTGGTAAAGCGATATAATGTGTATTTATTATGTCACGTTTGGAAAGTTATTGCAACTTGGTTATGTCTTTATGTTGTTACTAGGGCATACAGTTCAATTATTTATGTCAAAATTTTTTTTGAAAAAGTATACGTGAATGTGTTTATGTGTATTGTGAAGGGGTATAAGAAATTTTTTTGGCTACCACATCGAGTTCATGTAATGTGTGTATACGAAATTGTTTATAATAACAGAGAGTAAAAAAAATTAAGTATAGGTTAGTAGGGATTTTATTTTCAGGTATGTTGCATGTATTTAGCCAGGTTAGGAGCAGTTGCGTAGAATGTGAGCCAGCAGGCCTAGGGCAGTAAATTTCGGGGAATTTTTGTTCTGTGTTGTGGCAACTGCGAAAAAAATTCCTGGGGGGGTATATAGGAGTTTGTAGCGTCATGCACGCTCAAACGAGCAGACGGTAATTTCACCGGATGTGGAACAAAGGGCTGGACATCTGGCGTGGTGACGCGCAATGACGCATCGGTTTTTCCGAGCGAGCGAAGCGTCGTCTCAGGTGCAGGGACGGGCAACGGTGGCGGCGGGCGGCGCCATGGGCCTTTAAAAGCCGGGTGACGAACGCCCCATTCTTTTTTTCTGTAGTTCGAGCTGTGTGAGTAGGAGGCTGTGCGTCTAGCACGCGGAGGGGAAGCCGGCATTAGTTTGTCGTCAGTCATGAGACATGTAGGTTTGTCTCGGCAGAGCGGTGCATCACACCGAGGGGAAACGTTTGTCGTTTGGGCGGTGTGGTAGCCGCACTGTAATTTCACTTCTTGTGGTGGGCTGTATTTATTTACTTAGTAGAAGGCAGTGTTATGGTGTTTTACGACTTCGGTCTGTGTTTTTTCATTAATAAACCAACTGTTTATTCTACCCACCCTCGTCTGTGTTTTAATACATCCGTATGACGCCACAATATGCATTGACGTAATAGTATAAAATTTCTGGACCTACCTGTATAACCTTTGAGAATTTCTGATTTGCCAGTGACTAAAATGAAAGTGGAAAGACAGAGGAAATATTACATGGCGACAAGCTCTCAGAAATGCGGATGTTCAGGGTAAAACGCAAAATAAAAAAAAACTAGGGTCTCGTATGCATCCTAGGGTTAAAATGGGCAATATGATTCGGGTATATTTATGAAAGTAAACAACTGTATTAGGAATTAAACATGTAGAACTATTAGTGCATACGGCACCTTTAAGGATCCCTACCCAAGGTCATTAATTCAGGATGTAAGGTAAACACATCACACAATTTTATGGCCGAATAACATTTATTTTCATATACTGTACAATTATCATCATACTATCATTACTGTACAAGAGTAAAAATGTCAGCGGATTTTGGAGTAGAAAAAATGAAACTTTTCTGTGTTGGAGAGCGGAGGACATACCACTTTAAGGGGTGGGGATATAGTTTTACATGTTCCTTACAATAATAATATATTTATATGCCACAGCAATCCTCCGTTCTCTGTCGTGCGAGGCCGCGCGCCTGAGGGAAGGAAGGCCCGCGCGCCGCGTGTCCGGCGCCGAGCGTTCCCTCCCGCCGCGAGGCCCGCCACCTTTAAAAAACTCTACAGTATGTACAGTTTTATACAACAGTACGGGCAAAGAACACTCACTCTAACACAAAACGTCACTGGGATGTTTTATTCTTATTTCGAGATCGGTAACCGGGCTACCTTGGCAGGCGCCCCGTCGAAATTTGTAGTAGTATAAAAAAACTCTCTCACGAGTTTTCCTCGTAAATAGTCTCTCTACAAGTTAAGAACGAACCGCTTTTTTTTAAATCATACTTTACACTTTACATAGGTTCTCTCTGACTTACAGAAAATAAGACTGTCCATTTTTTTATTACTCTGAAAACTAGTCTTCTGATCCATATTATAACATATCACATATCTTATTTGTTATATCATGAAGTACAAGTTAAGTATGAGTATAGTCGTTGTTTGGCCGGCACTCTGGGGACCAGAACAGCTCTCTCCCCTAATAAAAAAAATCATGATCGTACCTTGTAAGTAGTGTTTATGATGTTGGTTTCGTGAACCTGGAAAATGATTTATGGAGTCGAGTTTGAGCGAGTTTAATTAAACCTGGCAGTGAACAGGAACAAACAGTAGCTGAGATTTCGAGATTAATAGTAATGCTAACTCAATTCTAAATTTTAATCTTTGGTTTGAAAATATTTTTATTTAGAAAACAAATATGAATTTGCCACTGTGCATATTGCATTTTAGCCTAATTGCAATCCTGAATTTCAGCTGCTGTATGTTCTCAAGCTGCAATTGGTTGCAGATACCGTCACGGAATCAAACGACTCGGGAACCGATCGGCCATATTTGGCGCGATAATTAGACCCCTTAAGCGGGAAGACTCCCGAATCGTCCGCTTGCGGGACGTTCGCCCAAACGTCTCTTGTATTGTGTACATTGGTCTGGGGACTGGCTATCGTCTCCAAGCGAAATCTTCATTTTCATCATTCGACGAACAGTCTTGCTTATCAGCAATAATTAAAATAGTATGCATTGATTCAAATTAAATCCACGAAGTCGCTTCGCAAGCTCCGTCCTTATTTCGATTTGTACTTCGCACTTTGTACTTTTTGCACTGACCGTCTCTGTCCCACCCGCCCGCCCCCGCGTCTCTCGTCGCACTGTTTTATTCCCACCGCCGGGATGAAGATTGGCAATTCCAATATATTCGGCGGGCGTCCGCCGTTTCAATTTGAACGATGCCGAATGGAAATGACGGGTGCGCTGGCGGGCACCGAGCCGCGCGCCCTACCTGTAGCACACCACCGCCGCCGCCGCCGCCGCGCCGTCCGAGCACGTGATGCGAGGGCGGGGGCGGGTCCGCTCACCCCTACCGCCGCCGCCGCCCTCGCGCGTCACTCTCCGCCCCGCCGCTGATATCGCATGCCGTTTACGGCGCCCGCGGCCCACAATGGCATCACCCGGCCGCGTAAAAGCGTCATGAATAATTAAATATTAATTACTCCCCGGGCGCCGAGGCGCGGAAAGGGCGCCCGCCCGCCTGCCCCCGCGTGCGCCGCGCCCCGCTGCAACCCGCTCGCGCACGACTCCAAAAGAGCAGCGTGCCATTGCGGAAGAATTAGGAAACGAACGCGCTCACGCTACTGACATTATGCGAGAATTACGAGTCGAGGGTATTGAAATCTCGTTAGTAATCACTTTGCACGAAGTGAATAAAAACGTATATTTCATAAGTGATTTTTTTTGAAGAGAAAATTTTATTTTAACATTCCTATGCATTGTTAGATTCATTCAGATTACGCATTCGAGGAGTTTATTACCATTTGAAAATAAAGTTTCGTGATTTATGAAATTGAAATTATTTTGTCTTCCAATAAGACAAATTGTTGTAAGTAACTGTAAACGTGTTAAAAATAATATGAAAGTGCAAAATGTAAATTCTGAATTACGAGATGCTAAAAATAGAATTAAATTTCTTATACACTGGATTGTAATTGAGATTTTAACAATTTAATTGCTATTTGGGGTATGAATGACCATAGTTAAAATTAGAGTCCATCATGAATTTAAAAGCGTAGCCGATGCCAAAAGTCAGAGGTGAATATTCATGCCGCCCGCTCGCAAGGCAACACAGCCGAGCGCCGTCCCTGACCGCGAGCCACCGCCGACAAAGCGCCCAGCGGCGGCGGCGTTCGCACCTCACCTCACCGCGCACGAGCGCGACGCGACGCGAACCCGGGCCTTGCGGTCGACGGAAGGGGAGCACACCTCGCTTTGCGCGGCGGTAAATCGCGGTGAGGGAGCGGGCGCGTGTAAACACAACGCGAGCGGTCGGGCGGGTGAGCGGGCGGGCCGGTCGGTCGTCGGCGTTTGGCGCGCCGCCAAAGCCGCCTCCGCGCTGCACCGCGCGCGCGCTCGCCCGCCCGCCCGCAAACAATCGCAGGTGGCGCCCGGCGGCGCGCCTCGGCACCTGCGCGCGACCAGCCCATTGGGCCGCGGCCGCCATGTTGGCGACGCGGCGCCACGGACAAGGTTTGGAATGGTGGGCAACAGCTGGTTACAGAATTTAACAATGGATGTCTTTATGTCAAGGAATTTTATGTACGTGATATTTATAAAGCAACACTGAAACACGGAATTTAAGGATTCAAATAATCAATAAAAGTTGACAAATCGATTTTTAAGTCTATCATTAAAGAATACATTATCTGACGCAAGAAAGAGGGATGTACAAGTGTTAGTGACACTCGATTCTCTGCTTTAATTTGAAAGGGCTACACATAATATACATTAGTGGGCATGGCAATTCTCAGAGAAAAAATAAAATAAAAAAAGGTAATTCAAGAATGAAACATTTGAAAAATGATATCGGTAAATTACTTTTCCCTCTCGGGCAAAGACCTCCTGAAAGTCTGGGATAGCTTTTGAATAGCCATCAGAGAAAAAGTCAAAATATCAGTCACTTATTTTAGTTGGTAAACATTTTGTTATTAGACACATAGTTTGCTTAGTTATGCTTTCTGGAGGCGATCATTATTATTTTGCTACTTTCTGAACGTAAAAATCTTTCTCTACGACTGCTCCAGAATGTATACATTTCTGCACTTTATCGGACGCACTAATGATGCCGATTCCACAAGCCGTGCGAGAATATTATTTTCACACGGCTGTCGACCAATCACATTCGTCTTAGTTCATTACACCACGACAGAGGATTCTCGCAGTCGCCTACAGAGGCGCTGCGTGCTCTGCCGCGGCTGGTCGCAACTGTCGTTATGACAGGTGAGCCACGTAACAGTATGCGAGTTGGTGTTGAGGTTAAGGCGCCCATTGGATATTTTTAAAATATCAATTTTAAAGTCGTAGAGAAAGTATAGTCTTCTACTCGCGTAGAATGGCTATTATTCACTCGCTGAAATTCCGACACTCGCTCCTACGTCGCTCGTGTCGTAAACATCAACTCGTGAATAATAGCTATCATTCTACGCTCGTTGAAGAATATACTATTCAACCGAATGTCCGATCATTCCACCGATCTTTAAAGCCGGAATTAGACGTTATAGACATTAGGCCTACCTGCATTCGCTCAAAAAAATGAGGACATTGAAAAATCGTAACAGCAACTTTGAGAAACACGATTCGCTTTACTTCATACTGATGGCTTCCCGACGAGTAGCGGACAGGAACGCGCACGGTGCGCAGGGAAGACTCGAGTTCCAATGGGCGGCCGAGGGAAACGGGAGTTCGCAGGCGTTGTTCGTGGACAGGAAACATAGTTTAGAGGCTTAAACGGATTTGTGTAAGGATTTATTTATCCGCGTCTTCATCTAATTATCTACAAATTTAGAGCAACTTTTTTGAGACGTTCGCCGCGGTGGTTCGAGTGGAAACGCTATTAATCGAATGTTAAATTAGACATTTATGAGGGGAAGCATTTTGTTCCCTTGACGAGAATTCAGGATTGTGAATATATACCACAGGGGAACTAATACATTAGGCCGGAACGGAAGGCAATGAAGATGCGAAAGCGTAAAAAAATCATACAAAAACTGATAAATATTGTATGATTCGCACCTATCGTAAAGATATTTTCTAAATTTTGAAATTACTGTTTTTCATATTATCTCCTGAAATTGTCGATACCAGTTTTAAATGTTTGACTTTATTTGAAACTATTTTTCGGAAAAAAATATTAGAAATTCTAATTGAGATATATTCAAGGTTCAATTTTTTTAAAAATTTATCTCGAAGACGCAAGATAAACGAATGTTCTTATGTGGAACGGTCTGCAATACATCATCCCCATCCCCCGTTTCCTTACCACGTGTCAGCGATTACCTGCAGACTCTAAAACCACGTGCTCCGCCTACTACGATAGATATCAGCGGGCGGCAGGAAAAGCAGTCGCGTGCGAATCTTGGCGTTTCTGGAGTGCCGCCGCGCGTTCATACATGCGGGGCGCGGGCTCGCGGGGTCCGTCGCGGCAGCTGCGGCTGTTTCCATGCTGGTATTATAAATATAGACGAAGAAGCCGCGGCGGCGGCTACGCGAGCGACCACCGCCCTCTCTCCTCCGCACTCATCGTCGTCGTGGACGGCGGCTTATCAGCCGTGTCCAGCGCGCGGTCAGCGACCCCGCGTCGCTGATGCGCTCAAGTGGGCCGCCGCCGGCGCAGGATTCCCTCGCGTTGACATGAGCACACAGTCTCGTTGATTTATGGGCGCAAGCACGCGCCCTCCCTCTCCCCCTCTTAAACCCCGTTTCTCTCGACTTTTATGACAATCAACCGCTTCGGAAGAATCGATACCAGTCCAGACCCCAAAGGAGCAGAACCCCTTCTGACACACAGGGTTCTCAGTAGGAAGAAAGTGATCGTTTAAGTACTGTACTCAGGGGATGACAGATCTGGTCTGTGGGTGAGTTCGAATGTGTGTTCGTGTAGGTTTGTTCCAGCGAACAATCTAAGGCTGATTTACGCCATGCCATTTTTGTACACGTGCAGTTTGAAACGAGTCAATTTCAGTTTTTTGCGTCAGAAAACGAATTTTAAAAAAAATACAAAACGTGTCTCTATTCTTTAAGACTAACAGCTCGCTAAGAAATTTCGAGCTTTTCTGATTGATTTTCGACTGGTTTCAAACTAATTAGATTCAGACTCATTCATAAAGCGCTGTAGGTGGAGCAGCGTCCGTATCCTCCCGTTGACGTACCAGCTCCCGACATTCCCCATGCGCCGCTGGAACAAACCCGATGCGTGTGTGCTCGAGAGAGTGATGAGGGGAAGGGACGTTTCGCGGAGTCGACGTCTTCCTCGGAGCCACGCGGCGCGTCCGGAGAGCCACGCTCCGCCGGGCGCCGCGCGCCCCGCGCCGGTCTGGGCCGCCGGCGCGGCGTCTCCTCTTCTGGCGCCGCTTCCCGCTCCTCCCCGCGCGGGCGCGGGCGTGGGCGTCGGCGCGGGCGTCCCGCTCTCAGCGCCCGGCGGCGCCCGGGCGGCCGCCGCCGTCCTCGTCGTCGCTACCCCCGGCGCCGCCCCGCTCGCCCGCCGTCGCCGTCGCCGCTGCCGCCTGCTCCTCCTTCACCTCCTCCGGCGCAACGGCCTCTGGGGCGCAGGGGTCCCCGCTTCAGGCGGAGGCGAGCTGCCGCCACACGGCGGCGCTGTGTCACATGGAGGACATGTACGGCCAGCTGAAGCTGGAGCCCGACAGCAGCATGTCGCGGATGAGCGTCTCGATCGGCGTCTTGCCCACCAGCCGCACGAAGAACAGCTGCTCGATCACCTGCGCAATGAACAGAGCGCGCGCTCGTCAAACCTTCCTTGCGGACGCCGCCAGCGGCGCTTGAGGGCGAGGAAGGGAGAAAGTGAAACGGGTAGAGGTGGTGGTAGAGAAGGATGGAGTGAAGAACTTTGCTCTGAATGATGCTTGGAAGAGGCATGGGAAGATGTAGGAGGAATACAAAAGATATAAATGGGCGAGGGCAGAAAACTAAAAACTGTTGAAGAACGTGCTAGGATAGAACCAGAGTAAAACACACTATCAAATAAAGATAAAAGTTCATGGAACAAAGAAGGGAGTAGGAGAGAGGAAGGGGTGATTATGAAACGGGATAAAGTTAGAAAGAGAGCAGTGAAGGGTCACAGGAAGTGGAGCACCTACATACATTGTCAAAAGACGTTCCATTAGGCACTTGATGAATGACTTGCATACGCAGATGGATTTTAAATATTCCAGATAGGTATTGCTCGACTCGTGAATAATCAAATAAGCCGCGGCTAAGTAATGTACAGCTGCGTTATGAGAAGGGTTTGCTGAAATAAATGACTAGCAAGAAATGTTTTATACTGCCTTATCGCGTTTTCTGCGTCAGGTGCAGCCTTCAACAGAGCAAACTAAGGCGCTTAATTTATAATTTGCTGAGAAACAAGGAGGAGCGCAAAGGTATTTAGAGGTTGTAATACATCACTCAAGAAAAAAAAGCGGGACAAAAACTAAGGTTTGTACATGCTGTTAGTGTACTGAATATATTTAAAATGTATTTCCAAATAGTTTATTTCTTACAGTCCCGTAAAAAAAAGCTGGAGTCGCATACTATATAGACACAACCGTGCACAGAATGTTAGAAGAAACCAACTTGTTGTAAGAGCAGAGCAGTCGTCACAGTCGAGTGAAATGTCATACGTTTTGCTAACAGAATCGTGAAAATGAGTTGGGCAATTCCCGACTTATCTCGTTAAACCGCTGAGTCAACGCATCTCATTAGCGCGTTGCCTCTCCTGTGTGTGGGAACTCGACGCCGATTGTTTGCCGCGCGCGGAGGGTCGGCTCCCGCGCACATGTGCATTCGCAGGGCGGCGGTTCTCACCTGTGAGGAAACGGTGCGCAGCGACGGCAGGCGCAGAAGCAGCTTGCCGAAGCGCGTGGGCTGGTTCGGGTACTGCGTGCGGCAGTACTCCTCCAGCGCGCACTGCGACTTCTCCTGGAGGCTCTCGATGTGCGCCACGTCCGACAGCCCGCACGCATCTGCAACAGAGAGGACGAAACACTCACTCAACCGCGTGCCTTTTAAATGTTTTGATTACAAAGCGCGCTGGGTTTTTAGAAAGAAATGTGTGAAAATACGAATGAGTTGTGGTTTTTCACAAGACAGTCAATAAAAGAACAGTAGGCATTTCTGATACTATTAAAAGCACAATATCGGGGAGACATACTGGTCTTGAATACTAGCTTGTCTCAAAGAAATAAAATAGATCAATGGATTTACTTATAAGGCGTGCTTATCTTGGAGTTCGTCACTTTCCATACTGAACACACGACGCCTGTGACTTTTTTTTATCAATAATATTTGACTTAAATTAACAATGTTCAAACGAAATGAAATTTATACTAATTTATACATCTTTGTAATGCAAATTAAGACTGCAATCGCACGACACTTGTTATTTTTATCGAGTCGCGATTCATTATTAGCACTAAAATATAAACTAAATATGTGGATATTTATAGCAATGTCAATACATAACGGGCTTCGGTCTGTAATCGCACATTTTGTAGGATACAGCTACTGCTTTGGGGAGAGTGTGGGTGTATCGTGAAGACAATTACAGCTCGTTGTGCAAGCGAATCACGCCGCATCCATGCTCCATAGAATCCAACGGCTCTGGATGACTCAACGTAATGCAACAACACCACGCGTCGGCCACGACACAAAACGCGATAAAAGGCGACTAACCAGTGTATCACATGGTGCAGAGAAGAACGTTCGCGTAGTAACCCAAACTTCACTTGCTTCCACAGATGAAATACTCGACACCGCATTGCACTCCACTAGCACTCGAGCAGAAAGAAACCTTTGAACGCTCCTAACCCTTGCCATCCGTATGGCCTCGCTCCCCTGACCGACGCGGCCGTCACCTGATGGCCGCTAAAGCCGCCAACTTTTCATTTCGCGGTCAGAGCGGCCGCGGGTCGCGTTCGCAGTCAGATATGTTAATTCCGCGGTCCGCCCAGGGGGGCGTTATGCCTACACCCGCGACCCCCGCGCCGGAAACCCTCGCAGTCGCCATCCCCTCACAACTCCACAAAAGGCGCGCGCCGCGCCAGGCGCCAGCTTAACTCCGGCATAATGCGGGCGAGCCTTCATTCTCCGGCGAACTTTTGTTGCTAATTTTCACTAATTAATATATGGACTCTGCGTAAATATATATAAAGAGTAAGAGAGAGAGAGAGAGCGGGCGCGGGCGCCAGAGGGGACGAAGAGACTGAACTCCTTTTAACATGTTTCGAGCGAAAACTTTTGAACTCTGGCGGCAGCTTTTAATTGCGGGTTCGGCGGTGACGAGAAGAGGCTCTTTACGGTTCTAATGAACAGAGAGACGAGAACTTGGACTGGCGGCGGTGGCGGCGGCGACGGCTCGGGTTGCTATCCGCCGGCCCGGCACTGACGGCTTATTATGCGGCCTCATCCGAAGGCTAGCAACGGCCACCCTGTCCGCCTCCGACGGCTTTCGCCGCAAGTTTGGGTCACTGACGGCTGCTTCCTTCGGGGCGCGCCCCGGGTTCACAGAGTTGCTTTCAACGCAGCGAGATTCCCATCTTCCCGAACTTCGGTTTTGTTGTTTTCACATAGCGTGAGGTTTTTTTTCATTTTATTTTTCGTTTCTTTCTCGCATCAACCGGGACGGTACGGGCAGGGACGGGTGATTATTCGTGGAACGCAAAGTACTGGCTTTTAAAGGGTTTCAGAAGGAGACGGCTATTTGATTACTTTTGCGAGAAACTTCCTCGTACGGGAAGTTCTGGTAATGACGAAGAAGTGGGCCGTGCAGGAAGACTTGATCTTTATAGCGGAGGTGATGGGCTTTTTTCGATGCATCGGGATGCACTAAACAGACGGGATACATTCGTTCCAAGCTACCGGCGCGACGTTAACGTTCGGGGCACCGAAAGTAATGAGCGTGGGACGGTAAGCGCTAGAGAAAATCGACGGCTTTCGGAAGCGGTAACCTCTTCGGCGGGGGCGTGCGGTGTGGAAACGCGTTCGCCGGCGCGCTCGGCCGCCAAAGCGTAACTAAGCTCATCGTTTCCAAAGAGCCGTGACCGAGAGGTTCCGAAGGACAGCGTCGTTCCAGGAATACGTTTTCCAATCCGTGCAAAATCCAATTAGCCTTCAGACGCCGACACTTGTCGTTCCGCACGATATGTTTCCTCCGAAGCGCTGGAGCAACATACGCAACGCACTGTCCACAGAGGTCGAACACAAGGTGCGAAATCCGAGTGAACGGATGGAAGAAGAGGAAGCGACCGAGGACAGAAGAAGGGCACCTGGCAGAGGAGCGTCAATTGGGACAACGAGCGGACGCGCCCGGGACGATAAATGGGAACAGGAGGAAGCGATCGCGTTGCAGAAGGGAGACGCCGTCGTCGGTGCAGAGGGGACACAAGAACACGTAGGAGCCGAGCCGCTCATCAGCCGCGGGATCCAGTAAGAAGCGGAACGAGGATCCTGGGCGAAGCGAAGGCGCGAGCGCCGTCTTCCACTTAAGAGCGCGCTAATTGTTCACACGGCCAGCTGTGGGCTCCAGCTGCTTGCGAAACGACGCGTCGCGAGGCGTCGCGACGCGCGTCCTCCTCTCGCTTTTGCTGAGGCGCTCGCCCGCCACCACAAAAACCGTTGTTGCCGCTGTCGCCGCCGCTACGTCGGCCCTGTGCTGCCAAGGCTGTTGCTAAGAATAGGCGCCGAAGGGCAGCGTGCTTCATTCTCGTATTTACGCCCGAATGACATCAGCCGAATCCGCCCCCTGTCGCCGCGCGCTGCGACAAAGATCCACGTCCATCAGTGGGGCAACTCGTGCGATTGTGGCGAGAGATCGTGCCTCGTGTCCGTCGTTGGCTGAAATCCTCGGCCACTGGGAACGGAAGGTTTGACACTGAACGTTTCTAGCTATATTTTACCTTATTCTCCATCACTAAAAATTTCATTAACAATTTATCATGAATATGTCCGCTCAATATGGATTAACCTATTTAGGCCGCTGTAATGAAGCGCAGAAATTTTCATAGCATGTAAGATAAACGTTATTCATTACACGTATTTAATTCTATATATCAATCATACTGAAAACCTATTTATTTACCTGTACATATATATTAGTCTGTTGATTGAAGTACGGTAGATGCTCTCTATCGCGGATTTCCAGAACTCTTATCATCTGACACATCACAGTGTCAAAGTATGAATTCCAAAACGTAAAAGAAAAATTGTTTATATGGATAATAGATGTAGGAACATTACTCCTTCAACTTAGCTTCGAGCAGAAATTCTGAATAAACGTGGCCGTAATGACATAACTGTTATTTTCGCCGTTTTCTTGACTTTGCACGGCAGTATTCACAGACTGCCTCCACCTTTCTTCAACCCACATTTGGCGGCTCCATCACGTCGTCGATCGTCAGATCGCTCTTTTTCCTCGTGGACGCGCCGCCGCCGACGGCCGCCTCCGCCCCGCGCTCCGCCGGAGTCCCTTGCTCAATCGACGCTGCTGTCGTCGTTTTTGCGCTGCTATAAACCTGCTATGACGTACGAACTACCAAGACAAATTGCTACAAGTTGAGAGGCCGCCGCGAACGCCGCCACCGCCCCTCGATGCGTGCACCAGGGGCGCCTCCCGGTGGCAGGGGTGGCGCCACCCTCCGACGCAGACGGCCCCAAACACACACGAGGCCTCCGTGAATTTGGAAGGAATCCGACAGTTCGCGCAGATTCCTTGCGAGATTTGTCTGGCGCCGTGTATTTTTGTAGACACGGTGAGTTTTAAAAGTTGTTCGGATGCTTAGGTTTATAACAAAATAAATGAAATTATGCGTGCTGGAAAATGAAGACATAATCATGAGTTGACGTTATAATTATGTTGGTTGTAAAGTAGGTAAAGTAAAAATGCAGTGTTTTCTCAATATCGTGGGTTACTATTGAAGTCTGAGAGTTTTGGTTGGAGTTCCATTTGAAGCACAAATAAATTACTAGATATTGTTGTCTTAGAAGTTAATATTATAAATTATGAGATGTAACTTCTTCGGATTTCGTTTACAGTTAAAAAATGAAGCAGTGTCACCCCTTATTGAGACTAAGAAAGTCTTCTTTTCAAATGCACGAGACTACGTAAGCTGTTCTATCGCTACAAGAAGACGGGCTCACCCTGCAAATCGGCACCGATTGTGTTTCGAGTTGTGGCTGCCTATTTTCCCTGTCGACGGGCGAGTCTCGCAATTAACCGACAGGCAGGGACGGCGCTTTAGTGCCCGAGATTCGATCGTCATACGAAATCACATTCGTGTTATGCAAGCGCCATCTAAGACGCATACAAATGTTCCACGAATAAAAACCCTAAGGACGACCGCCGCATTTACATCACACTGCGCAGATACCGGGCGTAGTTCCTTTTTTAACGATCATTGTTCCTTCTTGAGCATTAGGAGTAATAAACAGGTTCTTGTGCATACAGGTTTCAACGCGTGGACAACTCATGGAGATCTATCTTCGCTGCAATGCTGCCGTTAAGAAAATAATACGCAGATATAAAGACGAATTACTCGGTATGAAAACGCAACCCGCTACTTCGCATGTATCTGGAGAGGATGACGTCGGCAGATGTAGCAATCTGAAATCCAAGCGACGCGATATGGCGGCGTTCCAAGTGGCGCGGCATCTTCTAGCGAGCGCGTCGTTATCGCTCGGCACAGCGAATCGTCAGGGCGACGAGCGGTTTCCCTGGAATCCGCCCGCCAACCGTTCGCTCACGCCAGCGCGGACCTCGCCGCCATTTCCCGAAAATACGGCCCGACGCATCCAAACGCGAAGGACGGTACCGCAGACCTGGGACTTCCAAGAGCGCGGCGAAGATCGAGAGAGGGAAGCGACGAACGTGAGAAAAAAAATTATGGTTTGATTGATTAGTGATTCCTAGCGCGTTAACTGCAATAGTCACATAAGTGTGTGTGCATTATAGCTGTGTTCTTCGCCGGCTGAATGATGAGATCCGGCATCGACATACACGTCCGCTCGCAGCGGTATCCCCAAATAGGCATCGCCCACCAACGGGGTACCGCCCCTGTCGGAACAAGCTTGAAGCGCCACACTGGTCTCCCGACTCGCGTGGTAGTGTAGTGCATGTAACTGTGAAAGGGGTGAGGATAGGACAAGGAAGAGGAAGATCGCGCGCGTCTCGCGCCCCGTCGGTTAGGGCATTCCGGCACTCGCCTGGTGTTGATTGGAGAAACCACCGATCAGAGCAGCCAGCCGTTTGAAAAACTATCGAGATATACCACATCGCAAGCGGTCGAGCTGCAATTCCGCGTCCGTTCAGGTTCGCGAAATAAAAGTGTGCGGGCGGGAAAGTAATGGCCGCGCGACCAGCGCGCCTAAACCAGCGCGACGCGGCGGTGCGAGGCGGAAGGGGTTTGCGCGATGGGCCGTGAAGAGCAAGCTCGCGCGACACGCACTTTCGCCCGCGCGATTTTCGAAATGAAATAAAAGACGAGAAGCGTTTGCCGAGAGGCCGCGCAACACGCAATCGCCGACAATCCAACCACCACCACCACCACCATCGTGCTCAGGCGTGCGGACGACTCGTCAGAGGGGTAAAAAAAAAAAAGTGGCGGGTGGAACCAACCCCGAGTCGCGCCTTAGTCAGCGCTGGCTACCGCCCAGCGCGCCGCTCGGGCCGATCGTAAATTGAATATAATACACAGCGTTCACCTGCATAACAAATTGAAATATCGCCCACCCGCCCCGCGCGCCCGCGGGCGGCCTCCGCGCCGCGCCGGTGACTCGTTCACGCTCTGATTTAGAGCCCCCGACGCTGCTAGCGATGCCGCCGCCGCAACAGGTCCATTACATCTCGATTCATCTCGATACGAGGGAGCGACCGCCGCGGCCGACTCACTCGGCGCGGCCATGTTGGCGGGCGAGTGCAGTTGTTTGTGTATTCCTAAATATTTCTAATCTAGGGGTCTGTTTTTTCTGGAAATGATTATACCAACAATTTTGTTCGTTGCTGTGTTTTAACAATCTAACTTGATTAAATTTGTTTTCAGTACGAAGATAAATAATGCACATTACGTACACGGTGAAATACATTAATGAAAACATTAATGCATTTAAAGACGACGTCAAATCACTGCAGTGACAAAATACACATTCGTACAAAATATTTTTTCTGATAAAATATCATTAATTTGTTAATTCTTAGTGGCGTTTAAACGTCTTTCGACCTTCGCGAAACTTACGTTGCCAATTTAATTTTCTGTGTATCAAAATTATTGGCATGAATTAATGTAAATGCCAGGAATATGGAGGAACCATATTGCTGCCAGAGACCCTCGACGGGGGATCACAGGTTTTCGTCCGGCGCCTGCGACGCAGGAAGATCAATTTCCTCTCCGCGCTTGGAGCGGGCTTCCACGACAAGCAGTGAGTGAATTAGGGGGACGCGGCGCTCGTATGTTCGTGCGTTGACAGGACACGACTTCGGCCGACAGGCCCGCGACGTGTCACGAAACCATGAATCTGGGTGAGGATTAAGCAGGTAGTAATACGTGCAGAGGAGTTATGAATTATAACTATATCGGGAAAGGTGACCGAACCGGAATGTTCAGCGCCAAATATTCTCTTCCAGGATTCAGCGATGCGTTGGAAATTGATTGTAAAGGGCTGTGTACTGCTGAAACGTGCAGTTCATTACATTTTGAAAAACGTTAAAAATCCAATTGATTACCCTGTAACATGTTACGTTTTCTTCCTGGTTTGTTACTCGTACTAATTCAACAGCCTTACGCGAACGTAATTCAAGAGCAAGCGAAGAATACTAAATTAATTACACCAGAAATTTGTGTAAGGAATGAAGGCAGCTGCAACTTCTTGTAGGAACTCGTCATTTTTTTATAACTTCTAGTTTGTCAACAGTACTGCGTCAGTGTAAACTGGCCGATGAAATCATTGCACACCAGCTGGAGGAGCTTGGTGAACCACACCAGAATGTTTTCATGTAGAGATAAATGCCCTAGCAAGGTCACGTTTTAATGCTGCTCGGGTAGAAAATTTTACTCGTTTCGGGGAAGCCCTTCAGAAGACTAAAGAACATTAGGATAAGATATGTGGATAAAGATCGCGAATAAAACTATTTTTATAAATACCATTGTAATTCAGTTGAAAGAAAATCCCACTGGTACAACTGATTTTAAAATTATAAAAGTGAATGATCATTTGAATCGAAGCTCATCTAAACCAAGATCTTCTGCACAGCGCAAACGAGCACTCCTGCACAATGCGGAGCATCACGCAAGCAACGGAGTTTGGTCACAGCTTGCGGGTGCCCATTTCTCGCAGCGGGTCTGGCTTGGCCTGGCACGTACGTGCGCAGGCCAGGCACTGACTCGCAGAAAACGGCCGCATGATTGATACACCTGTCGGCGGACGCACAGAGGCCGCGGCGACGGGACGGCGCCGCCACATGACAGGCCGACAGCCCTGTCCGACTTGGGCTATCACGTTACATGCGGCGACCGCAATTCGCCTCAGACAATACGGATGAATTAGAAAAAACACACGGCCTAACAAAGTATGAGCTCTTTAAAATATTCTGAACTTCAATTCCGTAATTTCCTCTATACCTTCATTTAAATAATAATAATAAAAATAATAATTCCCGAGAATGAAATTTGCTTAAGCGAAATAACTGAAATCGCCCTGGTTGAATTGCGGCTATATCAGATAATACGTCATTTACTTTGTTATATTTAAAAGTGGGCTTACGAAGAATTTATCGAATATTAACGCAATATTAATGTACTATTTAATACACGAATTTTTTCTATAGAACAGGTAGAATAACAATATTTTTAAAAATAAGGAAGAACAGAGAGGATTTGAACGTCCTATTCTCACAAATCTCACAATAAAGATCACTTTGTGTCCAAACCTGATGATACACGCGTAACGGGACTCTCGGACACGTATCCCAAAAACCCACACTGCGTAACACACACATTTCAATGGTCAGAACAAAATTGCAAATTGGCTTAAGATGTTACTCATGGGTCACCTAGGATAGTTCAAATAGTTAAGTATTTAAAGAAAATCTCTGAATAAAAATGTGGCAGTTCGTTATTTTAATCAACATATATAACACATAAATTACAAGAACTCAAGACAAGAATGTTTAAAGTAAACAAGAACTTGGAATTTTCTACACTACAGGTATGAATGACACTTGCGCATTAGCAGATTTTTATTGATATTTCTAATATTTGAGTCACATGTAATCAGCAGGTACATTATACATATACTATATGTATATATATGAGAGATTACACAAGGGGAGCTTATCCAACTCTATTGTAGCTAAAATAATATTTCGAGATTTTCTACGCTACCGTTACGAACCACGCTCTTACACGAGCTTATTTTTTGTACCAATCATGAAGTCCGTCACACAGTTGATTCTAGAGTCGGGTGAGTTTGAAATCAACATAGGCGCGTGCGGCAACTTGTAAGGGCGGGAGCGTCTCCGCCGAAGAGGCCGCGGCTTCCAGGCATCCGGGCTCTCCGACCGCGAATCCTACTTTCCCCGGGAGGCACGGGCACCTCGCCGCTTCCGTAGAAAGGGAGACACGCTGTGCCCATGCCCAGCGCATATGGAAACCTGCTTATCCGGTTCTGTGAAATATCGGCGGAATTTCTAACGCCTACTCCGTAGTCAAACAGTCTTGTTCGTTGGTAAATGCGTGCATCATTTTTTGTTAGGAAGGAGAGTGTGTCAAATAAGACAGCTTTGCGGAATAGAAAATACGACACTGCTGGATGGTTTTTCATACATTTGTGAGTCAATTTTCTTTATTTATAAATATTTGACTTGAGACTTGTTTAACATGGAATATTCTGTCAAAACGGTGTGACCAATCTTTGACAGTTCAATGTAAGCTTTGCAGCGGTAAAAGAAAAACTCGTACTCCAATTGCATTTCTAGTGTCCTGTTCCTGGGCATTGCTACATTTCAGATCTCCTTTTCGACATAAAGCATTCTCATTCGGAATATATAAATACGCATGACAAATACGTTAGAACCTGTTGATGCTGATAGAGCTTTTAAATCAAACGGATTCGCTGATTCAGTATCCATAAAGAGATCACCTTTCAGCCAGGAACCAGCCATCCATATGTGTGCTGATCTCTTACAGTTTCAGTCAACCAGAATGCTTAATGGGCACAAGCGTTGCGTAATACAATATCACTGTGGCCTCTATCCTACGTGCCTCTTGCGAATCAGAGCTCTCTCTCTCTGGCGTATCAATACCCGCGAATTCTACGGCGGGCGGCCGAATGCGCTCTGCCCATTCGCACGTGTGCCGCACGCACGCCTCACACACGCTCTACTCACACACAGCACGCGTCTAATGCATCGCAGCTCGCGGGACCTCGCGTTCATTACAGCGAAGAGGAGGAGGAGGAGGAGGTTCGTTGTTTTCCAGAGGGGGCCACGTTTCATCATCGCAGAGAGAACACCCGTCCCGCGAGGCGACCGCCACTTCCTCTCCGCCCCGCCCCCGCGCCCGGATAACGGGAAGGGGCTCGTGCTCCAGCCGGATCATCCGGTGAATCACACAGGTGGCCGCCGCCGCCGCTCAGCCCTCGCTGCTCTCCCCGCCCCCGCCGCGTTTCCCGCTTCGGTCACGGACGGCCACGGCCGCCGCCGACGCGCCCGCACGGGCCCTCCGCTCGCCCCGATTCGCGGCCCTGGCCTCCGCCCACCAAGCGCACCGTGCACACTAAAATAGTTTTTGGAATTATTTGTTGTTCAGTGGTGGCTTTCAAGCACGAAGGCGCCATGTGCAGGTGGTATGGCCAAACTGACGAAATATGAAAATCGTGTTGTCACAGAAGGTTTGATTCGACTGAAGCATATTTCATACGCCAAGTCGTATGTATAGTTTTTTCAGTCATATTTTCTGAGAGAAAAAGAAATTGCAAAACCTAATTTTGCATGTTGCCTTTTACTGGGGGTAACTCATTTTCTAAAACAAATTTCTCTGACTTTTCCCGGTTTTCCAGAGCGTTTTTAATACATTTTTCATTGATGTTTGAAAATATTCGTTCTATTAAAAGAAATTATTAATACAAGCCCGAATTAATTTGAGAGCTGATTTCACTGTGAGAAAGAATAAATTAATAAACTCCAATCAATTGAAATTGAGCAAAAAATACTGTACTATTTATTTCGGAATAATATTTAGTTTTACAACCATCCCAAAATTTTCCCAGACTTCTAATGATACTTCCAGAAAATCACTTATATTTCCCTGACTTTTCCAGCGCAATGAAATTCCCTGATTTTTCCCGGTTTTCCAAAAGGCGGCCACCCTGTTTTACTTTTCGATTTAATAAGATCAAAATAGAACGGGAAGTTGTGAATATTAAACAATTTGTATAATGGATACAGCTGTTTAAATTAATTTTTTTTTAAAAATCGCTCGCAGGGAACGACTTCCATCCCCGATTCAGAATTTCTCCTGATGAAGCACGTGTAGCCCGGTCATTGAGGCCAGCGTTATCTCGCGGCGGGGTCCCGCGCGCGCCGGCTGCGCGCCGGCGCCAGAAGGGCCCAGTCCACGCGGCTCCTCCCACGCAGCTCCGGCCCCGGAAATGACGCGCGAGCACCTGCTTCCTGGGAGGAAATCCGAGCCAGCCTGTTTCCTGACGGACGCTCAAGCTCACGGGCGAGAAAGACACGTGTAAGTCTCTCGTGTGGGTGCACAGTTAATTACAAGCAGTGTTGCCTTTCGGGATGTGTATATCGTGGTAAATCATGTAGAGTTGTACATTTCGATTATTTGAATGCATTCAATAACTATTATAAGATACGTAATGGAAACGGGAGGCCTCGTGGTTAGCGGGCTCGCTTTCCACTATGCGACCGCCGGTTCGAGTTCTGGTCGAGGCAGGACTATTGTGTGCCTTCTCCTTGAATGTCCCAGATTATGTTACTGTGTGACGATGAGAAAATTCCCTTCTGTGGTTGAGAAGACCGGAATACGGCGTGGGGATGTCTACGTGCTAACCACACGTGCCCCCTTAACCCATGGCCGCGAGGCAGGGACGTCGCGCCTGAGCCCGTTCACGGGCTGTCGCGCTAAGTACATACATACAAAGGAAACTGGGTAATACTCTATAAGGGAAAAGAGGCGTATTTAAAACAATTTTTGATTTTTAAACTGCAGTATGCAAACATTTTTGTGCATGTGCATTATCATAATTTGTGGTCATGATTAATGTCGAGAAAATAGTATGTTCAAGTGAGGCATACACTCGTAAATTGGCATGAAGTATGTTGTAGGTATAATCCAGCGTATACTGGTGAATAACTGGAATTGGTGAATACATTTAGCACTCTCTTCACACATTGCCTTCGAATGAACACTCCCAGTTCCAAGCCACACGATTTCGTCCCCCCGAATCCCAACGAAGTTACTTTCCCGTGCACGAAGCACATCCTTTCTCGTCGACCGGTTCCGAACTGTTTCCGCGTAGCACGTCCCTAGTACACTTTCTTTCTCCAACATCCAAATCGGCCCCGCAGAAGAGAACGGTGCCCGCGGCGGCGGCGGCAGTCTTCACGGACGACAAGCAGAGGGCGGTTGCACGGCGCGGCGGGCAGTCATGCGCGACGTCCGCCGTGGCCTCCCTTCCCTGCAGGTTAATTCGGACACACGCCTGCGGTCCCGGTACACGCGCGCCCCCGCCCCGCCTCCGCCTCTTCCTCCTTCGCCCCTCCCGCGGGCGGCGGCCGCTGTGTTGGTTTTGCAGCGCGCGTAATTGCTACCCACGCGGCCGCGCGCCCAAAGGTTTGACCGATCTAATTCAGAATTTTCCGGGCGGTGTTTCGGTGATAAATCAGTGGTTTTGAAAATATTTCATTGCATTAGATGGATAAATGGATGTTTTTGGATGCTGCGTTTCGGAGCATTTTTTTCTTTCCGTAGCCGGGAAGTAAAATTCAAACTCATTACATTCGATTCGTTGCATTTAGGGTATAAAAAAGGGTTTCAACAGCAGTTATCATACACAGAAATTTCATGATCTCGTTATAATTAAATGGATTCCCTAATCAGCTTCGGAATATTTTATTTTAGAACAACCCTTGGCGTAAGTGCACAAAAATGGTCATAAAACGTTGATGAAATTCATTTCAGTAATGCATTTTTGGTGGCATTTTTATCGTACATAAGATAATTTCTACTTTTTTCTACTTCACACTAATGAAACTATTCATTATCAACAAGAAAAGAAGAGAAAAAAGTTTATTCTTGCCACTTAAAAAAGTTGGCCGCCATCCGACGTTAAGTGTACAGGTTACAAGTGGTGCCTAGCTACAGCTGGCCGCGCTTCAAAGAAACGCAGCCACCTGGTGGGCATCACTGTGGAGGCGTGTGTTTGATCGCTTGGGAATCCATACAGAGTTGCAAATGGGCGCAAATGCTGCTAAACACCAAAACTGTGTGCGTTAACTAGCAGATTTTGGGCGAATCGGTTTACACAGATGCGTTCAGAAAGCAACATGACTTTCACGAGGCCCTCTAAACGCAATGCAAGCTTTGAAACGGGCCGCTCCTCCCACGCGAAAAATCCCGATCCCACAGGTGTTCTTCTCAGGCGTTCCCGTTGCCAGAGCAATCATCTCAACCAGCTTGTGCGTACGGTGCCAAGGGTCGAACCGTGAATTTTCGCAGTTGGTGTCCAACAAACACGAGGCATTGCATCCCAGGTGTTTTGAATACAGACACACAAGAAACGTTAACCCGCTTGTGTCAAGTTTGTCATCAACATCTTCTCCGAACCATATCTTGCCGGTTTTTATGTCGATGAAGGGTTCCACAACTGGAAGACATGCACAGTGGATTATCAGCTGTTCGGTTTCCTTTACGTAATGGAGAGAGAAGAGGAAGCGGTGATGTGTCATTCCCGCAGCTGCAGATCTCTTCGTACACAGATCCGAAAAGCGAAACGTCATTGTTTCTGCTCCATGCGGTCTTACGTCTTGAGTTCTTTTCCTGTTCTTCTTTCAGACAGCTTTTGTACTTGCGCACGTCGTTCGCCGAAATGTGTCCATCGTGTCAGCCACTGCCACTTGTTCGTGATCTTCCCGTGGGAGGTCGCATTGTCTAAGCGAGGGCGAGAGAGACGTGTGTAAATAAACGGTACCGTAGGTTGAGGGCTCTTTTAACGAAGGAAACACCGACGACAGACCAAGAACGTTTTCTTTAATTGTATGACCCATTCACTTGTTAAAGAATGTGACATTTAGCGGAGCTTCATGGGATCCGTTATTTTAAGCAACTGTATGTAACTCTGTATCGTGCGAAGTTTTTCATGATGAAATTGTGGATTTCAACATGATGAACTTAACGTCCTGAAAGGGTTGCATTATTATAAAAGAATAACAGTGATTTCGCGTGTACACATATCTTGATTGTTGCGTAGAGAAGCCACGCAGCTGATCGTAATTAGTACTCTTGGTCACGTAACATTAATGGCCAAACTGGTAGGAGGGACGAATGCGTGTCGTATGCCAGGTCAAGTTTTAAACTGGTTTCGTTTATCAGGCAATCTAGTGCATAGAGGAATCCGGTTTCCTGGTTGCACTGAGTGCTTCTCTGCGCCCACGCAATGTCATGCGTCCGTCCAACAGCACTGCGTGATCTTCATATCTTGACATCTCGAGCGCGAAGTTATGGCAGGCTGCCAGGTACCTGGGCTAGGCGGAAACAGCTACCAGCAACGGACCTGCATTAGTGATAATGGGACATTTATTACTTTCATTGCTGAATGCATCCAGTTAGTCTGAGTTTAAAAACCAACTCTAGGGTGCAAGTTTCGAAGTTTTAATTGTTAATGATTCAATGAGATCATTTCGTTTGGCTCTTAGGAGTGATGCAGAATTTATTTCAGACCTCCTAAACTTAACAAGTATTTCTGTACTTTAAGCATTAAAATATAAATCGTAGAAGATAAAGTACAGATAGCTGTTTATTTGCAATATTATCGAGGTAATTTTTTAAATCTTCAAAGAAATCATTGAAATACAACTACAGCTCACATCCAAGCCGGCATAAAAACCTAATACAATGGATGTAAGTCAGATGTTCATCAGTTCAGATTTCCATCAGACACGCGTAGAATGCATAGCATAGCAAGTGGCGGGCTCTCTGCCCCTTCACTGAAGAAACTTGTATTTCACCCGTGCCGCCATCGCCGCTGCGTGTGATTCAGCGCATCGAGGCGAGGGCCGGGCGCATCTTAAGCGAGCCGTTGCCTTGTACCCCGTCGCCAGGGAGGGATCCGCCCGCTCGCCCTCTCACCAGTACCCACCCCACCCCGCCTGCTCGTTGGAAGGCCTCCGCGGCGGAGAGACGGACCTGCGGGGCGTCGAGTCACGCTGCGGCACGGCGCGGCGCGGCGGCGCGCGGGGCGACGCGACGGCGGGGGACGACCGCCCAAGCCGCCGCCGCCGCCCCCTCCTGCTCCGAGACAAAGCGCGACTCGGCGGCGTCACACTAATTGTGGCCCCGCCGCGCCGCGCCGCCCGCCCGCATCCGAGGCCCCGCCGCCGATCAACGAAGCCCTCCTTGGCCGCCGCCGTTGCCGGCGCCGTCGCTTCGCCTGCCCGCTCGTCCGTCCGTTCGTCTGTTTACTTATTTAATAAGCGGAGCAGCGGCCAAACGAGGCTACCGTCGCCACGGCGCCGCCGCCCCAATCCAGCCTCCTCCGCCACGATTAATAACAATCAGCTGTCGTCATCAGCGGCGTGGCTCTAGGTTGCTGCGCATCCCTTTACGCCGTCCTCGTACACACATTTGCCTAAAAAGGCTCTCCGGAGGCCTCCAAACGCTCGCCCGCCAAGGTCGTCGGCGACCGACAGGCGAGACCGCGCTGCAGGCGAGCGTTAATTTACGGCGCGAACGAAGGAGAATGGGTGTCAGGCCCCGACCATTTTTTTAGGAGGTAAGTAGAAGTGCCACGCAGGAATTCCAAATCGAAGGGGTCGTAAAAGAAGACCTCATCAGCGGAAGGTCGCGTAAGAAAACACAACGAATTGCACTAAAAGGATCGTTCATCATTGGAGAGTAATATTATTCGCGAGAATGCAGGCACACCAGAACTGTCATATGCTTTTCAGAGTTCGCGACCCACGGTGTTGAGTGAAAGAATCTGCCAAATGAGTCTGTAAATCTGTCGCCGTTCAGGGAGGCCACCTTATTCCCTGGAATGGTTGAAGACAACCTGACAATGTAATTCTTGACAATTTGTAATTGGGTTTGACGATTTGACCTTCCTTTATTCCGGGAAGTGACAAAGAAAGTCAGTAAGCGATGTCGAAGGCCATTATTAGGAAGCAGCAAATCACTGAACTTCAATTAGTTACGTCAAATATCCCTGGATTGCACCTTAAATAATTTTACGGAAACTATAAAATTAGTTCCACAAAATATTAAAAACGGGGAAAATATTCAAAGTAAAAATATAAATAAAGCAACGAAAACTCAAAATCAAATAAAATAGTCTATTCGACAGTTATTAAATTTCACAGTAGAGTGATGTAGAGATCAAGTAACGTTAATCATGAACATGCAACTGTTCCAGTGAATTAATATGAATAATTATGCTATTTACCAAGCAAAATAAAAATGGTAATCTGGCTTTTCCATATGGTGATCTTTCCCGTACATCTTACTAATTTACGGACGTTCTTCTAAGCAGATCGGGAGAGGATAAGATGCGGGCTGTATCAACACAACTGCCGCCGGGCGACCGGTCGGGCGTTCGCTGCCCCAGCGGCGCGGCGCCGCCTCGGCCTGTGACGCTCGAAATACGCGAAAAACGCATTTGCGCGCGCTCGCGGGGGCCAAATAAGTGAAACCTGTCGGCGCGCTGACTCATCAACGCGAATAAAAGGAGACGTTTCTGCGCGTTGTTTGTCCTGGTGGCGGCGGCGGCGGGTAGCGGGTTCCGAGCGGCGAGTTCAGCGCCCCGCCAGGGGGCAGCGGGTAGCGGACGAGGTCGCTGCGCTCTCCGTGACCTGGTGCAGGCTCCGCTCGCTGCTGCATGCGTCGTCTTTGATGGATTCCCGAACGGTCGATTTTGCTCATGAATCGAAGGTGGGTCAGGAAATGTTCCTCCTATTATATTGTGATTTTTACTTAGCTGCCTCTCATGGCCCTGTGGCCACGATGGATTGTGACACGGCATTTCGCGTCTTTCTCGGTCGTGCCGCTAGATGCTGCATGATCACAAGCACTGCTTTATACGGTGGCGATCATGCGATATCTAGCGGTAGGACTGAGAAAAATGGGAAATACCATGACGTACTCCATCGTGAAGACGGGTCTTGAGGGACGAAGATAAAAAAAACGCACTATCGTTGGATGTATCAGTAGTTATACACTGTAATGCGATTTTAAGGATTCATATAATAAAAAAATGTTGAAGTTTAAGCTTTTAGTTTGTTTCATGAAATGTGAAAGCGTCTTTGTTCTCTTCGCCAGGACTGCTGCAAGTGCATAAATAGGAATAAAAAGTTACGAACGGTGGTAATGTCGAAGAGTTGGCAGATTAATCATTTACACGCACACTCAAAAGGCATATCCGAGGTAAATCGAGCGATGGGAAGGCAAGTGTGAAAGAGATGTTTCTGATTTTGAAATGAGTCAGATTTCGATTTTTTTATACAACAACTTTGATTAGATGCAGTGTACGGAAGACGCCAGATTATGGAGGAGTTCGCTTGGTGCGGCGCGACCGGGAGTTACGACTCTCTAATTACCGAGTCGACTCGCGAGGGACTCGTTCGCACTCTGGGGGCCACCTCTGCGGACGGCACCCGAGTGAGCGGGCATCGGTCGATATACAATCACGGCACCGGTCCCGCCCGACAACGAACCGGATTTCCTTCATCGCCTTTTCTTATGTCTCTAACTACCACCTTTTTAACGGCATTTGTATTTTTATGGCAGCGATAAACTAGGCGTAATGACTAGTGGAGGTACATAAGAGAAGTATCTGTTTTATTGGGCGGCATATTATCTGGCGAGTCACAATTTTTACATTCCTTATTCATTAATACTACAAACACGCACGTATCAGCGTACACATGCTTAAACTTTCTCGAGCGGGGTTATAGAAAGCGTAACGAACGCGAAAAAGGCATAAACCAAAGGAGCCGGGTTCTTCGGAACGACGCGTCATAAGGAAGGAGCCTCGAGGAAAATAAAGCTTCGCAAAAAATCCAAAAGGTCCCCTGACGACCCGGCTGAGCTGGGCACGGTGCAAGGTATGGGAACAGGATTGACTTCAAGATGCATCGGCGGTTTTATGAAGAGCCTCGTACAGCGTTTCTTGTCTCAATTTTGTGGACGATAAATATTAAAGTTTTAATAAAAATTGGTCGTGAAATTTATTTTACCAAATAAATTTCCATACGGGAAACGTTAGAGAGTGAACACCTTAATTTGCGAAATAACAGGAATTTTCAGTATAAACCCATCTTGACAACGTTTGGTGATGTCATCACACTGGGAAAGCTACTTTAGAACGTCACAACACACAAATGCTCTTTCTAAAACGTTTATCTCAAATTTCTTGAGCCAAGGCGGTATGCACCTTCATATCACTAACAATTAAGAGGTTGTTAAAGTAAGAAAAGTTCGTTTCGAAATTGAAGGGAAGAATTCAACTAGTCAGTACGGCTAGTTTTTTTCTTTGCACGTTAATTCATTTGAAACATTGTGGAATGACAATGTATACTATCACTTACAGAGTTCAAATACGTGAACAATTGCCTGAACTTTTTGATAAGTTAAGTGTGAACATCACCCGCACTTATTTCAATAGGAGCGTAGTCAGGTATCGAGCATGTCAATTGCTTGCCTTTATAATTGTGCTTTAGTGACCGTCAACGGCCTGTCCGGGTTCGAAACCCGCGCGAAGGGCAGGGGCGTGGAGGTCAGCGGAGGGCGCGATCAACACCACTGCAGGCGCCGCGGCGCGGCGCGGCCGGCCCAGAGAAACGTCTTCATCCGCTAACGAGAGTCGCCGTAAGTCAGCCGCCGGCGAATTAGTGTCGCGGAATGCGGCCAGCTTGGGCATCGATCGATATATCTGGACGCGGCTGTGGCGGCGGCGGCGGTCGCGGGTCGACGGCGCCGGGCGTGCCCAATTAGGCAGCGGCGATCGTCAAATATTTCACGGGTGGACAGTGACGCATGCGGCGACCGCTGCCGCCGCGCCGGTATATACGCTGTTAATGCGTAATTTGTATACTAAGCGGCTCCATGTGTCCGGCCGCGTTAATTCCCTTTTAATCAACGCCGTGCCCGCGGCGCGATCTGCCGCCGACGTAGCGGACCTGCGGAGAGGTTCGCGCTCTCAGAAGAGATCGCGTTCAAACGATGGCGTTTCGAAAAGCAATGAGGCGAAAAGGGATTTGGGACGAAACGTTTGAGTTTTTCAGATCTTTTCTAGTACATCGACATAAAATAACTGTTATATTATATAAGGAAATTGTAGACAAAATATTCCGCACATCCGCTCTTTGCGACGAATTGAACAAAATGTTTCCACGAGAACAACAGACGAACTCCATTTAATGTACTTTTGGGCATCAACATCACCGTACTTCTCAATGATGAATTAAAAAGTGGTCGAATGTTGAGTTCGCCCTAACTACCCGGACCATATTTTACTTATTTTAGTAACACAGTGCTCAATCTTCTTACCAAATTACATTATTAAGAGTTCAAAATTCAAATTAGGCTCATTAAATAAGTATGGTTACTTTTAATTTGGTCATCACAATGATTAGTAATGTGTTCGTACAGAAGTGCTACGAAGTGGGGTAGTGTATACGAGTATATTGAGACAGTATTGTCATGAATTAAAGTGCTACGTACGTAGATAATCATGTGTTCAGTGATTCAAAAATCCGTAAATGGTGGCGGGGTTATTGCTATTATTAATTTGAAAACTATTATTATTTTAAAATAATTTTTATTTTCTTTTGTATTCGTATATAAATACCTTCAATTTTAATTTGAGTAAAATATAGCGGTCTGCCCTCATCTCTAAGAAAAACCGTACTTAATAAATATCTAAGATCAGTCACCTTTTACATTGTGTATGGACCATCAGTGTTTGGGAGTGATGGCGGAGTACAATCGGGGTTGAGTGTCGGAACACGTGCGGAGCGAGCGCTCGCACCCCGGGCCTCCAATTGAGGCGGCTGCGTGCCGGGGGCCAGTTGACGCCGCCGCCGCCGCGCAAAAGTCGCGGCCCCTCAAGTGGGGAGGAATGCGGACAGATGTTCAAATTCATTTAAACTTCTCCGGCCCGCCAGTTAAGCGAGCACGGACAGCAGCGACACGAACGGGTTGGGGGAAGGAGGTAGCAGGGAAGCAAGACGGGCGCGAACGAGCAGCTCGCTACAGAGCACGCGAGGAAGGAGGAGTGTGAAGGAAGCGAGCGTGCGAGGGGACGGGGGACCCGCCCTCCCTCCCCCCCCCACGGCTCGACCGAGGGGTCAACTCGCCTTATGTAACGCGTCAACGCTCCGGCAGCTTGCCTCCCCCGGAGATGTCAAGTGTCACAATTGTTTTATGACGGGTGGGATATTTTTTCCAAAAATAGGCCGAGCTTAACGCGCGCGACGAGTATTTTAGACGTGTTCAATTCGGGCTGATAGAACTGCTGCGGGGCGCCCGCCGGCCGGGGACTGGCGGGGTTAAGGGTCTCGGGGCCCCGGCCAAAACAGGGCCCTTAACACAGATATCTCGAAAATACGGCCGGGCAGAGTTCACGCAGCGGCTGGGGAGATTTGGAATACGGAACCGTGGCCTCCTCCTGCCCCTGGAAGAGATTTCGGACACGAAACACGTTTAGATTAAATCACAGGATATTATCTCCGAGCCACCCCTCCGGAGATGCCGCGGCGCGGCGCTTCTTAGGAAACAAAGTTGCCTCCGAAACGCGGAGTGGAGGAACTACCACAAACCCATACATTGGAATGCAGTCCGTTCCTCGTGCACGATTTATCACAGTTGGAGGATTCCTCTATATTGTTAGAGGGCAATGTGGCCTCGAGGGGTTCTCCAGACCTTCCTGGCAAGTTACGTTAGATCTCTGAACAAGTGGAAACTGCGGGGTGAATACACATACAGCCCTAAATGACTTTCCACTGAAAGTTCTTCCTGAATATCTGCACAAGAAAGAATGAGTCAAGTAGGTTACCAATACTCATATAGTTCTTATTGACAGGAAATATTCATTCGAAATGAGTTTTCATAGAAATAAAACTATGCGGATTCCCAACGATTGCGCATGTTTTCAAAAAAGGGTACCGGTTAAATACGAACCAAGACAAAAATGGGGACTCTTCGACATTATTCAGATACGTAATTGGGCCTCCTCCACGCCGCGGCAATATCACCAAGTCGATTCGAGCGCGCTCTCGCGACCGTCTCCCCGGACGCGCGGGGGAGGGGTTGGCGGTGGAGGGAGAAGGGCGGGGCGTCGCCGAGGGGCTCGGGATAAGGGCGACGCTCGAGGGCGCTCGCGAGCGAACGCAAGCACTCGGCGCGGCGCGGCGCTCACCCACCGCCGCCACTGGGTCAAGTGCATCGCGAACCCCGCCGCCGCGCCTACCGCCGAGTCGACGTCGGCGACGCGACGGACGGATGAAACAGTGACGGGTGTCGGAACACCATCTGCATATTCATTGCACTATTGATACCTCCCTTCGAAAGGGTTTCGCAAGATTCACACGCCATTTCTCATTGTGGACGTGTCGTGACAGAGCTTTTGAAACAGTCTAGAGTACGACGAGCTTATTTAGTGTGACTGACCAATGAAGAATGATCTACGTTAACGTTGATAGTAGTTTTCGTAAAATTTCCGTAAACAGGAACTATTTTATTATTCAGGGGTCGGTTTGGGTATATTTACTAAAACGGTTTGGGTTGGTCGGTTTGGGTCTATTTACTAAAACAAATGAAATTCCTAAATTACAAGTTAATGTATCCTTGCGATGAGGTGCTGAAATCTGGAAGTACTTTAGTCTCATGGAAGGAAACAAAATGTCCCAGAAGATATTTCCAAAAAATGTGATAAAAAGTATTTCTGAAACTGGAGGGTAAAGACTTACGAAATAAAATAGCGGAATTCTAAAAAATTTGTTTCATTAGTAGCTTCACTCATATAGCAGGTACACTAAACTATAGAGCTTATCACAACTTCGTTAGTATATGAGATAACTTAAAAAGGGAAAAATTATAACAAATAAATGACGTTATAAGATGACAAGACAGAAAATACTACTCTCAGAGAACCGTAACAGTCTATCGAAATATTAAAAATATATCAAGGTCTTATTAATATTCTTAAATGGCAACATCGCGAGTGTTTCCCGCAGAGGCCGATGCTCACAGTGAGGTCAGCTCGAGGCGGCGGGGCCAACCCCAGCACAAAGGAACATTGAACACGTCGCCGAATGGCGCGGTACGGCACGGCCCAAGCGGCGAATGCATATCAGACGCAGGAGACAACGGCGCGCCTTCAGCTCGCCTCGCAATCCTCCGACAGCACAACGCGTCATGACGGCGAGAAAGGATGAGACTGATCCACCCAGAAATTTCTCTTCTCCAGCGACTCTTAATCTTGCCCAGACAGTTCATGTTCATGAAAGAAAATCTGAAATTCGTCATTTGCTATTGTAAGTTGAAGATTTGGTGTTATTTTTACGAGACACATCGAAAAACTTTTATTGCGTTATCATGGATCTTAGAGTTATGTTTCGCTTCAATGGAGCCAATGATTACGACAACTTGGTATTCTCTTTACATCGTAATATTTTCATTGGAGGAAGTAGATGTAGTAAACTCTCAAATTAACGCTTTATTGACATTCTTGATGAAAATGGAATAAATTTTCTGGGAAGACATGGCGAGGTATTTTGATTTAAAAACGCTTTTAGGTCGTTGTGGCTGCCCGTTAGCGCCACCTGCCGAAGACCGACTGGCGCTTGTTGTCGATACGCTAACCGCCAATTAAGCGACGACTAACAATTTTCTTGGTCCCCATTCGTCATTCTGGACGACGTGGGAGGCGTAGCCATACGATCCCCCTTAACAGGGTCTTCCTTGGGTCCAACCTCGCGTTGCGTCGTCGCCCAGAGGACTCCACGCTCCGGCTTAAGTGGCTGGAGGACACAACGCAAGCAGATCCACGGACCGTTGAAATCTGAACCCGCGACACAGATGGGTCTTGCGAACTCGACTGTGGGGTAACCGCAAACTGCGCTTAATGACCAACTCTCTTACTGATATTAAATATTTTTGTAAGGCATTCTAATTATAATCCAACTAATCTTACCTCTACATGAATCAAGCATACGTTTCAAATTTTATAGATTTTACGAGGTGAAATATTTTGAAGTGATTTTGAATCATGAAGAGTAAACAAAAGTTCAAGAGTTAGAACGTAAAATTTATAGCACAACTCTGGGGAAACGATTTTATTGCCCACATCGAATCTGTAAGACCCGTCATGCAAACAACTTAACAGGTCAAAACACACTCCTCAGGGGACAACGAACCAATAAGGAAGAGAACACAAGTAAAACGATCAGAGTTTTCAAGCGAACAAACTGGTGATGCCTCGTCGGGATGTTTATCTTTTCCGAACTGCAAGTTTCACACCTGGGCGTTTCAGCCCGTAAAGTGATATTTTAGATCCCTCGGCCGCCGCCGTTAGCCCGGAGACGATGACGCCCAGAGTACTTCCTGCCGAGAAAACGACCTCCCCCTGCCCCCACTCCCCCGCGCGCCGTAAACAGCGCGTAAATTACATTCGCCGGGAGCGAGCGGCCCGGATATAAAAACGTGGCTCGGATAATTTTCGGTTAAACGCCCCGTCGGTTAAAGGGAAGCTTCCCGTCGGCTGCCGGCGTGGGGGAGGGTCTTTTTTATATTTTTTTGTTGGTGGATTAATCTCCGCGTTGACGCCGCCGGCTGGGAGGTCTCGCCGCCGCGCCGCGCCGCGCCGTCCACGCTCAGTGCGACGCATCGCGACGCGTCGCTCCCCGCCCGCACAGCTTTCAAAACTCTCCGGCGGCTGTTGAACTCGCCATCGATACACGGACACGTCTCAGGTTTAGCGCACGTGTAGGCAAAGAATTATAGACTTCGTTTACAGGGGCTTTAATTGAACTCAATACTCTTTAAAACTCATATTATAACGCCGAACAGGATGCCTGAGGTGGCTAGAACGTGTGCCCGAGTCAGCGCCTCGGTCTGAAAGATCGCGTGTACGAGTCCCGCCGTGGGTATGGTTGTTTATTGTCTTTCATGTAGGTGTCACGGAAGGCCTTGTGAGTCTGCTCACCAAAGACCGAGGAGCCCACGTGTGTGTCTAATGTACAGGTTTCATGTGTCCCCATGAGGGACATAGTGGGTACTCGGCACGGATAGTCGAAATCGGCATCCCTTGAAGCTGGAAAAAACTCCAGGACGAAAATTTATGATTTTATATCTTATATTAGCGATCTTCATTACAAACTAATTAAATGAGTGTCTAATTACTCCCAGAGATCATTTGTCACAAAAGATGGATAAGTGATGAACATTTTCGTGAAGATAGAACAAATTAAGATGTTGGTCCTTCACGTACTTGAGACTTTCCATGTGCATTAGAAATATTTTAAAACTTGTGCTTTAAAGTTTATCAGTCACCTTAACGATAATGCACTATGAAGATCTTAAGAATGTAAAGGAGTGAGAGGTTATTTGTTGAATGTTCATAGAAAACGAATCATTATTTGAAACGGAACACATCACGCCTACTTAACAAGCAACTTCGTGGCGAAAGAACAGCGACGCGATGGATTGCAAGTAATGCAAGGCTCGCTGACGTTCTGAATTGCTGCAAGAGAACTGTAAGCCGAGAAACCGAGTTGCCCACTTTTGTAGAAACGATGACCACGCAGAAAAACCATTCGTAAGCAATTCGTTAATCGAGGAGGATCTTCTGTTAAGTATCACTTCTTTACATAACCCCAAGGAGAAGGTTATGTTGATGGATACAGCAATAATGCAGATAAAAAGACGTTTAGCCAGAATCTTCCAGTCATTTAGTAACTGCTGACGGAAGGGGATGGTATTTTGAGGTCACCTTACCACAGTTTTCCGGGTATGAAAGATTTCTAAAACGACTCAACATTATTATTTTTATTATTATTACCATCCATGAGCATTTATTTAAAAAAACAATAACAGAAGAGCTGTAATAAATTGGTCTACATTGATTCCCGTGGACCAGTAAATGAAAATCAATTACTAGAAATAAAACATTTGTACCTAAAATTCCAAACGGTTTTATACGATTGCGAAATGTTACATCAAATTTGACATTCCTAAATTACAAGTAGTTTACCTTTTCAAATTGACCACTAGAACTTACATTAAAATTCAAGACATTTTTAACCCCGTAAGACATGATAAGTAGTCTTATTTTCCACGTGCGAGCACCAGATGCGGATGACGAACCACAAACGTGGCAATGTGTCGCTCGTAGCACGCGGTGCGTCCGAGGGAAAAGATGGAATAGCAGCGATCAGCCCCAGCCGCCGCGCTGGGGCCGCGAGGTCCGCGCCCGCGAGGGGTAGATATATTACTTTATTTGCGGCGCTCCGCGCCAGCATTTCGCGCGGGTTCCGGGCCCCACCCGGCGGGGATTCTTTCCCCCCGCAACCGCAATTGACATTCTCAGGAAGTGCGTCACGGCCCGGGGCGCCGCGGCTGTCCGTCGCTGCCGTGCATTCCGCTCCGCCGACTCTCGACAGTCGGGAAATCGATTGTCATGCAAGAAAATCCCTTGCAGTTTGCAGAGTCAAGTTTTCACTCGCAGTTGACGTATAATTCAACAACAAAAATTATAGTGATGTATGTTTTTATTGAGTAGAACTATAATTTCGTTCCTGTATACAATCGCTCGACAACTATTTCTATATAATTGTGTTTTACAAGAATATAATCCATTCACAACTTCGGGAATAATTCGGGTGGTTTTCGACTACCAAAATCCCATTCAGTCAGATGTTTTAGTAAATGGTGAATGTTCTAAAGTTATATTATTGACCATTCATGAACCGCAGACAATGGTGAATGCTGAATGTGTAAAACGAATATTCTTTTATTTTAAAGGAATATTAATACAACGTATATAATTTATACGTAAGCATTCTGTATCTTGTAACTTTTCCCTGAACTTAAGACGAGTTCAACCTTTCTAGACAGATGTAACACTTTGTCAGTTCCTTCCCTTTAATTGTCCTTTGGACTCGTTGAGTGACTGCACGTTCTAGGTTGGCAACGCCGCTGCTCGTCCTTTCTTTCATTTGGTTGTGTGCCGCGACTGAAGCGCGAGTGTCGAGATCAGGTCTCGACCTCGATCGCTCGCCGTCAGGGGGTCGCGGCCGCGTGGCGGGGAGGGGCGGCGGGGTAGGTCTCGCTTGGTCGTCGGCAGATGTAGTCGACCGGCGGCTGTTTGCCCAGCGGCGGCAATATCTCTGGGCTATTGTCTTGGCGCGAGTGACAAGTGCGGGCGACGGGGGGGAGGCGCTCGCGAGGCGGGGGAGGAGGCGGCGCGACCCACCCTCGCACAACTGTCGCCGCCGCCTCCCCCCACTCCCTCCCACCTCCCCGCCTCTGCCGCCACACGCGCGCGCTCGCGACGCTATGACGCCATTGATTTTTTTCTGCGCTCACAGAGATTTCGAAGGGAGATGACGCGCGAGGGAGGAGGCCCCCGGGGCGGAGCGGGGTTGATGCCGACCGGACCCCACCCCTCATCCTCTTGCCCCCAGTATGTGTGCCACAAATTGTGTTACTCTCTCCCCAGCCTCCGCGGCAGACCGCACCACGAAATGAGATAATGGTTATAGGGTGGCTTGAGGAGCGAGTGTGTGTCGAGGTGGGGAAGGGCGCGGGGGGAGCGTCGTGGGGAGGCGGAGGGAAAAAGAGAGAAGAGGGGGCAACCGCGCAGATATTGCGCCGGGGGAGAACCCGTGCCGGGGCGCCCCCGTCGTCCCCGCCGCGCCGCCCGCGGTCGCGGCTCGCCGCAACCCGCGCTCCCTCCCCGCGAAACATAATACACTTCGTTACCCTCATCAAAAATTTGCACAATGCGAATTTTTTTGTGTGTGCGCGGCGTGTGACGGGCGGGGCGCGCGCGAGGGCGGCGCTCTCCGCCAAGAACAAAGGGCGAGCGCCGCCGCGTGGGCGGGAGGCCGGCCGCGGGTGCAAAGGTTGCTGTTTAGAGGGCCTGTTATCGTTTGTCCGCCTCGCGCCGCGCTGCGTCGCCGGTGGAAAACGCGTTCTCACCCGCGAACTCCCCGCCGCGGCGCGGACGGCGAGGCGTCTGTCCCGCTTCGCGCGGCTCTTTGCGATTTTAAAACGCCGCCGCTCTCCGCGATGCGGCGGCGGGGCGCTCGCCAGAATGAAAACGCGCGATTCTTTGTCTTCCGCGCTGAAAGAAGCGGAGGTTCGGGCGGCAGACATGCAGATCTGGCCTTTGCGAATACAGTTTCCTGGAAGAGGTGGGGGAGGGGGGAGACAGTCGACCAGCAATAACCACCACTTCGATAAATTGAATCGTACTTTGCACTGGCAAAGTGATGTGGAAAGAAGTTTGATAGTTCACAGAAGATGTTTGTTCTGGAACTGCGTTCACGCGGAAAGCTGGGGCTAGAAAAATGTGCCATTAGACAATCGATATTTCAGAAGGTTTAATTAAGAGAACGTCTGTTGGTCCATCTACGTACATCCGGAAATCCCTCCTTGCGCGCGAGAAAAAAATTGCTTCTGTTGTCAAAATTATTGCTTCTGTTAAAGTAAAATAACTTCAATGATCATATTAATGAAGAGCCATTAGCTCGAATTTGAAATATCTTCTTTATTATTTTTTTTCATTTGCACGTTCAACTTCCTTTTAAATTCGTACTCCATACAGTTTGACGTGCCGAAAATTTCTCTGAGAGACAGATAAATTTAACAATTTCGCACAAACATCTCGTCCGAACACCTCGGCCCACCGTGGGACCCTCGCTCACGCTAATTGGTTTCGGACGCCCCTTGAATGCGCAAGCACGAGCGTAAACAATTAGGCACTTGGTTAGTTTTTTCCATTTTTTCCGCTTCAAAGCCGTCCGTCTCGTATTAAACGTTCTTTCAGCCCCGAAACGCCAGCGAATTAGGGCGTCGGAGGCGACGCGAGCGTCGCTGAGCTGGGCGGCCCACGGCGCGGCGCGCGCACGCACGCGGTGCGCATGCGCAAACGCCACGGCGCTTTAATTGCCGCCAGCGCGCCCGCGTGAGCCGCGTGCGAACTAAAGGCTCGCGAGGTCCCACCGCCACCCTGGGCAAGTTTTACCGGACGCGAAACCGCGGCAATTTTGCGGGAAGGTCTGAATTTACAACTAAATCTGAAATTATGATGATGAGTTGCGCGGGAAATGATTAGGTAACTGCAGTCGTATCAAAAAATTCATCGCGGAAGGCTGGATTCTTCGCCTTTTTTCGACAACGATACTACGAGACATGAGAATACGTCCGTAGTATAACATGCAATCCTCGGCATGAGACACCGCCAGTTCTTACTAATCTGAGTTGCTGTCAGCTTCTCGGGGGGTTAAGATTTTAATAATCTTTATGTTTTTTCTTTTTTTTTATAAAAAAAGAAGATTACACAGAAATACGTGAATATGTACTTAAATCGTAATATTTGGTACGAAAGAAAGAACTTGTTTCTTAATGCTGGCTGTTTTACTTCGATCTTTGTGCAAACTTAGACAATCATTAAAATATATTTTCTGTAAGTGTAAGACTACTTACATTATGTAGTAAAAAGTTATATTAACATCTGTTATTAATTGTTATTAGGATTTTTTAAAATAGAACAAATATATAAAATTTGTGGCTTTCTGCCTTTGTCTTATTTGGAGGACATTAAAAACGACGAGAAAACATTTCCCCAACAATTGAGCAACAGGTTCTAATTTCATGGATTTCTAAACAGTGTAAAAGTATATATGAAAGTATAGTTCTCGAAAAAATACACAAGTTAAATTCAAAAACCACATCTGCCAACATCAATTTTTTTTTCGAAAATATTCAAAATATACTTGTACAATGGTAATAGCATGTTCAGCAATAACTTGCAACACTAAAGTAGCTACTTGG